>JAVIAB010000106.1:18301528-18521528 GCA_032433765.1 Megaustenia siamemsis | reverse complement strand
GGTATGTACTTTGTGCCAAATTGAAGGCAATGTTTGCTAAAGGGTATGGAGTTGGTTTCAAGTTAAAGGCAACTTTAACTAAAAGGTATTTTTTTGGTGCCAAATTGAAAGCAATGTTTGCTAAAAGATATGTATTTGGTTCTAAATTGAAGACAATTTTTGCTAAAAGGTAGATGTAAAATAGGAGGAAATGATTGTTAAAATATATTAAATATGTGCCAAATATTTTAAAAATTCTGACTACAAACTATAATAATATTTCATCAAGTTATTTTATATGCTCAAGCAGAATGAAAAAAAAAAAACATATAAAATAATTATACAATTTTAGCTAGAGCAAAGAACGAGTTCGGTAGAAATAGGGAGAGATGCAAACCAGGATCCACTTCAGACACCAAGTAAGACATTCCCATAACTCAACTAAGACTCACACAAACTTAGTTACAGTCCCTCTTCAAACAGACACCAGAGCTACATTCTTCATTGCTGGATCGTTCAGACTGTCCCGATCTTAGAGTCTGTATTTCTATTTAAGTTTTCTTGCCAGACTTACTGTTTCGATGGCTCTAGAGAAATGGCTGCTGATCCTGGCCGATCGATACTTTTAAATGTGACACACGTGTACAGCGACATGTGTACAGGAATAAAGGAAATAGACGCATTTTACATCGGTGGGAAATAAATATTTCTTCGCTGTATTTTTCTGTCTTTATGACACCTCAATTTATGATCATCACCTCATTTTTGATGCGATAGCTCAGTGGTTAGTCAACTAGCCTGATGAGGGCAAGAGGTTGAGTACGATCCTGACCGACGGCTTTCAGGTTCATCCAGTCTTAAATGGGTACCGAACCTTTTTTTCTGGCAAAGTAAAGCGTCAAGGGCGTACACTGACTACATTATCCCAAAAATGATGTGTCGAAGGTCTGTAAAAAAAATGTGCACTAAACACCATATTCCCTATATGCCACGTTTCATGACTGCGCACTTTAATTTGTTCACTTATTATTAATCTTTATTCTAAATTTATTTAATTTTCCTCTTCATATTTTGCTTCTCATTCTTATTCTTTACTTCATCTCCATTTTCTTACTGTATTTCCTGTACTCTATTCCTCTCTTCCTCATTTTTCCATTTGCTATCCCCATTCTCATTCATTGATCTCTTATCTCATTATAAATTGTCCCTTGACATTTGTTCAATCCCCCATGGGAAGTGAAGTTCAAAGTTCACCGTAGTTCTAAACAACCAAGTATGTAGCTAAGGTGTAGTGAGGCCGAAGTAGGCGTTACTTCTCTGCTATTTACCTTCCCAAACTCATGAACCAGTATCTACGTTCTAGCTGGATCGACTGGACAGCATCAGGTTAGGTTAGAGCCCACGTTTATACCTTTAAGGTAGTCCGCTAAAACTACGCTACCGATGTTCTCTCTCTCTCTATCTATCTATCTACCTCTCTCTATCTATCTACCTCTCTCTCTATTTTTCAAGACGGCAAGAAATATTCCACAGATATAAAACTGAAGACGCCCATCGGTCAATTGAGCTGAATATGGAGAGCGACCCACAGCTGACTGCATTCTCCAAGATCGGGGAAGAACAATAGCTGATCAAGACCCTGCTCTACCTCAAATCAGTACTCCTAGACACAGAGCTATTCAGTCTGGACAAGCGACTAGGGAAGTGGGTAGACACCCCAGTACTCAAATGCACCATGCTGAAATAGGATGTTTTGATCCCAAAAATACATGAAAAAAACAACAGCACAATGCACCCCTAGTCTCACTGAACGTACTACATTCATGACGAACGAAGAAGCTGACTATTGATTACTTTAGTAGCCATCAGGTGAACACCAGAAAGTGATTTAAAACTGACGGACTACTTCTGATGGTCAGATTACCTCCTGTTGCGACGCACTGCGTAACGAATTTCTTATCATCAAATCGATATCTCCTGTGTAAATTAATGAAGTAAGTAGAGAGCCCCGTCACGTCAAGTGGCCTATGGTGTTAGTGACCATAATATTTACAGACCTTCGGCACATGATTTTTGGGGTAATGTGGTCGGTATTTCGCCCGTGCAGCTTCACTTTCCCAGATAAAAAACCAGTACCAATCTAAGGCTGGGTGAACCCGGAAGCCGTCGATCAGTATCGAACCCGACCTCTTGTTCTTTGTAGTCGAGTTGTAAATTAATCATATTTAATTTAATGACTCAGGTTTGCTCATCTCTTCCTCGTCATTATTAATATGTTTTTTTTTGGGGGGGGGATGAACAATTTAAATCTTCTTTAAACCGTTGTACTAAATTGTTTAATTTAAATTAATTTATAATTTTCTATTTACACAAATTTATCTTCCGCAAAATAGTTTGTCATTGATACTTTAGTATATTTGATCATTTGTGTCTTCCCAGGAAGATAAAACACTTACGTTCTTGCAACATCAGAGCATACAAGGAAGACTTTATTCTTATTTTCCTTTCATTTCTCCTTTAGTTCGAAATTATTATATTTTTTAAAATTATTTTTTGTACATACATATTTGTACGTGTGTTGTATGTTTGTTCCTGTTGAAGGCCTATTGCGCCGAAACGTTATTCTGGTTTGTGTTGTCCACTTGTTACGTGAAGCTTTAACTACACTGTTTTTTTTCTATATTTTTGTATAATTCTTCCTCAAGATAAAATATACGTACTTTTTCTGTTATACACGCTCGGAGTGATTAGAGAGAGAGAGAGAGAGAGAGAAGGAGAGAGAGAGAGAGATAGAGAGAGAGAGAGATAGAGAGAGAGATCGATAGAGAGAGAGATAGAGAGAGAGGTAGAGAGGTAGAGAGTTGTTCCTTTACATGTATAACCTTTGTGGATACAAATGGTACATTGCCACACAGAAACGCTCAGATTTGCCAATCTTTGATGTTTTGTTGTTACCAGTTATTGGTTATTGGTTATGGAAGACCTCGGTATCACTGCAAACGAATTAAAATCCATAATTGCTCAACCGCCCGTGCCAGTGGAATCATCCGAATTACTAGCACATCTCCCAAACAAAGAAAGGTCTCCATCGTAGCAGTCTCAGCACACGCCAAAAGACATAAGGCGAAACCGCGCAGAAATTGACCACAGCCAAATGTTTCCTGTCATACGATATTATCATTCATCGTAAACAAGCGGGATATCGAAACAGGATCAAAACGGATGAGACACACATCTCACGGTGTGCACAGAGCACTTAACTCAGTAGCTCCTGCAACATGCCGAAAATTATTACCAGTACAACCTTCTACAAAAACAACTATTCGTATATAAATGTCTACTTCGGTTAAAAATGTTACATTTCGTGTGTGGTGTAACCAAACTGAAGCCACTTCCATGAAATATCAGCTTTAAGATTGAAGGGAATGTACCGGGCTCAGGGCAACCTCATTACATAAACGATGTAAGATATTCTAAGATTAGAATTCAAATGTCACGTTGAGATTGAAATAAACAACTGCGTGTCTAATATAATATTACATTATGACGCATTTACTTATAAGCAAAATAGTTTTTTTTTTTTTTTTGGTTGGTTTCAAAGCCTAGAAATCTGAAATAAAACATAATATTTCTTCAAACACGCATTTCAATTTGAATTTTCGTATTTCTAAACTGTATACCTGACGTATACTCTCATTATCTGTACTATTCTTTATTTGTATACTTTCGCTGTCGTTATTTACTTAACTTCTATCCCATCATGCTAATTCACTAATTAATACTTTTATCAATATTTCTTTTCAGACTCTCTGAGGTAGATAGCTACTGCACTAATTATAACCAAGGGAGACAATCTTCAACTGTGTAGTCATTAAGTTCAAGAACTCAATGCTTTAAGCGCGTCAAGATTCTTTATGTCCGTCATTTCAGAATAGAAACAAAGTTATCTCCCAGTTTATCAGTACAAGAAAACATCATTCCGGAACGTTGAACTAATTTAATACATTTCCTAATTAGGATCCAATTGAAAGGAAAGTTAAAAATAAACTCTGACCAAGCAATATATTTATATAACCTGAACTATTCTCACAGTGACCTAATTTTGCTCGAAAGTGTCTCAAGTTTTCCATCCATCCGAGTTAGGTAAAGCGAGTCAGCTCGCCTGCTTGTTCTTGGAACTATTTGTTCCTGACAACGCCATCCCCCATGAGAGGGTAGCGAGTCTTGGAAGGAATAAAAGAAGCACGAGTCGTATGGCGAGGTTTTTATTTCGGGCACTGTCAGGCCACACGATCTGTTCCACCATGATGAATGCTGGGTTATTGCAGCTTGTCTTGGTTGCCTTGGTGATTGGCGAACGCTGCACTAGAGCTGTTCCGTAAGTTGCATTGTTAGTTTGTTTCATTTTTTATGTTTTATGCCTACAGTCACTTAGTCTACATTGTGTGTACTACTTTGTTCAAACTTCATAAATTAATCATATGACATTACACAATAAAACAAATCAGTGATTCCAAACTTGTATCTACCCGAACCCTTTAGAGGTTCGTTTTCATATCCTCATCATTGAGTGCCGTCTCAGCATCGAAGGTTGGCTACCAGGGAACGCCATTCCGCTCTCTCTTGCTTTGACGGTACAGGTTATCATAGGCTGACTTGTCCATCTTTTATTATTACTCATTCATGTTAGCCTTGGTCTACCTCTGCCTCATTTACCGTGTATTTTTCTCTTTCAAGATTACTTTTAGTAAGTATAGTTTTTTTTTTGTTGTGTCTTTTAACATGACCCAAAAATCTTATTTGTCTTGTTATAATTGTGCTTAGCAGTTCTCTCTTCATTTTTAGTTGTTTTAAGACTTCATCGTTTGTTTCATTTTCTTTCCATCAAATTCTGCCTATTCTTCTATAAATCCACATTTTAAAGACTTCAAATTTCTGTTCAGTTCTTATCTAATGTCCATGTTTCTGCACCATACAGGCAAGTTGAGAAGATATAACATTGTGCTATTCTTAGTTTTAGCCATGATTTTATTTGTTTTGATATTAGTATGTTTCTCATAGCATTAAAATTACTTTTTGCCATTCCTATCTTTTGTTTATTTCAGTTTTACATTTTCCATCACTGGTTACAGTATGTCTAAGTTAGTTGTAGTTCTGAACTGTCTGCATGTCTATTCCTTCAACTCGGATATCCACTTGTATTTTTGAGTAATATCTATGTCTTGATCATAGTTTTAGTCTTTTTGATATTCAAATCTTATCCATATTTTTTTCATTTCTATATAGTGTACCAATTATTAACAAAAGTTACACTGATTAAAGCATAAAAAGAAGACACATTAACATTATCCCATCTAATTATTAACATTTGAACTGTTTTAACGATGAACAATATCTCTTTTGCCTTCAAAAGCAGTGTCCAAGAATACCCAGCCAAGAAAGTGCACGTCCTGAGACGTGTTCCTGCGGCCTGCTCCAACTGGGACAAGGCATGGTCATGGCTAACTAAAGTGGACTGTGGGACCAAGTACAGGTAAGATCATCAATCAGGCTAGCATTACACTCTTTGTTCCCCCTCGCTATCTCTCTCTCCATAATTATACACAGAAATTACGACGGTGGTTTTCTGTTGCTTCCTGTCGGTGTGTTTACGGTTGACTCCGCTAGCCTTTGTCTAAAATGTCTCACCCACAAGGCAGTGGGGTTGTTTTACTTTAATGTACCCTCCCTTAGCCCTTCACTCTCCCGAATATATACCTTCAAGACAGCACAGCAGCTGCAGGTTGTACTGTCAACTGCATACAGTAGCAGGTCAAATTACCTGACCTGGCAGTTAGAGATAGGGGGAAACTAGGAAAAATTATACCAAACAGCTTAAGAGAATGGCGTGGCAGAAGGTCAACAACAGAAATGATAAATAACTGTCGAGATCGAAAGTTATGGAGAGACATGACCATCTACGCCACAGGCATGGTATTTGATGATGATAATCTCTCTCTCTCTCTCTCTCTCTCTCTCTCTATCTATCTCTTTCTCTCTCTCTCTCTCTCTCTATCTCCAAATTATGCCTCCAAAGATAGAATAGCGTGTACATTTTTGTCTGGGATTGTGATAATTCGTCATCGAGTGCCGTCTCCGCAACGAAGGTTGGCTACCATGGGGCGCCATTCTCCTCTGTCTCTTGCTTTGATGGTGCAGGTTGTCATAGGCTGATATGTCCATCTTTTGATGTTACTCGTCCATGTTAGACTTGATCTGCCTCTGCCTCTTTTACCTTGTATTTTCCCCTCCAGTATTACTTTTAGTAGACTGTTGTGTCTTTTAACATGGCCCAAAAATCGCATTTATCTTGTTTGAATTGTGCTTAGTAGTTTTCTTTTCATTTTTAGTAGTTTTAAGACTTCATCGTTTGTTTTCTTTTCCTTCCATCCAATTCTAACTATTCTTCTATATATCCACTTGTCAAAGGCTTCAATTCTCTGTTCTGTTTTCTTGTCTAATGTTTATGTTTCTGCACCATATAGGAATATTGAGAAGATGTAACATTTTGCTATTCTTAGTTTTAGCCCTGGTGTTATTTGTTTTGATCTTACATTATTGTGATAATTATTCAGTTAAAATGTTTAACGATGACTAACCAAGAAGCACGGCATATATGTACATACTCTCCAATCAATTAAAAAAAACTACGTATAGTGCTGACTAAATAATAACAACTGAGATTAGTATAATTAAACCACCCTTCCTTGCGAAGGTAGGGTTCGATCCCAATCGACGGCTTCCGGGTTCACCCAGCCTTAAATGGGTGCCGGATTTTTTTCTGGGAAAGTGAACCGGCACGGGCAGAATACCGACCACATTACCCCAAAAATCATGTGCAAAAGGTCTGTAAAATTTATGGTCACTAACACCATATTCCCTATACGCCACTTGGCGTGACGGGGATACTTTACTTTACTTTTTCCTTACGAAAGCCACGGTAGCGGTGTGGTTAGTATACTGGTCTACTGAGCGCAAGAAATGATTCTCCATGTCTCAACAGACCGGTTTCTAGGTTCGCTCAATCATTACAGTGGATACCAGAGTTTTGTTTCTTTTTTATCCGTGAATAAAGGAGTCCTGGTATGTGACGCAGACCCCGTTATCCTAAAGATGTGGGGGTACACTAGTCAATTAAAGTATGGGCGCATATTTATAATACATCACACTCGAGGCGTGGCGAGGGCTCTTTCATTTTAATTTTTGTTTATCATCGCCGGTTAGACTCTCCAATCGGTTCGTTCGGTGGCTTCTCTTTTTCCCAAACATACGTCTAGTCGTTGTCCTTCACCTTCAGTTATCATACGGCGGGATATAATTAGAAACGATGTCAAAGGAGAAAGAGTGTGCATTGAACCAATTCTAAACTACATACATAGATAACAAATACAATGACTTGCATGTATAGAAATAATTCATGCGCCTCCTGACCATACAGAGCATATATTAAGAGAAGGGAGAAGATCGAGAAGCAAGCCCAGAGTAAGATGGACAGACAACATCACAGAGGTACAACAACATTAATTGACAACGGTTAAAGTTGCCACAGGGACCAGAACCACCAGAAATGTGTATCTCCCTCGACACCCGAAGTGAAAGTGAAGAAAAGAAAATAATGAAGAGGAAGAAGATTAAGAGGAAAAGATGAAGAGGAAAAGAAAAGAAGAAGATGAAGAGAAAGAAGAAGTAGAAGAAAAGAAGAGGAAGAAGAAAATATGCAGAAGAAGAAAAGACGAGAAGAAAAGACGAAGAAGAAAGAAGAAGAAGAAGAAAAGAAGAGGAAGAAAGAAGTAGAAGAACAAAAGAAGAGGAAGAAAGAAGTAGAAGAAGAAAAGAAGAGGAAGAGGAAGAAAAGAAGAGGAAGTGGATGAAAAGTAGTGGAAGTACAAGAAAAGAAGTAGAAGAAAAAGAAGAGGAAGAAAAGAAGAAGAGAAACTTTACGGAGATAAAGAGTTAAATAGAACAATGCAACTTACTAGTATGTATTGTTACACATTATTTTGAGTAGATTACCAGTGACTACAGTAGCATAACGTTACACGATATGAAACTCTTATTAACATTGTCTGCTTCAAACATCAACATTGTTGATCCTCTTGTATCTTTAACATCAGCAGTGATATCTTCAATATAAAAAAAAAATGAGATAACAACATTTTCAGCTCAGGATGAACTAAATATTTGATGCTGCAGACAATCAATACTGTTGTTATAAGTTTGTTATTTAAGAGGATTATCGTTTGTTAAATGTTGCGAGCCGTTGAGCGAGGGTCGTATTTCAGTTCCCGTGTTGAAAATTAATTAAATATATCAGACGTAAACAAAAAATTGGTTAAAAATATTAATAACAAAAAAAGTAGTAAATAAAATAGGGTACAAATATTACCTGTGGAAAATAGGTTTTAAGAATTAATTTAAGTTTGAGATTTTTTTGCATAAAAATGTTAAATACACTTTTTTTAAAACAAAAATAATAAAACGAAGAAAATATGTTTTAAAAATATTTCAAAGACAAGAAATCTTGTTTATACTCGCTTCTGCCAAATCTTATCACGCTATTTTATTTTTCATACAAAGAACCTGTTGATAGTAGTTCACTTATGATGATGATTACAGTTTTCTGTTTTTACTAGAATTCGTGGAACTGTTTGTTACACATACACACACACACACCCACGCCCCCCCCACACACACACATGCACACGCACACCACGTACACACACACACAAATATATGTATATATATATATATATATAAAGTAAGTAGCATATCCTTTACACAACATTTGCTATTAATACCCTAATTTTTAGGCTGCGTAATTTTTTTAGACATTAAACGTCATTGGTTTGCTATTACCGTCTGTTTGTAAATGCAGTCTTAAGGATGGCAATACCATGAGTCGTCATTTATTTTTAAAAAAAGAAAAAGATATATACATATTGACGGTGTTATGCGGCTATCTATCGTTGCGGTATTTCTGGTGCCTGGTTGGGGAACTTATAGGACCGGAGAATAAAGGCTACATGTTCAGCGCAGTCATCAGGGGGTGTTCTGGTCTGAGTTCTTTTTCATTTAACTACAACAATAAATTTGGGTACCAGCAATAGATAAAGGGACGAGATATCGTTTTCTCAAGAAAAATAAATTTGTAATAATTTCAGTTATACTGAGGACTCTAATCAGAACTAAAATGTGCAGCCCGAAAGAAACTATAAAATGCGTATGTGGATGCAACAACAAACTGGTACTCGACAGTACTGGGAAAAGTATGCTCTCTGTCGTCTGGAATTTTGTTTAATATTTTAAGAAATTATACCTTGGGTGTGGTCCTGTTCTACAAGCAGAGGAGTCCCTTCTACAATGAAAATTTAAAAAAAAAGGAAAAAGTAATATGAAAACAGCTTTACGGATCTGAGAAACAAACTAAAAGTAGAACAACGTTTTGGCCAAGAAGGACTTCAGCTAGCTAGAACGACAAACAGGAATGTACGTATGCAATGGGTAGAGTCATTACAGAAGTAAAAAAAAATACGTAATGTTACCTTTGTCTACTTCCCAGGACATGCGGGAGTGCGCGGAAATGAAAGAGTGGACAGGTTGGCTAGCTGCGTTATTGTTGAGGACGGTCAACCAATGGATCGGTCGGACGTCATTAATGTCCTCCGGGAAGTGGGAAGGACACAGGACTTCGACAACTATGAATCCACGTCACTCCTTCGGAAGAAAGAGATGGGATTTAAGATGGGTCCAGCCAGAAACGAGAAACTTAGTGGCCGTGTAAGAAGACTAATCAACCAACACAGAACTGGAGTCGTCAGTCGCTGGACACTGCAAGACTTGCTGAGGATGGGATCTGAGCACCTATGGACATGTTCGGAGTGCAATGATGATGACCCGCTAATAACTCAACAACTCAATAACAAACAACAACACATAAATATATAAGGATATACACAGAAATCTAACTACATGGCGATAATATGCTAGACTCTCAAAAAAGGAAAATAAGTCACTTGCCTGTGGTCCGAATCTTGGTCAGACATTGACTGGACAGAAATTGCTATTCGGACTCACAGGGCGTACACAGGTGTTAAATAAAAGGTCCGATCTACAAGCTGGTTTTCACAGATGTATCATGAGATAGAAAATAAATCATTGAAGATATTAAGTTTGGAAAGGCTATATATTATATTTATATATTAATGAACACGTTATGAAAGAGGCCAAAGCAAAAAGGAAGCTAATTTCCAATATTAGGAAGACAAGCATCATTTTTTGGCCATGTAATGAGAAGAGGACCGCTGGAATTTACTGTAACAACTGGGAAAATTGAGGGACGAAGAGATAGAAGGAAGCAACGAGAAAATATACCAGACAGCTTAAGAGAATGGCTTGGTAGAAGGTGAACAACAGAAATTATAAATGACTGTCGTGATCGAAAGTTGTTGTGAGAATGATCACCTACGCCAGCAGGCCCGGTACTTGATGATGATGTATTATTCACTTTATAGTTTTGATGCAATGCTGAAGATTTCACAATAGGACAAAAGCAAAAAAGAGAAGACGAGCTCGAGGCAGACCTAGAGTGCGATAGAGTAAAGACATCAGGAAAATATCTACAAAAGCATTGCGCGAGAACTATCAGAGCAGAGATCGAGAGCTGTAATTTTGTATCTTCCTCGACGCTTGAAAAGGCGTAAGAGAACATAAACTAGAAGCGGACCATGATAATGATGATGAAGGTAAAAATAAAATTAAAAGCGCCAAAAATAACTTTGTCTTTCAAATATCAATAATTAGTCGACATTGTATCATCTCAAGGCAGCCAATGGGAGTCTCTCCTCTGTTGTCAGTCAATCAAAATGCCTCCCAAGCACGCTCTAAGTGAAGGGCGTCCCTTTATAACTTATTGGCTATGTTACGTGTCAGCTCTGTGAACTTCCAGAGCGTCACTAACTTTTAACAAAAGATCATGTTTCACATTAAAGGCTGCATTCAAGAACAAACACACAGGGTTTTGCAAAATCCCAGAACAAACACACAGGCTTTTGCAAAATTCCAGAACGAACACACAGGCAATGCAAAATTACAGAACAAACACACAGGCAATGCAAAATCCCAAAACAAGCACCCAGGCATTTTCGAAATCCCAGAACAAATACACAGGCAATGCAAAATCCCAGAACAAACACACAGGCAATGCAAAATCCCAGAACAAACACACAGGCAATGCAAAATCCCAGAACAAATACACAGGCAATGCAAAATCCCAGAACAAACGCACAGGCAATGCAAAATCCCAGAACAAACACACAGGCAATGCAAAATTCCAGAACAAACACACAGGCAATGCAAAATCCCAGAATAAACACACAGGCAATGCACAATCCCAGAATAAACACACAGGCATTTTCAAAATTCCAGAACAAACACACAGGCAATGCAAAATCCCAGAACAAACACACAGGCATTTTCCAAATCCCAGAACAGGCACCCAGGCATTTTCAAAATCCCAGAACAAACACACAGGCAAAGCAAAATCCCAGAACAAACACACAGGCAATGCAAAATCCCAGAACAAACACACAGTCAATGCAAAATTACAGAACAAACACACATATAATGATATAATAATATAAAAACTCCAGAATAAAAGCTAGTAGTATCTTCACCTATACAGAGTGTGCTTAGAAATCTATGTCTTCAATGCAAAGAAGAGAAAGAAAACTTATTAATAGAAACACGGGTAAAGAGCTAGATGATTTTGTTACTTTTGTATGATTGAGGATGATCAATATAACTTGCAGCAGGAGTCAATCTGTTCATCACAAGAAATCGCTGTCGACCAACTGTTTCGGCCCACTAGTATGTCATTCATTCATTCATTTGTTCATTCATTAATTCATTCATTTGTTCATTCATTAATTCATTTGTTCATTCATTCATTTCTTCATTCATTCATTCATTCATTTGTTAATTAATTAATTAATTCATTCATTCATTCATTTATTCATTCATTCATTTATTCATTCATTCATTCATTTTCCTCTCTTGCCGAAGATAGGATGGAAGTCATAGTTCTCCAAGATTGACGATAAGCTGCTAGTTCTTGTAGTTCTTGGTTATTTCTTAGTCGCATAGTCGAATCTTCCTCACTAATTGGTCTGCATAGTAATTTTCTTGGTCTGCCTTGTTTTCTTTTACCAGATGGTGTCCGCGTGAGTACATGTTGGAGAACTATTTCTTCATCCATTCTTAGCACATGAAGGGTGTGTTTTTCAACTCATTCTTCCTATAAAGCTCGACACGTATTTTTAAAAATTAACTTCTTACTCTGATAACAAATAAATATTCTCACTCGGATAATAGGGGAGCCGCGATAGCTCAGTGGTTAGTGAACTGGACTACAAAGGGCGAGAGGTAGGGTTCGATCCCAACCAACGGCTTCCGAGTTCACCCAGCCTTAAATGGGTACCGGATATTTTTCTGGGAAAGTAAAGCGGCACGGGCGTAATACCGACCAAATTACCCCAAAAATCTTGTGCTGAAGGTCTGTAAAATTGATGGTTACTAACACTATACTCCCTATACGCCACTTGGCGTGACAGGGGCACTTTACTTTTTTTTTTTTTTACTCGGGAAATTAAACAAAAGGCTACGAAAGCTACCCTAAACAAAAGGCTACGAAAGCTACCCTAAACAAAAGGCTACGAAAGCTACCCTAAACAAAATGCGCGCTGAAGACAAATGTACTGGACCGTAAAGTGCTATACACAGTACAGCGCTGTTTTGTAAATGAACGAAGAAAGAAATTCTTGGAAGAAATATTTGAACTTGGTTCAGAATTCCTGGATGGTAATTCCCGAATCCCGATGATAGCAAACACTCAGACGAAGGAATTCATGAAATCGTGTTCTTGTGATTGATTTGTTGGGTGCAGGTTTTATGGTAGGATTATGGAGCGATGATGTGGATTGGGTAGAGATGTTGAACGGATTTGGATGGAGCAGAAGCGAGTGGTTAAGGATTTGAAGAAAAAGAGATATTTACAATCATGAAGTGGGTCTTTCACAGCAAATGATTGTCTCCACTGTCTCACGTTCTCTCTTATTCACACACTCAATCTCATTCTCGCTGTCTCCACTTCACTCTCTCTTTTACTCTCTCAAACTCTCTTACTTTCTTCCTCATTCATTCTTTCACCATGACTTTACTACATCTCACTCATCGTTCTATTATTATCTCACTCTCTTTCTTTCGCAGACTCTTTCTCTAGCAGACTCTTTCTCTCGCAGACTGTTTCTCTCACAGACTGTTTCTCTCGCAGACTGTTTCTTTCACAGATTCTTTCTATTGCAAACTCTTTCACTCACCATGTCTTCCATTCTGTCGTTCTTCTTCTATCTCCATCTCTCATTCAATGTGTCAGTATTAACTATATGTTCATTACTTACTATGTCCTATATGATTAGACATACAAATAACACATATAAACACAGCTAAACTTTGCATTTAGTAAGAAAAGAAATCTCCAAGCTCTTCTCGCCGTGATTTGCCCGATTATTCCCGATCATTCTCGATTATTCCCGATTACTGTGGTAAGCTCTTCATTTACCAGCTTCCCAAAATGCACATACCTGACTCTCCAGGTAGAGACACTGTTTCTGCATTCACCTGCCCCCGGGGTTCCTATCTCAGATTACCTACACAGCGATTTCCAACCTATCATTAAGATCTCCCCCTCATATTTTAAGGACACGAACCACGCCCATGTTCGTATTTTCGCTTATTGACAACTTTACATCGATCAGTATGTCTGTATGAATCATCATCATCATCAAGTACCGGACCTGCTGGCGTAGGTGATCATGTCTCTCCACAATTTTCGATCTCGACAGCTATTTATCATTTTTGTTGTTGACCTTCTGCCAAGCCATTCTCTTAAGCTGTCTGGTATGTTTTTCTCTTTGCTTCCCTCTATCTCTTCGTCCCTCAATTTTTCCAGTTGTTACAATATATTCCAGTTGTTCTCTTCTCATTACATGCCCAAAAAAATGATGATTGTTTCTTCCTAATATTGAAAAGTATCTATTATTTGTGGCGATTCATGATTGTACAAAGAAGTTACGACGGTGGTTTTCTGTTGCCTTCCGTCGGTTTGTTTACGGTTGGCTCCGCTAGCCTTTGACTAAACAGTCTCACCCACAAGGCAGTGGGGTTGTTTTATTTCGGGGAATGTTTGTATGAATAGACATCACTTATTTTGTATTCAAAGTTATTCATATCAGATTGTGCAACAAATTTCAAATGTAAACTAAATTTCTTTTTTTTTTCTTGTTGAGGAAATAACAGTGCAGCAGACGAACTTTCCTGTGTAGTTCTGTTATTTTTCAATATAACAATAAAGCACATCATTTAATTCTGTTATGTGATATGTATATATATCTTCTTCCTCTTTCCTTCCTCATTTGCCTTTAAGAGTCAAGGAGAGATATAATTTGCGGTCTTTTGCTCTTCTGTTCACCTCTGCTACTGTTATGTTTCCTAGTGCTTCTAATATTCTATCCACCCATCTTTTTTGTGGTCGATCATTGGGTCTGGTATTCTCACAACGTTTGTTGAAGGCTCGTTGTGTTGTGTTTTGATCTTTCTACCTTGTCCCGTGTTTTGATCTTTCTGCCTTGTCACGTGGCCATACCATTTTATCTGTTGTTTATTTATAAATTATATGGCGGGGAACATGACCTTAGTTGCTCAGATCCCCTCCTCGGCAAGTCTCGCAGTGTCCAGCGACTGACGACTCCAGTTCTGTTTTGGTTGATTAGTCTTCTTTCACGCCCACTAAGTTTCTCGCTGTGCCCATCTTTACTCCTATTTCTTTCATCCGAAGCAGTGACGTGGACTCATGGTTGTCGAAGTTCTGTGTCCTTTCCACTTGCCAGAGGGCATTGATGACGTCCGCCCGATTGATTGTTTGACTGTCCTCAACAATCTCACATTGTGAAACTGTATATGTATATATATAAATGTTTTCATGTAGTGTTATCAGGAGCTGTATTTGTTTGATTTATCTTGGACAATATAAGTAGCACTGTTTCTTGGCTGCCCATGCTGTTGCAAGACTTCTGAGATATTATTTATCAGCTTGACGCTTGGCCTTACTCGTGCCTTTAAGTTGGATCGTCCGCTTTTAAAGACATATAATGCTTGCTTCTTATTTTTATGAAGTAGTGGAAACACTTTTTTTTTCTTTCTATCTTTCCAGTTAAGCTTGTGTTTTAATTGTTTATTATCCAGTCTCTTCAGGTGACATAATCATCTGTCACCTCGCATCGAATGTCACAATCCTCATTTTTTCTATGTCTTTGATAAGGATAATTTTTTTTTAATTAGATAACAGAGAGACATTAAAAGACAAGAAAAATACTTCATTCTTTTTTTAAACTAAGATTTTAATGTCTTTAATTAATGTTGTCAATAATATTATTAGAAAAAAAGATCAATCGCTCACAAAATAGCAAAAATATAACAAACAAAAACAAGTGAGCAGCCTTCAATGTCTTTGCTTCCATTAAAATCTCAAACGAACATCGATCAATAGCAGAATAAATGTGTGGCAATAACATGACATAAATCTTTCACAACGTAAATGGTGTTCTAAATATGACACCACTAAGCTTTCAAAACATCAAATGTTACGATTAAAATAGACATCATTATCTCACATCAAAGACATGTCTTAACTTCAACCGCTCGTCGCCTCAATGCGCATGAACAAGTTTCGATACAAAATAGGAAGCTTTACAATTTAAAAAAAACAAGCTTGATCAATAATTATTAAATACTTTTTTTTTAAACTGTCATCAAAATATAATCAACGTCATTTGAAATGTTATTTTAAAGAAAGAAAAAAAATTAAACTGTAAAATATCATGTTTCTTCTTTTTTCTTCTTCTTCTTCACCTCTACTTTTTCTACCTTTCAGTTCCCGGTAGAGCATAGGTCGTCAACAAACGCTTTTCAAGCCGAACTGTTTCCTGCCATTCCTTTAAGTTCATTCCATGCCTTTTCGGTTATTTTCATCACTGCTTCCATCTGTCTTCCACATAGATATTTTGGTCTTCCTCTTTGTCTTTTTCTCTGAAGATTCCAAAAAGGCCTTTTGTGTAATACTCTCATTTGGCTTTCACAGTGTGTGTCCTATCCAGGCCATCGCCTTCGCTGTATGTATCTCTTTATCCACTGGTAGTTGACTGGTATTTTCCCATAATTCTATGTATCCTTTCACTTTACGCATGCAACCATTAATGAAGATCTGTATCTTCATGATTGTCATTTTTGTTGATCTCTATGTTTCACAGTCATATAATAGGACTGACTTAACATTGATGTTGAAATGTTTAATTGTGTATTTAACCTATATTTCTGTCCATGTTTGTAAAGCTTTTATTGTGAAAGATACAATGTGTTGGGGCAAAGTCTTATGGTTGCCGCTGTACGACAAAAAACATGGCATAAAACAAACCGATATTTCAGTTTGAAATATGACCTTCTGCAGGGGCAAGCAGTATACAAGTGAAATAAAAATATGAAGCTAAAACAAAATGGGGGGTGGGGGGGTGGATTATTTTATACATTGACGTAACATCCATTGTCTCATGTCACAGGGGCAGCACAAGAATACATTTACATTACTGGGCCTTGTTACAAGGGGAGTAAAGCAAAGTATTTCATAGTACTGGGCCTTGTTACAAGGGGAGTAAAGCAAAGTATTTCATAGTACTGGGCCTTGTTACAAGGCAAGTAAAGCAAATTATTTCATATTACTGGGCCTTGTTACAAAGGAAGTAAAGCAAATTATTTCATAGTACTGGGCCTTGTTACAAGGGGTGTAAAGTAAATTATTTCATAGTACTGGGCCTTGTTACAAGGCGAGTAAAGCAAATTATTTCATAGTACTGGGCCTTGTTACAAGGCGAGTAAAGCAAATTATTTCATAGTACTGGGCCTTGTTAATTCCCTAAAAATTAGTAGGAGCCGCGATAGCTCAGTGGTTAGTGAACTGGACTACTACGGACAAGGGGTAGGGTTCGATCCCAACCGACGGCTCCGGGTTCACCCAGCCTTAAATGGGTACCGGATTTTTTCTGGGAAAGTAAAAGCAGCACGGGCGTAATACCGACCACATTACCCCAAAAATCATGTGCTGAAGGTCTGTAAAATATAGGGTCACTAACACCATATTTCCCTATACGCCACTTGGCGTAACGGGGGGTACTTTACTTTTTTTTACTGGGCCTTGTTACAAGGCAAGTAAAGCAAATTATTTCATAGTACTGGGCCTTGTTACAAGGCGAGTAAAGCAAATTATTTCATAGTACAGGGCCTTGTTACAAGGCGATTAAAGCAAATTATTTCATAGTACTGGGCCTTGTTACAGAGGGGGAAAAAATGGGGTGGCGGGTGTAAAACGAAATACCTCGCAGTATTGTGTCACACAGTTTGAGATTACGAGAACCGTCGTTTTCCCTATTTTTATACATTCCCCAGTTAAGTAAGACAACCTACTATCAATTAAGCCACTTGGAGAGCCCTTAGATTAGAATATAAAACATATCATCTTTGTCACTAAACCAAAGTCCTTACCACTTCGCTGCTGATGATCTCATATGGATTATCAAATCAAAAAGTTAGGTTGCATTCTGGACACATTGTGCACTCCATTAATTTGAAGTCAAATGTAGATTTTAGTTTCAATTTTTTTTTTTAACGTAAGGGATGGTATTGAAAGTAAATACATGTTGTAGTAAACGAGACGTTAATGATCTTTTCTGAGCACGATGGCGAGGGTTTTATATCGATCGAAAGCAGTAACCACGAACAATGAATGTGCTTTTAACGAGCCTACAATAACTATAATAACAACAAAATCCACATCCATACAAACCAAAGAAATAAGGAATTGTCCAAGGTTAAGCTTATTGAAACATTGTGTGATGAGTGCTTTGCCTAACAACTTTATATCGTTATAGTGTTCACAGAGTCAATAGGACCAGGTTGCCTGTGCAAAAATTGGAAGTTACAGAATAGTATTTCAAACATTAATCTGCTATGATTTATAAAAAAAAACAAATATAGCAAAACAATTGTAAACAAATAAAATAAAAAGCTCTCAATGAATATAATTTAGGCATTAAATAAATAAAATTAATTTTTACCTAAAAGAAAATAATAACTTCTCTTAAATAAATTGAGTCATTATATTATATATATATATATATATATATATATATATATATATATATATATATATATAATATATATATATATATATATATATATATGATGTGTGTGTGTATGTGTGTGTTTATTTTTTGAGCTTCCATTTGAGGGGAAATAATCTTACTCTCAAGAATTCTTAGCGACAAGATTAGAGTACTCTTTTCTCATCGACTACATGAGATCAATGTTTTTGTGTCAAGTACTATATAAACAAATATATTACTCATCCCTACACTTGGCTGCATGCTTGGGGTATCAGCAAATGACGACATCATCAAGACATCACAGCTTCGTACTTGATAGCACGTATGATATCTCATCGCCCTGTGTAAAAACATCAACAGAGTGTAAGAAGGTTGCAATGTTTCATTAAAAAGTGTCTCGACTTTGCTAGTGAATCTAGCCACACTTCATAAATTAACAAAAAAAAAAAAAAACGTTTCCCATTAAAGACACATCAGGTTTTTTTTCCCCCTGTTATGATGATCAAAACATATGTTTTTAAAGTGCATATATTATTTTTAAAATACAGTTTGCATTATTTTCAGGAATTTTTTAAATTTTAAATCTATTAACAAGTGGGCACCAAAACTTAAAGAAATCTATCTGGTGTAATATTATTTGATTCTTTGTGTCTATTATTGTATCCTTTTATTGTTTGATTTCGTAACAACTAACTGTAGATATGCGGTTTTTTAGGCACAAAATCAGTGAGCAAATTATAGGACTGCGATAGCGAGGAGGATTTGATGTGGCCTATGAGGCGGGTCAAAGCAGTTTAAAAACTACTGAACTATTATATTTACCTATCATCGTCATCATCATTATCATCGTCATCATCATTATTATCGTCATCTCGTCATCATCATTATCATCGTCATCATCATTATTATCGTCATCTTGTCATCATCGTCATCATCATTATCATCGTCATCATCATTATCATCGTCATCATCATCATCATCCATGGTGCCCCTGTTGGAACATGGCACCCATGGCAACTCATCATCATCATTGAGTGCCGTCTCCGCAACGAAGGTTGGCTACCATGGAGCGCCATTCGTTTCTGTCTCTTGCTTTTATGGTGCAGGTTGTTATAAGCTGATTTGTCCATCTTGTGATGTTACTCGTCCATGTTAGTCTTGGTCTGCCTCTGCCTCTTATACCTTGTATTTTCCCCTCCAGTATTACTTTTAGTAGGCTGTTGTGTCTTTTAACATTGCCCAAAAATCACATTTGTCTTGTTTGAATTGTGTTTAGTAGTTCTCTTTTCATTTTTAGTTGTTTTAAGACTTCATCGTTTGTTTTCTTTTCCTTCCATCCAATTCTACCTATTCTTCTATATATCCACAACATGGCAACTACTCTTAAATAATCTCTATATATCTTCTATATATCCACAACATGGCAACTACTCTTAAATAATCTCTATATATCTTCTATATATCCATAACATAGCAACTACTCTTAAATAATCTCTATATATCTTCTATATATCCACAACATGGCAATTACTCTTAAATAATCTCTATATATCTTCTATATATCCACAACATGGCAACTACTCTTAAATAATCTCTATATATCTTCTACATATCCACAACATGGCAACTACTCTTAAATAATCTCTATATATCTTCTATATATCCACAACTAGCAACTAGTCTTAAATAATCTCATTTCTGCACGAGATACCCATTGTATAAAGTAAGGTACGAGACGTGAATTAGCGTCTTCTTAGCACACGAGTTTTCACCCACATGTGCTCGGTCGCCTATCCAGAAGTGCTCGGAGACTGCGGGGTAGTATCGCTTCTAGCATAGAAACTCACGATGCGAGGCGACATCCCTCTCCATCCCAGAGTACTACCCTGGAATCCATTTCGGCCAGCGGCTGGGTCGACTACGGGGTATGTTTTTTTCTCAGCCACAAGTATAGTTAACACTGCTTCCAGCAGGAATCGAACACGGATTGTCCGTATGTTGGTAGTCCAGTCGGGCGGTTTTCCCAACTAGGCTGTCGAGGCCCCATATACCCAGTGTATGCTGTAATCAAGCACGACACTACTACTCTGTGATTTTTTGCACTTACTTTAATCTTAGACGTCATCTCTCTCTCTCTCTTTCTTTCTTGCTCTCTCTCTCTCTCTCTCTCTCTCTCTCTCTCCTGCCTGGTACAGTGCCCCCAACAATTATCTTCTCTAGACCATGTTTTATTTAGCAACACTGTTTTATTTGATGTTTTTTTTAGCTCCTTATCAACCAATGTTCAGAAACATTAAGTCCATGTAAATATGAACATTTGTGATTTATCTGAGCATAAAACGGGCACTAGGAAACATAACAGCATCAGAGGTGAACAGAAGAGAAAAAAACATAATAAACATATCTCCCCTCGACGCTGAAAGGCAAATAAGGAAGGAAAGAAGAAGATATATGAACATGATTTTAGGTTCTCTCTCTTGTCGGCGATATTCTGAACATTCTTCTGTGTAACAGTTGCATCGGAAGACATTTATGGATATTTCAGCAGACATTTGCTTGTGTGTACATTACTTGATTTATTGCAGGATCTGTCATTGCTACCTGTCACGTTTTATGTTTATGCACGAGTTGTCGTACCTAAAATTCCTGCCCTTTATCTTCTTTAATTATACAGAAAAGATATACAGGGATGCAATTCTTAACTTAAGAGGAAACCACTTGGGGAATCCATACTGGATTGCTACAAATGTCAAATATAAAGTTTGGAAGACATATTCTGGCATTTAACATTTATTTGAAGTATAGTTTTCGTGTTTCAGGGTTTGATCGTCCCAGGTCTGTTTGTTCTCTCGTGTATAATTTATCAATCATATGTAGAGCAGTGAATGCAGCTGTGGAACATTTCGAGGAAAGGTCGAGGGTTGAAGTCCCTGCTACACAAATATATCTGACGTGTGACAAGACCACTTCTAGTATATATTTACCTATACCTGCCATCATCTTCATATTGGACCGTTTATCTTGACTGATTTTAGAATTGGCAATCTGATCATTTAATAGATATTAGGCAGATCTCATCTGTTTTTAATTCTTATTTTCTTTAAGTTTCTGGTAATGCTATTGAAGCCATGGTAAAGTAGTGGTTGGTAAACTGGTCTATTAGGGAAAAGGCGCCTGTTCGATCCTCCGTCCGACCAAGGTTCACTTACCTTAAATTTCACCTGAGATATGACCTTCCACTGACAGACTCAGTCAACCAGGGGATCGTTGGGTCACCACTGACAGACTCAGTCAACCAGGGGATCGTTGGGTCACCACTGACAGACTCAGTCAACCTGAGGATCGTTGGGTTACCACTGACAGACTCAGTCAACCTGAGGATCGTTGGGTCACCACTGACAGACTCAGTCAACCTGAGGATCGTTGGGTCACCACTGACAGACTCAGTCAACCTGAGGATCGTTGGGTCACCACTGACAGACTCAGTCAACCAGGGGATCGTTGGGTCACCACTGACAGACTCAGTCAACCAGGGGATCGTTGGGTCACCACTGACAGACTCAGTCAACCAGGGGATCGTTGGGTCACCACTGACAGACTCAGTCAACCAGGGGATCGTTGGGTCACCACTGACAGACTCAGTCAACCAGGGGATCGTTGGGTCACCACTGACAGACTCAGTCAACCAGGGGATCGTTGGGTCACCACTGACAGACTCAGTCAACCTGAGGATCGTTGGGTCACCACTGACAGACTCAGTCAACCTGAGGATCGTCGGGTCACCACTGACAGACTCAGTCAACCAGGGGATCGTTGGGTCACCACTGACAGACTCAGTCAACCAGGGGATCGTTGGGTCACCACTGACAGACTCAGTCAACCTGAGGATCGTTGGGTCACCACTGACAGACTCAGTCAACCAGGGGATCGTTGGGTCACCACTGACAGACTCAGTCAACCAGGGGATCGTTGGGTCACCACTGACAGACTCAGTCAACCTGAGGATCGTTGGGTCACCACTGACAGACTCAGTCAACCAGGGGATCGTTGGGTCACCACTGACAGACTCAGTCAACCAGGGGATCGTTGGGTCACCACTGACAGACTCAGTCAACCTGAGGATCGTTGGGTCACTACTGACAGAGTCAGTCAACCAGGGGATCGTTGGGTCACCACTGACAGACTTAGTCAACCAGGGGATCGTTGGGTCACCACTGACAGATTCAGTCAACCAGGGGATCGTTGGGTCACCACTGACAGACTCAGTCAACCAGGGGATCGTTGGGTCACCACTGACAGACTCAGTCAACCAGGGGATCGTTGGGTCACCACTGACAGACTCAGTCAACCAGGGGATCGTTGGGTCACCACTGACAGACTCAGTCAACCAGGGGATCGTTGGGTCACCACTGACAGACTCAGTCAACCAGGGGATCGTTGGGTCACCACTGACAGACTCAGTCAACCAGGGGATCGTTGGGTCACCACTGACAGACTCAGTCAACCAGGGGATCGTTGGGTCACCACTGACAGACTCAGTCAACCTGAGGATCGTTGGGTCACCACTGACAGACTCAGTCAACCTGAGGATCGTCGGGTCACCACTGACAGACTCAGTCAACCAGGGGATCGTTGGGTCACCACTGACAGACTCAGTCAACCAGGGGATCGTTGGGTCACCACTGACAGACTCAGTCAACCTGAGGATCGTTGGGTCACCACTGACAGACTCAGTCAACCAGGGGATCGTTGGGTCACCACTGACAGACTCAGTCAACCAGGGGATCGTTGGGTCACCACTGACAGACTCAGTCAACCTGAGGATCGTTGGGTCACCACTAACAGACTCAGTCAACCAGGGGATCGTTGGGTCACCACTGACAGACTCAGTCAACCAGGGGATCGTTGGGTCACCACTGACAGACTCAGTAAACCTGAGGATCGTTGGGTCACCACTGACAGACTCAGTCAACCAGGGGATCGTTGGGTCACCACTGACAGACTTAGTCAACCAGGGGATCGTTGGGTCACCACTGACAGACTCAGTCAACCAGGGGATCGTTGGGTCACCACTGACAGACTCAGTCAACCAGGGGATCGTTGGGTCACCACTGACAGACTCAGTCAACCAGGGGATCGTTGGGTCACCACTGACAGACTCAGTCAACCTGAGGATCGTTGGGTCACCACTGACAGACTCAGTCAACCTGAGGATCGTTGGGTCACCACTGACAGACTCAGTCAACCAGGGGATCGTTGGGTCACCACTGACAGACTCAGTCAACCAGGGGATCGTTGGGTCACCACTGACAGACTCAGTCAACCAGGGGATCGTTGGGTCACCACTGACAGACTCAGTCAACCAGGGGATCGTTGGGTCACCACTGACAGACTCAGTCAACCAGGGGATCGTTGGGTCACCACTGACAGACTCAGTCAACCTGAGGATCGTTGGGTCACCACTGACAGACTCAGTCAACCTGAGGATCGTTGGGTCACCATTGACAGACTCAGTTAACCTGAGGATCGTTGGGGCACCACTGACAGACTCAGTCAACCTGAGGAGCGTTGGGTCACCACTGACAGACTCAGTCAACCTGAGGATCGTTGGGTCACCACTGACAGACTCAGTCAAACTGAGGATCGTTGGGTCACCACTGACAGACTCAGTCAAACTGAGGATCGTTGGGTCACCACTGACAGACTCAGTCAAACTTCTCCGTGTCTCTCCATCTTCAGTCATTTTGGTACCCTACTAAGTCGATACCTGCCCATAATGTCATGTTATCTTCTCATCTCTTCTCCACCTGTTTCTCATTTCGTCTCCACTCATAGTTTCTTCCATAATGATCTGTGCTGGGTCTAACAAAGATATTCCATCCCACAGTTGCTTGTTTTTTATCTAAAAGTGACATTTTAGTTCCCATATAAAACAATTATATCAACATTTGCGGATGCAGTTGTCCTGAGCCTACTACTTTCCATTCATGATACAAATTCTTTCATTTTGGATAATACACAAAACATAACTTTTGAAACTAACGTAATTATTTTTGAAAAAATGAAATTTCAGAAGTTAGTCCTTGTAACAAACAAACACAAGAAGAGATAGAATACCAAATGAAACCTTAAGAAAAATGGCAGGAACAAAACCCTGCCAAGAATATATACAACATCAACAACTTAAATGGTTTGACCACCTGGTCAGAATGAACCCTTACCAATCACCATCAAGGGCGTTCTTCTCGAGAATGCATGGAAAAAGACTAAGAGGAAGACCCAGAAGAAGATGGATAGATGCAGTGACAGAGATATGTAACAACAAAGGAAAATCACTAATTCAGACAGTTCGAGCAGCTCAAGAACGACAAATGATATAACCACGACACCTTTTAGGTATCAGGGAAAAGAGAAAAGAAGATGGATAGATGCAGTGACAGAGACATGTAACAACAAAGGAAAATCACTAATTCAGACAGTTCGAGCAGCTCAAGAACGACAAATGATATAAACCACGACACCTTTTAGGTATCAGGGAAAAGAGAAAAGAATAAGGAGAAGAAGTCCTTGTAAGGAAAATATTTTTTTTAAATGGGCAAATTTGAACATAGCAGGAGAGATGCAATATTTAATTTATAACACAGCAGTTTTTATGTTTTAAAACATGGTCTTATAATGACTTTAAAATGTATAACATAAGAAGTATGCATATTTTATATTCATGGAAAGACCGAAATGAGTGAATCAACTCAAAGAATTAGTGATTAAAAAAAACCATACTTTACGTCATGTTAAAAGAGCGTGACAGAGTTTTTTTTTATAATGCAAATATGAAAAATAAAAATATTCTTATCAGTTGTTTCTACGTAAAGGGTGAATTTCTTAAATAAAAAAAAAGGAATATGTGACATTTATCATAAGCTAGGTAGCTCACGTCTTTGCACATCTCACTACAAGTATGGACCCAAATCAAAAATGAATGCTACCATCATATATGGCCGCCAATAGCGAGTGTTGCGCAACCTTTTAACACACATCAACTATTCAGTGTGAGTCGGAGTGGGTGCAGCTAAGTGCCCCCCCCCTCACGATACATTTACAGCCTACAAAAATGATTGGTAGGTTTAAATTTATGTTCCCACTTGTGTTGACTAGGAGGACGTACTTCATACCTTCGCGTTTAGTAATAAAAACTAGCGTTCCCTTCCAGCACCCAAATCCCATCCTAAGCTATGACATCCCTAAACCATTCCCCATAATCTGGGAAACAGACTGACAATAATATCAGATGAGACAACGGAAACAGTAATGCCAGGCACTCAAATATTACTTGAACACGTTAATTTGATATATCTGATACCTGCATTACAAAGGTTATAACGGTTATACATTTACGGATTTTTCTGCGAGTGATCAGGAGTTCGGGCTCTGTGCTTAGAGATTCATAAGAGAACATGCAAACCACCGAATTGCTACTAGTCACTATCCAATTGTAAAGCTTAGTAAAGTAAAGTACCCCCGTCACGCCAAGTGGCGTATAGGGAATATGGTGTTAGTGACCATACATTATACAGACCTTCGGCACATGATTTTTGGGGTAACGTGGTCGGTATTACGCCCGCGCCGCTTTACTTTTCCAGAAAAAAATCCGATACCCATTAAAGGCTGGGTGAACCTGGAAGTCGTCGGTTTGGGATCGAACCCTACCTCTCGTCCTTTGTAGTCCAGTTCACTAACTACTGTGCTATCGCAGCTCCCTTGCAAAGCTTAGTATAAAAGACGACCTAAACCATTTCGGTAGTGAGCTGGTCGCTTGTTACAGATAATGCATCCATAGGAAGGCTCATTTAATTGTTAAGTGAGTGAGAAGTGCGTGCTGCCGATGGTTTGATGTGTTGGACGATACAAGCATTACAGGCCCTTCAGGTTATGGGCAGCTTAATGATAGATGATCTATTGTTCACAGGATATCTATTTCATAACATTCTTGTTTCACTGGAGTCTGTAGAAATGTGGTTTTACAGAAGAATGTTGAGAGTACCATGGACAGCTAAGAAGAGTAATGACAACGTTCTGATCGAGGTCAAAGAAAAAAAGAGAGCTGATTTCCAATATTACGAAGAAACAATCATCATTTTTTGGCCATGTAATGTGAAGAGAACAACTGGAATATATTGTAACAACTGGGAAAATTGAGGGACGAAGAGATAGAGGTAAGCAAAGAGAAAAATACCAGACAGCTTAAGAGAATGGCTTGGCAGAAGGTCAACAACAGAAATGTTAAATAACTGTAGAGATCGAAAGTGGTGGAGAGACATGATCACCTACGCCAGTAGACTCGGTACTTGATGATGATGATGTTTCACTTGTAACTGCTCATTGTATTCTCAATACTTTTCTATTAATCCATTTCTGTTTTCATTTATTATAAATATATATTACCCCTGTTGATTGTGAAGAAACGCAAAATGCCACGTGTCTCGATCACGTGGTCCTGGCAAGCACCATTTTGAAATGAACTGCATCAGGAGCAAGAAAGACAGGTAGGCAGGGAGCGAGATGGGAAGATACCACTAACGAATGGACACTCCGCCAGTCGATAGAGGATGAAGAAAAAGAAGAATAGAACTAGCGCTGTTTCTGTGTAAAATTAATAAAGCTATTTAAAAAAAAATTAAACTTAAGAGTACAAAACCGGAATATGTTTGAGTTCCCACGGCGGGAGTTCTTCATTCCTTGCTGTTAATACTTTCTCAATTCAACCAGTGGAATATCTTATTCTCTAGTATATGATCAAATGAAGAATATGGAGAGAGATTAAAGCCCTTTAATTTTACCTCCAGCTAGCGCGCTAACATAGCCACAACGATCATCACTTTCAATGACAAAAACAAATAGCCGTTTAGGGGAATTAATTTAAGATTAAAAATAACAACTGTCACATAGTTTTCAATTTCTTCCCTCCCTTTGTGTCAATCAGCCACTTTTCCCCACGTCTCCCTCATCTGTATCAAGTCTAGAGAATAATTTTCCTCTTATTTCTTGTGCTATTAAGTATAGCAAATAAGGACAACTCTGTCGTTATGTGTAATCCGAGAGAGTCGGTCGTGTTGCTGGGGTTATCCACCTTTTGTGCCCTGGGAGGAAGCCATGACAGATTAGAAATGGGATCTATCCAGGAGAAGTTATCCCTTGAGACAAAAGATGGCTGGAATTGCTTGCGCCAAGACATAATTGTTTTCCCCGGTTCTCTAACCACGTGATCACATTCTCTCGGACCAATGGGAATACAGCCATTGATTATTCCAGGGAAGATAGGAAAAGAAAAGCGACAAATTCTCATCAAAATCTTCCTCTACAGGCGCACACGCACGGAGGGACAAATTGACGTGAAACCGCACTGTGACTCACACCCTAGAAAAATAGAATTAATTTTTCGCATGATTAGATTGGCGAAGAAAACTTTTCTGTCAAATCCTCACGTCTTCTGTGGGGTGGGTCCACCAACCCCTCCCACGTGAGACGTCTTTATTTATACCCTGTAAAAAAAAAGTTAAGTCAAATACCCCCGTCACGTCAAGTGATGTATGGAGAATATAGTGTTAGTGACCATAATTTTTACATACTTTTGGCACATGAATTATAGGGTAATGTGGTCAGTATTGCGCTCGTAAAAATAGTAAAATACCCCGTCACACCAAGTGAGTATTGGGAATATGGTGTTAGTAACCATCAATTTTACAGACCTTCGGAACATGATTTTTGGGGTGATGTAGTCGGTATTACGCCCGTGCCTCTTTACTTTCCCAGAAAAAATCCAGTACCCATTGAAGGCTGGGTGAACCCGGAAGCCGTCGGTTGGGATCGAACCCTTCCTCTTGTCCTGTGTAGTTCAGTTCATTAACCACTGAGCTATCGCGGCTCCCTATTACGCCCGTGCTGGTTTACTTTCCCATAAAAAATCAGGTAACCATTGAAGGCTATTTCCTTGCACATTCTTATTTAACTCCTACAACCAATCGAAATCCATTGACTGAAAACAGTGTTTTTAGTTAGCCAATCATTAAAGTTTTGTAGCATGCATATCATTCATTAGTGTTTCTAATATCCGACGTTTGGCCGAAGGGCGTCAGTTCACGGGCCGGTGGTTTAACAACAATAACCGACCAGAATTTAAGAACTCATGGTCATCATCAAGTGCCGTCTCCGCATCGAAGGTTGGCTACCATGGGCGCCATTCCGCTCTGTCTCATGCTTTGATAGTGCAGATTGTCATAGGCTGATTTGTACATATTTTGGTGTTACTCGTCCACTTTAGTCTTGGTCTGCCTCTGCCTCTTTTACCTTGAATTTTACCATCCAAAATTACTTTTAGTAAAATGCTGTGTCTTTTAATATGCCCCCAAAAAACTCATTGACTTGTATGAATTTTGTTTAGTAGTTATTTTTAATTTTTAGTTATTTTAAAACTTCATCGTTTGTTTTCTTTTCTTTCCATCCAACTCTACCTATTCTTCTATAAATCCACATTTCAAAGACTTCAATTTTCTGTTCTGTTTTCATGTCTAATGTCCATATTTATGCACTATAGAGGAATGTTGAGAAAATATAACATTTTGCTATTCAAAATTTCTGAGCTAGAACGTTCTTGATTTCAAATGTAAGACTTCAATTCTAGAGCTCCCGTATTTCTATTTTTTCTTCTTTACAACTCCGACCCTAAGACTCACAACCCAACAGCACTGACTTCTTCATCTTCAATTACATTAACATATCAACAGTGACTACTTACATTTATTTTTCTATTTTTCTTCTGTCCGACTTCACTTTCAAATACTTTTCCTCATCTCATCAATACTCAATCCGAATCAATAAATACTCAATCCGAATCAATCAATACTCAATCCGAATCATTCACTTATACGCTGTCTACCTCCACTTCCCACTAAATAATATTCCTTTCCAATAACAGGGCCCCTACATTTTAACATCATCCCAAACTCCAAATCTACTACTCTAACACAAACGTCACGGCCCCACTCCTCAAACGTCCATCTTAAAACATTATCCCAAGCTAGAGCACACCATTATTATCTCCCCTGTTTTGAATTTAAAAAAAAAATAATAATAAAAAATTGTAAATATTTCTTCTTCATTTTAATTTATTGTATATTCCCCCACATCGATGCAGATTTCAGCAATTTCTTTTTTCACGATATTCTTTAGCGAACTCAAATAAAATTGTGAATCAAGATATATATAGTAATCTTGTTTCTTTAATACTTTGTATACGTCATTCATTTGTTTGTACACGTTAATAATATACGGGACAATTATCTGCATTGTTACATAACTAAACAACCATTGTAATTATAATAGACATGTCTTTGCATTCTCCAAGTAGAATAATTGGTCGTGCTATTTCTGGGACAACATAATCAATCCAATTAGTAATATTGTAAGATGCGAAAAGACGTAATGGCCGCTCATTTCGTCTCGGTGTTTGTAGATATAGAAGTCGAATATTCTAGAATGGCGGTTGGTGGTTTAAAGAAGTGTGAGTTGTGGGGTGAACTATTCTTGTGCACGGGACCATCATCAAACAATGTCTATTTACAATCTGATTCATTCTTGATTATTACCGTCAATGTTTGTATTCTTAGTATCAACGACAGTCCCCAAGGTAATTTTGACAAACATGTAATTTAATTTGTTGAAAGGTATGAATTCTAGGTGTCATTGTTCTTCATGCAACAGCTTCTATGTTAACCTTTTATAGATTTCGGAGCAGCGATAGCTCAGAGGTTAGTGAACTGTGAGCCTCACAGGACAAGAGGTCGGTTTCAATCCTGATCGACCTCTTCCGGGTTTACCTATCATTAAATGTGTACCGGATTTTTTTCTGGGTAAGTAAAGTCCACGGGCGTAATACCGACCACATTACCCCAATAATCATGCCCCGAAGGTCTATAAAAATTAAGGTCACTAACACCACATGCCCTGTTCAATTCGCGTGACGGGGCTCTTTACTTTATATTTACTTACTTTTATTGATTTGTGACTGTCAATTGTTCCTTTTTACACGATTTGTCTCTGTCTGCAACAAGACAAAGTAACCTATTCTGAGAACTAAAGGTCGCAGAGCAGATCTAAACTTTCCCTGCTCGGAAACAAACTGATAGCAATCTGAGACGAGGCGAGCGAGATATCTGGTCCCGTGATGAAACATAGCTGCTACACTGACGCACAAAATAGATAACAAAATTTAAAAAAACGAAAAGAACATTGGACCTCATCTTTGACACCTGTGTCCAGCTCACGGCATGTAATAATTCTTAGTTCCACAAATTTATTTTATTAAAAGTTTGACAAACTGACACGTTGCCAAGAAAGTATTGAATAGATATTGTAAGTTTTAAGAATGAATTAAAGAGTGTTTTTTTTTTTATGAAACACAAGTATTGATACTTTCATTTCTCGTATTTACTTTCTTGAAATATAAAAAAATATTGTAATTTGTTTAAATATGTAAAATAATTTGTATATTTCCACAATTTGTGTTTATTGATGTGGACCTCTCTCAATATCTTAAGGAGCTGTCTTAACCAAATTTTCATATCTCTTTTTTTCACATAAAGAACTATTAAAAAGCTATATTTCATTGAATCCTTTCTTAATCTGAAAGTGTATTTATTGTCTTTCATTATACATCTTATGGTATCGAAAGTAAAAAAGTAAAAAGTAAAGTAACCCCGTCACGCCAAGTGGCGTAAAGGGAATATGGTGTTAGTGACCATAAATTTTACAGAGCTTCGGAACATGATTTTTGGGGTGATATGGCCCGTGCCGCTTTACTTTCCCAGAAAAAAATCCGATACCCGTTAAAGGCTGGGTGAACCCGGAAGCCGTAGGTTGGGATCGAACCCTACCTCTTGTCCTTTGTAGTCCAGTTCACTAACCACTGAGCTATCGCGGCTCCCATGCTATTCAAAGGCTCTCTCTAATTGATTTGTTTTCTGGTACATCAAATCCTTTCTTACCAATTCCTTTTTTTTTTTTTTGTTCTATGCCTGTCTGTTCTATATCTCCAGTACTTTGTGTATTTTTAATGGGCAAGAAGAAAAAATTATAGTAGAAACAATGATGGTAATTTTTCTACCTCTAATTCCCTTCCCGACACACCATTTCAAATGTCGAGTGAGATATTTAATTCCAGCCCTCGCTCGTCTTTCGGACACAGCCATTATCATGCAATGCTATGTTGTATAATTCTGCCAATATCATTACTTTATCTTAAACTCACTCAGTCTCGTACGTCCCACTTTTTCATTCTTGTTACTTGTTTTGTTATGTGTTAACAACTTCACTAAAGTCGAAAGTAACATAATCTTCTTAAAAGATGTTTGCCGTGGCTTTTGAAGTCATTAAAAATATTTTGAATTTTATTTTCATTAGAAATAACTTCATTGTGATGTTTAATACGTTTCTAACTTTAGCAGTTTAGGATAACTTTAAGAACAGTTAGATCTGATGAGCGCTTGAAGACGTTGATTAAGAGTATACTAAATAAAAATATGTCAACCTATATTTTGTATTTAAGGAAGGCATAATGATTAGTATATACAAAGTATGTAAAAATTTAGAACTGAGATGGTAAAAACATATCCTTCATGGGACAAGATAGTGTTGTTTTTATATCGGCAGAAAAGGAAACTATCAGCATTTCAGTTACCAGAAGAAACAGAAGACTTGTTTAACTTCAAGTCAGGTGGTGATTTTTCTCCTCATTAATTATAAATCACATATTTCCGGGCTCCTGCATGTACGATGCCGTCTTTTCGTCCACTTAATATTTCAAATCACATATTTCTGAGTTGCCTTGTCATGCAGTGACGTGCTAATGAATTACAAATCACTTATTTCTGAGTTGCCTTGTCATGCAGTGACGTGCTAATGAATTACAAATCACTTATTTCTAGTTATTTAACATATTTTTTTGTATATCACTACGTGCAGTACTGTCTCGCACTTTGTTCCAAGCAGCGAGCTAACCACTTCATAGTAATTCCACTTTCCTCTTAACCTTTTACTTTGCATCGTTCGTTGCTCTCTGATTAAGCCACGTGCCTCAAAGCAGTCTCAAGACTTCGATAAATAATCCCTCAACCATTTAATGTCTAATACCATCATTCGCAGTTATATAACCCTCGATCAGTCCTCCCAGATTTTACAATTTGCATGGATTAGATCACAAATCTCGTACCACATTGCAATAATTTGTTATTTTTATCACGCCTTTGTTTCTTCAACAAAACACACTTTGGGTATTAATAATCAAAGTAATGACACCATGTCAGCGCTTGTTATACTTTACTTCTTCTTCTTTTCTCTTTTCACTGATACCTAAAAGGTGTCTTGGTTATATCATTTGTCGTTTTTGAGCTGCTCGAACTGTCTGAATTAGTGATTTTCCTCTGTTGTTACATGTCACTGTCACAGCATCTATCCATCTTCTTCTAGGTCTTCCTCTTGGTTTTTTTCCATGCAGTCTCGAGAAGAACGCCATTGATGGTGATTGGTGAGGATTCATTCTGACCAGGTGGCCAAACCATTTAAGTTGTTGTTGTTCTATATATTCTTGGCAGGGTTTTGTTCCTACCATTTTTCTTATGGTTTCATTTGGTATTCTATCTCTTCTTGTGTTGTTTGTTACTTTTCTCAAGCATCGCATCTTACATGTATTTATCTTTCTTAATTGTGATTTAGAAAGTGTTCATGTTTGACTTTCATAGCACAAAGTTGGTATGAAAATGCTATTTATCATTTGTTGTTTAGATGGCATAGAAATGTTTAGATGTCTTAGCAATGGTGAAAGCAGGTATGTGACAGCATTTGCTTTTTGTATTCTCATGTCAATTTCTCTGTCTAGTTTTCCATCTTCTGTGAACATTGTGCCCAAATACTTGAATTCTTCTACTTGTTTTATTTCTTTATCTTTGATCTTGATTTTTAATGGGTGTCTTAATTTACTTATTCTCATAGCCTCTGTTTTTGCTGTGTTAATTTTCATACTGTAGTTTGTGCAACTTTTATCTAGAGATGTTATATATATATATACTTTACTTGACGTTCTGTTTTCTTCTTCTTCTACCTTTCAGCTCCCCGTGGAGCATAGGTCTTCAACAAACACTTTTCAAGCCGTTCTGTTTCTTGCCATTCTTTAAGTTCGTTCCATGTCTTCCTCATCATCTTCATCTCTGCTTCCATCTGTCTTCTCCAGGAATAACTTGGTCTTCCTATTTGTCTTTTTTTTTTAACGCTCATTGCTTTACACATTATCTTTTACCATCAAAGCCCAATATTATCATTAGTTTCTTTAAACACATTACCTTTTACCATCAAAGCCCAATATTATCATCAGTTTCTTTAAACACATTATCTTTTACCATCAAAGCCCAATATTATCATCAGTTTCTTTAAACACATTCATCGCTTCATTATCACTCCAGACATAATTCAACCGACGACACACACGAATTAATACATCGCTCAACACCAAAGTGAAAACATCGTTCAGCAATTATCTCCTGTTAATCAATCAATCAATCAATACATTGCAGAATTCTTGTTAGCACTTGCAGAAACCAATAACGGCCAGAACTCGTTGGAAAAGAAAAAAAAACCAGAAAATAAATATTATTTTTGGAAATAGGCTAAATAATACATGAATCAAACTGGTAGTTTGAACTATCCCTTTCTCCAGTGTTTTAATTATCAAGAAAATATATATCGTTTTCGTTTCAATCCCATATTCATTGTAAATCTCGATTCTGTTTTTTGAGTAAAAGACTTCAGCATATCTGTTTTTCCTACATTCTGTTTCCTTATGCTCTTTTCTTCATTCTTAAAAGATCTGTCGAGTTATTTTACTGAGTTCCCTGTTTTTATTTTCTACCTCTTTTCTTCACGTTTTACTATTTCATTAATTATCTTTCAATATGAATCTATGTAGTTTTTTTTATTTTTCAAAATAGATATTTGAGTGAGAATTAATATTTTTTCACCTTTATTCTTCTCTTGATTTCTTATGCTTGTTGCTCTTGATTTTTCTCTTGATTTCTTCAGAAGCAACTATATCGTAGCACCAACTCTTTTGATTATTGTTTTAAAAAATCAGTGTCGTCGCATTCAGAACAGACCATCAGTTGTTTGGTACTTTTGAAATGTTGACACCAATGTTGCTGATAGTTTCTTATGTTGCTTCTGTGGTAGTCTCTGATGTTGTCTTCTGTGGCAGTTTCTGATGTTGTTTCTGTGGTAGTCTCTGATGTTGCTTCTGTGGTAGTCTCTGATGTTGCTTCTGTGGTAGTCTCTGATGTTGCTTCTGTGGTAGTTTCTGATGTTGCTTCTGTGATAGTCTCTGATGTTGCTTCTGTGGTAGTCTCTGATGTTGCTTCTGTGGTAGTCTCTGATGTTGCTTCTGTGGTAGTTTCTGATGTTGCTTCTGTGGTAGTCTCTGATGTTGCTTCTGTGGTAGTTTCTGATGTTGCTTCTGTGATAGTTTCTGATGTTGCTTCTGTGGTAGTTTCTGATGTTGCTTCTATGGTAGTTTCTGATGTTGCTTGTGTGGTAGTTTCTGATGTTGCTTGTGTGGTAGTTTCTGATGTTGCTTCTGTGGTAGTTTCTGATATTGCTTCTATGGTAGTTTCTGATGTTGCTTCTATGGTAGTTTCTGATGTTGCTTCTATGGTAGTTTCTGATGTTGCTTCTGTGATAGTTTCTGATGTTGCTTCTGTGGTAGTTTGTGATGTTGCTTCTATGGTAGTTTCTGATGTTGCTTCTGTGGTAGTTTCTGATGTTGCTTCTATGGTAGTTTCTGATGTTGCTTGTGTGGTAGTTTCTGATGTTGCTTCTATGGTAGTTTCTGATGTTGCTTGTGTGGTAGTTTCTGATGTTGCTTCTATGGTAGTTTCTGATGTTGCTTCTATGGTAGTTTCTGATGTTGCTTGTGTGGTAGTTTCTGATGTTGCTTCTGTGATAGTCTCTGATGTTGCTTCTGTGGTAGTCTCTGATGTTGCTTCTGTGGTAGTCTCTGATGTTGCTTCTATGGTAGTTTCTGATGTTGCTTGTGTGGTAGTTTCTGATGTTGCTTCTATGGTAGTTTCTGATGTTGCTTCTGTGGTAGTTTCTGATGTTGCTTCTGTGGTAGTTTCTGATGTTGCTTCTGTGGTAGTTTCTGATGTTGCTTGTGTGGTAGTTTCTGATGTTGCTTCTGTGGTAGTTTCTGATGTTGCTTCTGTGGTAGTTTCTGATGTTGCTTGTGTGGTAGTTTCTGATGTTGCTTCTATGGAACACTGGTTGTAAGTAATCCTAGCTTAGTCGCTCAGAATGTTACTCTACCTGTACCTGTTAACGTGACATTTTTACATCTTAGCTCGAATCAATCAATATACTTTTCTCAGATAAACAATCATGACGTGATTGTAATCAATTTTTCTTTTCAAGCTCTGAAAGTTCAATCTCTGTACCCCTGGAACCGACCTTGTCAATTCTTTTTCTGTATATTTCTTTATATCTTAATATGTTATGTTCTTTATTTCACTTTATCACTCACCCACTTCTAGGCAAAGTTAAGAGATAAATATGTTTGAGTTTCCTTGTTTTCTCTTCACATTTTGCTGCTGTTGCAATAGTTCAGTTATCTCAAACATATTATATTTAAGTATACAAAATAAGATAACGAGGTAGCTGAATCATTCTATTTTAAACAAATGTTATACATACAAGTAAGTAAATAATTCTTCCATAAGTAACACTATTGTTATGTTACAACTAATAACGATGTAATGAATCAAGAGTTGCAAGGTTAGTATATATTTCATATTGAAAGAGAAATGAATGATATATCTATGATACATCTATGGCATGATAGAAGAAGATAATCACTGACCCGAGAGAAGATAGCAAAAATATGAAATAGACTGGGGATCATTTGTACCTAAATTGGAAAAACTATCCACTTTGTCTTTGTTCTATGTCTATATGTGGTCTGTCTCATGTTTTTATGTCTAAATCTAAGTCCTGTATCAAACTAATGAACTAGTTATCACAACTTGCTGTGTTTATATTTTATATTAAATTACTGTTCTTATTATCTTGTGTTCCATTTTCATATGTTCTACTTTTGCTGTGATCTATTTTTCGTGCAATACTTATCTTTCTGACAGCGGATATATCCCTTATCATAACCCAAGTGACCCAGTGCTCACAAACTCAAGTTTTTTTTCCAGTTCTCACAACCCAAGTGACCCATTTAACTTCAGTGTAAATCGTCCCTTAAATTGTCTTTCTGGAACCTCAGTCAGAGACAGAATTTACAGGGATAAATAGGTATTTGTTCCGTCTCTCGTTTATCCCATCATAAAAGCAATTTGAGTTTTTATTTTGTTTTATTTAATTTTAAGATTTTCAAAACGAGGGCAGCTTGGGAAATTTCGTTGGAATAAGATGAATGTCAAGGTTACTGAAAATATGTTGTACAAACAATTTATTTTCGATTGACGTTGTTCTACATTAACATTATTTGGAATATTATCTTCTTAGAAATCTTCTTGGCTTTCTCTTCTGGTTTTCATCGTCGAAGGGAGATATAGTTTGTTGATTTTCTATTGGCCTCTCCTGTTGATATATTTCCTAGCTTTTCTAATATTCCATGAATTTATCATTTTTCTTGGTTCTCCCTTGAGTATGGTGTTTGGTGAAGGCTCGTTGAGTTGTGTTTTGGTCTTTTTGTTTTATCACGTGGTTAAATTATTGTATCTGTTGTTTCTATATGTGTTCTATAAAAAAAAATGTAAAGTACCCCCGTCACGCCAAGTGGCGTCTAGGTAATATGGTGTTAGTGACCATAAATTTTACAGACCTTCGGCACATGATTTTTGGGGTAATGAGGTCATTTTTACGCCCGTGCCGCTTTACTTTCCCAGAAAAAATCCGGTACCCATTAAAGGCTGGGTGAACCCGGAAGCCGTCGGTTGGGATCGAACCCTAACTCTTGTCCTTTGTAGTCCAGTTCACTAACCACTGAGCTATCACGGCTCCCCTATATGTATTCTATGGCGGAGATTATTTAAAGCTTTTTCTTTTCTGATTTTAATTTCTTATCTTATCTCTCAAACTGTTTTCTGCCATGCGTCTAACACATTTCATACCGGTAATGCTTATTTTTCTTATTGTTCTTAAACCCAGGGTTCAGGACATTGGTTGTACAACGCTGAGATGAAGATCCTGTTGTTGAGTGCTCGTTTTACCTCTAAAATTATTTCCCTGTAGGACCTCAGTGATAACATCCGTCCAATGATTTGGCAAGCTGATCCATTTACTATATGACGAATAAGCACCCTGAAAGCTTATGCAATTCTCTGGTTATTTACCCTTAATCGAAATAAAGACGTCAGGATGTATTTGAACATATTACCCCAAAATGTACTGATAATAAGATAAAAAAATATGCACACTAGCGTGATATTTTGTCGCACCCATAGCCGGCTTGTGACGTATTTCGTTATTTATTCTCTGCAACACCCGACTGTGTATAAGAGGAATATAAAAAAAAAGGAATACTGTAGTAATTTCCTTTAACGGTTTCTCCCTCATTTTACGCATATTTTTCGTTTAACAAAGATTTTTTATTCAGTGTTTGTTATAAATAAATAACGCGCTCACACATGCATCTTCACATTCTAGATCCCTTTGTCCATGTAATTGTCGCTAAATGTAATTAGCTTCGTTAGACGTAGACGTAGTTGGACATGTTGTTCTGCGATCTGTTCTAACACACCATGTACAGTGAAGCGAAAACAAAACCCGAGGGGAAAACGAGAGTCGATACAATGACGCACTTAGAGATAGATTATATAGGACAAAGTTTAGCGACACCTGCGAGATGGGATGTTTTATTTGGATCAAGAAACCTGCTATATTGATCGAGTTGTTCGTGTGATCTCGAGTTTGTGTTTGTCTAGCTGTTGAAGTGATCTTTTACTTGCGTTTGACAGTTTTAGGCATGCTGTGATTTTTGTGTGAAATGTTGATATGTTCTTATGCTTGCGATTGTAAAGTTTTGGTAAATGTTATGTTTGTTCTAGTGAAGTTCCTGGTATATGTTATATTTGTTCTAGTGAAGTTCCTGGTATATGTTATGATTGTTCTAGTGAACTTCCTGGTATATGTCATATTTGTACTAGTGAAGTTCCTGGTATATGTTATATTTGTTCTAGTTAAGTTCCTGGTATATGTCATATTTGTACTAGTGAAGTTCCTGGTATATGTTATATTTGTTCTAGTGAAGTTCCTGGTATATGTTTTATTGGTACTAGTGAAGTTCCTGGTATATGTTATATTTGTTCTAGTGAAGTTCCTGGTATATGTTATATTCCTTCTAGTGAAGTTCCTGGTATATGTTATATTTCTTCTAGTGAAGTTCCTGGTATATGTTATATTTGTTCTAGTGAAGTTCCTGGTATATGTTATATTTGTTCTAGTGAAGTTCCTGGTATATGTTATATTTGTTCTAGTGAAGTTCCTGGTATATGTTATATTTGTTCTAGTGAAGTTCCTGGTATATGTTATATTTCTTCTAGTGAAGTTCCTGGTATATGTTATATTTGTTCTAGTGAAGTTCCTGGTACATGTTATATTTCTTCTAGTGAAGTTCCTGGTATATGTTATATTTCTTCTAGTGAAGTTCCTGGTATATGTTATATTTGCTTTCCTGACGTTCGTGGTTTCACTTACATTTGCCCTTTCTGGCGTTCTTTAAGTGTGTGCGTTCTATTTGTATTTGTGACGATTATGATATAAACGTTAGCATGTATTTATGAAGTCGTTGATCGGACTGTGTTTGTGTTTGTAAAATAGTTCAATATGTTTTAATGCGTTGTTTCTTAAGTGTTATTGTACTGTCATTTCTTTACTTTGTTAAACTACTGCTCTGATTTGTCTCTTGTGATCTATTATTTATCTCTTTGGTACGGAGGTACTGTGAAAGTATTTCTACTCGTGTCACTATTATTTCGTATTTCTCTACATACACATATATATATATATAGTGGCATCTTTATCATCTATGGCATGTATTAATAATAGATCATAATACATGAATAATGCTACCAGACAGCACACACGACAATAATCGTCGTTGCTAGAACACACACAAACGTTTATATGTGGTAAAAAAAAAATATTCTACGACATATGTACCATTTATCTGATGGTGTGTGTCGGAAGGGAAAGGGGGAGAGGGGAGGGGGGGGGGAGAGGGGGCGGGCGCAAACCGACAGGACCCAGAAAAATAAAGGCCGTTGGGTCTAAGCGAACACGAATGATTTTCTGGTATAACACAAATAATTACCAACTTTGATATGCTTGCTTGCGTTCGCCCGATGACTTAAGTATTCTAGAGTATTCGTAGACTATAGAATTCCTCTTCGTCATCCGCCCTTAAATTGACGTTAAATGGGTATGTCTGCGTTGTGTTGTGGTTTGCAGCATAACTGTGATATTTGCGCCTTTCGGCCCAACACATCCGACTTCAGCACGACATTTTTGAGTACCGGGTTGTCTTCCCTCTTCGATCCTTACTCGCTTGGCCAGACAAGACAGGTTAGTCTGTTACTAGAGGCACCACGGAGAGTTGGAGCAGGGTCTGGATGGTTCTGGTTCACCGATCCTGGCGCAAGCCATCAGCTGTGGGTCGCTGACAACTTCCAGCTCTAGTGCTGTGAGGCGCGCCTTCGCCTCCATCTTTGATATGAAACAAGCTCTTAATTCTGTCATACAGGACACATGATAATAATTATCTATGATATAATACTAATAATTAATGTTTCTCTTACTGTAGACATTAGAATAATCTCGTGCCGAAGACTTCGCATAGTCCAACAATCACACCCTTCATGTTTGACCATCCGATGCTAGGTCTTTATTTGCTCTTAGCCATAAGGTCATATTTGAGACCACAATATTATATGTTTCCCTTAGAGTTTCTTCTGGTCTTCTTTGTTTTCTAATGCAATTATCATCATCATGTGCCATACCGGTTGGCGTAGGTGATCATGTCCCTCCACAATCTTCTATCTACAGTGCATCGTATCAGTTCTGTTGTTGACTGTTTTCCATGCCATGACACCAAGCTACCCAGTATTTTCTCTCTTTGTCGCCCGCGATCTCTCTTTCCTTTTATTTTGCCAGTTGTATCCAAGTATTCCAACTTTCATCTTCTCATGATGTGCCCGAAAAATGTTGATTGCTTCTTTAATGCATTTATAACTCCCTTTAAAGACTTGGCACAGGAGTCTGCTGTTGTCCATTCACTGCACATGACCGATTACTTCCAGTGTCTTCTCCGTATATAGCTTAATACGTATCTTGTTTGATTTCCTCTCTTATAGTTCAATTTGGTGTAAAGTATCTAAAATGTATGTTAAACAATCTTTGGAGACGTTTATTTTCTAAAGCAATTAGTCTTTTGTCTGGAGCTTGGGTGGATTTCCAGCTCTCGCATCCATGTTTGACCACGGGTATTACGTGAGAGATGAAAAGCAATTATATATAAATAATTATGTATAATGTATGGTTAAGTAACTTACCAATCATGCCCTCACGTAAGAATACTTATCATTGTTTACTATTATACTGCATTCGGATATGTCTCAAAGCCCATACAAAGAATTACAAACAACCCAATTAATCACAATCGTTATCGAGTTTTTAAAATGTAACAACGAACAAGCAGACAAGCACATAAACAGGTCTTCTAATCCTGACACAAGTGTCAGGAGATCAAATGTTACATAACATTCACACCTGTAGCAAAAGCTATACCATCACCGTACGCACGTGCAACAGTCAACACGACCTTCATTTTCATTTTATTATCGGACAGAAGACGCCGCATTGGACGGAAGTCAACAATTCTCTCAACAATTCCACAATATTGCATTGGGACGGCTTAAGAGAAGCAGTCTTGTCCACCAAGACAAACGAATTTGTAGACATACAGAGAGTTGTCAACCCCCTACTGCCCATACCAGAACAGACTCCTTGGACAGAAGAATTCGGATTGTTAATACAAATACGGTCAGAAGTAAGAAGAATAATTGACAAGGAGGAACAGATAGTCTACAACGTAAATCAATCACTCTCAGTTTCTTGGATTAAGACTACCCACAAGACCTATGGATTCGTGTGTACACAGATGGATCAGCACAGAGCGTGAGTAAAAAATGGGGGAGCAGGTGCATACATAGAGTACCCAAATAACAGTAGGGATCTAAATAAAATAGCAACAGGGAATTATTGTCACAATTACGATGCAGAAATACAAGCAATAAAGTTGGCAATAGAAAAACTGCTGAACTGTAATCTTAGCCACAGCCTGTAGTGTATTTTTTGACAGATGCAAGATCAGTACTCCAGGCACTACAATCCAGAAAATTGCAACATCTGCAGACCTTATTGACTGAACTCTGCAAGCACCACAGGGTTGCCATGCAGTGGATCCCATCTCACTGTGGAATACCAGGAAATGAGAAAGCAGATCAGTTGGCAAAGGAAGACGCACCACACAACCGGATGCACCAGTTACATACCATCAGAAGAAACGGATAATCAAATCAATCATAAGACCACAAGCCTCGCATCAGCCTCTCATAATACGAATAGATGGTAAAAAGTTATCTTTATACCCATTAGAACATGGCACAATCGACTCCACAGCCGCATGTATACAAAATTCAAGATCGGCGCCTCATCTACATATACATGTGGACAGGCGCCCCAGACCGCTGAACACATACGTCAAGAATGTACTGAATATAGTCATCATCATCATCAAGTACCGGGCCTGCTGGAATATATGTGATCATATCTCTCCACAACATCCGATCTCGACAGTTATTTAACATTTCTGTTGTTGACTTTCTGCCAAGCCATTCTCTTAAGCTGTCTGTTATTTTTTCTCTTTGTTTTCCTCTATCTCTTCGTCCCTCAATTTTTCCAGCTGTTACAATATATTCCAGTTGTTCTCTTTTCATAACATGGCCAACAAATGATGATTGTTTCTTCCTAATATTGGAAATTAGTTCTCTTTTTGCTTTGACCTCTTTCAGAACATTACTGAGTATAGTAGACTAAAGAAAATCCATTGGCCCATAGATACAACACTACAGACAAAACTATATGGGCCACTGCAGGAATTACAAAAGACAGTAACATTTAATTAAGTAACATTGCAATACAGGAAACGATATTGCAGGTATAGACAATACTTCGGGCGAACGAAAGATAGATAGATAGATAGATATATAGATAGATAGATAGGATAGATAGATAGATAGATAGATAGATAGATAGATAGATAGATAGATAGATAGATAGATAGATAGATAGATAGATAGATAGATAGATAGATAGATAGATAGATAGATAGATAGATAGATAGATAGATAGATAGATAGATAGATAGATAGATAGATAGATAGATAGATAGATAGATAGATAGATAGATAGATAGATAGATAGATAGATAGATAGATAGATAGATAGATAGATAGATAGATAGATAGATAGATAGATAGATAGATAAACAGTTCTCAACGATTGACAATTTTCAATTAAATCTTGTAGTTCTTGGTTGTTTCTTAGTCTCATGTTTGAGCCTTCCCTAATAATTGTTCTGTGAAGTGATTATCTGTCTCCCTTGTTTTATTTTACCAGATGGTTTCCACATGAATACTTGGTAGGGTAGTCTTTCTTCATTCATTCTCAGCACATGACCGATGTATTTCCAACACATTCTTCTTCTAAAGCTCAACACGTTTTCTTGTTTAGAATCGTTTCTTGTATGTTGGTTTGAAATATTTTCTTCCCAGCTTTAGTTTGAGATCCTACGCAAACATTTGTTTCCGAAAGCATTAATTGCCTATCCGAAGTCCTGGTGGATTTCCAACATAACATTGTTCACAATAAATCAAAATCGTATTAATAATTTTGACGTATATTTGAGATCGTTACACTGTAAAAGAAACGTCTTGTAGTTAAAAAAAAAATAGATATATATGTAAACATGATTCCAATCTGGTTCAGTATTTACACTCTCAGAACGGGAATAATGTAAACATGTTATTATACGAACTATTATAGATAAATTGAAATAAATTTAGGATTTGGTTGTGTGAAACTGAGATTGCTAATAATCTGCTCAGGGGAATGAGCGTCAATAACATGTTTGTGCAGGAAATCTATGACAACCGCGTCAGTGTATTTTGTGTGCGATTTGTGACATGTTTATGCACATAGATTAAACCATATATACATATGTATATATATATATATATATATATATATATATATATATATATATATATATATATATATATATCTTCTTCTACCTTTCAACTCCCTGTGGAGCATAGGTCTTCAACAAACACTTTCTAAGCCTTTCTGTTTCTTGTCATTTTTTTAAGATCGTTCCATGTCTTGCCCATCATCTCCATCTCTGCGTCTATCTGTCATCTCCAAGAATCCATTGATCTTCCTCTTTGTCTGTTTTCCTGGTGATTCCAAACAGGGCCTGATGTGCAATACTCTCAGTTGGCTTCCGCAGTGTGTGTCCTATCCAGCACCATCGTCTCCGCTGTATCCTTTTATACCACTGGAATTATATATATATATATATATATATATATACGTATATATGTGTGTGTGTGAATATGTGCATGTAGATATGTGTCTCTATATGTAGTGCATATACTATGTGTATGAGGGTATGTTATTGAGTTATTTACGGGTCATCATCATTGCACTCCGAACATATCCATAGGTGCTCAAATCCCCTCCTCTGCAATTTCCGCAGTGTCCAGCAACTGACGACTCCAGTCGTATGTATGAGGGTATGCGTTTGTGGGTGTGAGTGTGCCTGCAAACTATTAACAATATATATATATATATATATATATATGTTCTTGTTTTTCAACTTCGAAAGCGATTTTTATTGCGGATATTTGCCCTTCTGTTGGCTTCTCTTGCAGTAACGTTTCGTTGGCTCGCCAGTGTTTCATCAGTATATTTTTCTTTAGTCTGCCCGTTGACGTCGCATTCTGTTAACGTTATTGGTGACTACCTACGTTACAATTAGCTCTTGTTGTCATATGACGAAACAAAAGATGTTCCCACATATTCTTGTTCTGTTAAATAGATGGATGTATGTGGTAAATATAATAATATCTACTACATATACATGCATATCTACATAGATACAGACATACTTACATACACACATACATACTTACACACATTCACGCTTGCATACACACATTCACGCTTACATACATACATACATACATATAAACATATATACATACATGCATGCATACATAAATGCATACATAAATACATACACAATTTTGTTAGAAAGGAGAACTAATGGACATTACTGTCCAGTGAGTTACAGTAAGTTAGGTGTGGATTATGAGGCCAATACACGCATGTATGTAAGCGTGAATGTGTGTACGTACATACATACAGACATGCATATAATTATATAAATGCATACATACATACATACAAACATACACATACATACATACATACATACATACATACATACATACATACATACATACATACATACATACATACATACATACATACATATATACATATATACATACATACATAAATGCATACATGAATACATACACAATTTTGTTAGAAATGAGAACTAATTTGGTATTATTGTCCAGTGAGTTAAAATTGGTTAGGTGTGGATTATGAGGCCAATACGAGACCCGAAGTGTCCGTAGCAGTTAGAACATACGCCATGTTGAGTGTTGATATGTACAACACGAGAATATTGCTAGTTTAATTAGAGACGTAATCGCTCTAGGATGACGTAATTGACTTCTTTCCACTCCCACAATGCTACAACTTTAGTATAGCTGATTGCCAGTGTTGTCAGGCATGTTAGATCAAACATGATACAGAGTTTTTGTGATCATTTGTGTGTGTCCTTGAAAAGTTTATGTTGTCCTTCATGAGGAGGTTTGCTCTGTTTTAGTTTACTATAAATTATATATGTTCCCTTTTCGTCTTGTCTGACGGTCTAGTGGAGGCTATTGTGTATATATGGCCCTTTTTGTCTTGTCTTACGGTCTAGTGGAGGCTATTGTGTATATATGGCCCTTTTTGTCTTGTCTTACGGTCTAGTGGAGGCTATTGTGTATATATGGCCCTTTTTGTCTTGTCTGACGGTCTAGTGGAGGCTATTGTTTATTTATGACCCGTTTTGTCTTGTCTGACGGTCTAGTGGAGGCTATTGTTTATTTATGACCCGTTTTGTCTTGTCTGACGGTCTAGTGGAGGCTATTGTTTATTTATGACCCGTTTTGTCTTGTCTGACGGTCTAGTGGAGGCTATTGTTTATTTATGACCCGTTTTGTCTTGTCTGACGGTCTAGTGGAGGCTATTGTATATATATATATATATATATATATATATGACTCTTTTCGTCTTGACTGATGGTCTAGTGGAGGCTATTTTGAATAATATGGCCCTTTTCGTCTTGTCAGACGGGCTAGAAGAGGCTATTGTGTATTTTTTTTTAGGTTTTGTTTTTTTCGAACAGCTTCTCTCGTGGCTAATTCTACCAATGTTTGACAAACACACGCGGCCACAGAATGAATAAGTCAGACCCATTGATCAACTGGGTTTTCCATCCCTTTTCATGAGTCATCTCACCTCTAGGTTTTGCATTAGCACAGCCTCAAATAATGTTATACCATTCCGTATACATGCTCTCCATGATGTGCGATCACTTGCTAGATGTTCCCAGTCATTTTCAAAGATGGAGAAGTCATTCAGAGATGATTTACAGATATCTCTATATCGTAGTTTTGGTCTGCCGATTTGTCTTTTTCCGTGTGTTAGTTCACCACATTGTATTTGACTGGGGATGCGTTTTTCTTTCATTCGCTGGCCGTGCCCTGCCATGTTAGTCTTCGACATCTGAGCATCGACACGATTGTTGGGGTCTTAGCACGTTGCAGGACAGTTAAGTTTAATTACAAGGAGACTAATTTGGAAATATACAGATGTACAGTTAGAGGCTGGAAGTCATTTTGGAAAAAATGAATACAGGGGAAGAGAGAGAAAGAGAGAGAGAGAGAGAGAGAAAAGCGGTGAGTCTAAAACGAATATGAGCTGGTAACATGAAGTGGTGAATTGGGGTTGCATTGATGCATGGAACAGCCAACGTGGCGTTTTGTAGCACCAAATTGTCATATAGCACAAAATGGTGTTATGTGGTAGAAAACCTTCATAAAGTACAAAATGGTGTTATGTGGTAGCAAACCTTCATAAGGCTCAAAGTAGTGTTATGTTGCGGCCAACCCTCACATGGTCATCATCATCATCATCATCATCGAGTGCGGTCTCCGCAACGAAGGTTGGCTACCATGGATCGACATTCCACTCTCTTTCTTGCTTTGATGGTGCAGATTGTCATAGAATGACTTGCCCATCTTTTGATGTTACTCTTCCATGTTAGTCTTGGTCTGCCTCTGTCTCTTTTACCTTGTATTTTCCCTTCCAATATTACTTTTAGTAGGCTCTTCATATGGTACAAAGTAATAATGTAATGTACATAGGCAAAGACAATGATCTGAATCCTTACAGCACTGCTAGACGTCCCATAGGGTCCGTACTACCTGTCGTCATCATCATCATCGAGTGCCGTCTCCACAACGAAGGTTGGCTACCACTGTACTGCTTGTCGTCACTGATCTCTGTTCTGGGCGATATGTTCGATCTCATCAAATGAGTCCCTTCCTGCCAACTGTCATTCTTTTATCAATGTTCTTTCCTGTATCTCTCTGGGTCTTCCTCTTTTTTCGAATCACTACGTTTACCACGTAAAGTCTGCTTTGGAGTCCTTCTGTTGTGTCTTCTCAACACGTGCCGGAGGTATGTCCATCTTCTCAACGAGTGCGCGAGATATAACCATCTTCTCAACACGTGCCCGAGGTATGTCCATCTTCCCTTCCCAATGGTAAATGACACGATATAGAGCGATCACGTTATACATGCGGTACAAAAGACGGCCAAATTAAGTCACGAAACAGCTGCCCGGCAAACCAGCTTCAGACAGTTGCTGTTGAAATTCAAAATATGCTTTTCAAACCGTCTGTGACGACATTATAGCCATATATAAGTCATAAAGTGATTACTTCTTTGATGCAACATTTAATGTGATGTCGAGACTGCATCCGCTTATGGTGACACACGGAGTTGAGACCTGCGCCCCCCTCCCTCCTCCCCAAGTGTGCAAAAAATTTAACTCTTAGGATGCTAGCCTTTTCACCCAGGTACGGTGGATACATTTTAACTCTTGTTATGCGAGCATTATCAACTGGATTCTGTGTATAAATTTTAACTCTTGTTATGCGAGCATTATCACCCAAATTCTGTGTATAAATTTTAACTCTTCTTATGCGAGCATTATCACCCAGATTCTGAAACAAAGAAGGAACGGTAAGACAGTCAGAAAGGCGGAAAAGCAAAGATTAAATGAGTCACATAATATGTTTGAGTCAACACGCAGATTTTTGTTAAGAATATATTTGCTTCCTCCAACAACGCTGTAATATGCAGGTGGACTAAGATGAGAGTGAGTGAGTGAGTGAGTGAGTGAGTGAGTGAGTGAAACGGAAAAAGACAAACAGAGTTATACCAGCTCAAACACAGCATCTATGATTTATTACATTTTCCAGTGAATTTTAGCTAGATTTTCATTGGAATATGGTAAACATACTGAAATTATCCTTCATTAATACTTCTTTGTTAAATGTAATAAATTCGTCCATAGTTTTGAACGAGAGTTCTTTTGTGTTTGCAGGTTAGATTACGTCACTGTACCTCCAAGAGAAGTTAAACAATACAAACTTCAATACGTGTGTTGTGATGGTGATACGAATTGTAAAGAAGGTAGGTGAAATATGTATCTCTATTATATATATACTCCTGTGTGTTACTGGGGCCTCATTATATGGGATGTAAAGAATAGTGACACTGTGACCTTCCAGGCATGTCGTAAGAGGCGACTAAGGAGGTTGATCGATGGCTTGACAAGCTGTCATTGTAAAAAGCATTGTTATGGAAACAGACCATAGATTTTAGAAGCAGTGAACTCTGCAATATGTGCCACTTTGGCACGCAAGGTTACTGTTTTTGAGATTGTGGTTATGCCCTAGTGCCGTCTTCGGCTCGAAAGGACAATAGATAGATAGATTATATATATATATATTATATATTATACAGAATTGTGTTGATCTGTGTAATTGTGGTACAACTGTTTGTAGACGTTAAACTCTGATATCATTTATGTTTCCCTAAACCTCCAAATGTTTCCAATTGTCAAAATTTATTCCAAATCTTCCCCATTCATTATACATGGCCAAACAAGTAATGATTGTTCTCATAGAAATATAGGCAAATACACTTCCACAATATGAAGGGAATAGTAACATCACTGAAAATAACAAAACAATAAGAATGGCAAAAGGTAATTTTAATGCCATGAAAAATTAAAACATCAAAACAAATAACATCAGGGCTAAAACTAAGAAAAGCAAAATATTATTATCTCTTCTCAACATGTCTGTATGGTGCATAAATATCGACATTAGACAAGAAAACAGAACAGAACGTTGAAGCCTTTAAATTTGTGGTTTTATAGCAGAATAGGAAGAATTTGATGGAAAGAAAAGAAAACAAACGATGAATTCTTAAAATAACTAAAAAGTTAAAATAGAACTACTAAATACAATTCAAACAAGACAAATGAGATTTTTGGGGCATGTTAAAAGACACATCAGTCTACTGAAAGTATTCTTGGAAGGGAAAACAGGAGGTAAAAGAGGCGGTAAAAGAGGCAAGGGCAATCCAAGACTAGAGTGGACGAGTAACACCAAAAGAAGGACAGGCGAGCCTATAACAACCTGCTGCTATCAAAGCAAGAGTCAGAGCAGAATGGCGCTTCATTATAGCCAACTTTCGATGCGGAGATGGCACTCAATGATGATGAGTCATATCAATCAGAATGTTTTAAACGCAGATTTGTGTTTTGAGTTTAGGAAGAAATGTTTCTGACATTTTACAAAAAAATGTTTCAATAATTTAATTCGTTTCTTTCTTTTTAGATGTTGTGGAATAGTTTAGTAAAACCCCAGTTCTCTACTACTGTCGATGGTGATATGTAATGCTACATTACCCATGTCATTTGTCTTGTAATGTTTTCTCTCTCTGAGCGGTGATGGAAAATGAAGTAACATATAAATTGTGACGTATAGCATTATTTGATATGTGAATTATATATGTATATATACATATATGGATAGCACACTGATAATTTTTAAGTTGTGACTCAGTCCAAATTGTTTCGTGTCAATTTGGTTATGGAAGGTCCCTGTATCACTGCAAACGAATTAAAATCCATAATTGCTCAACCGCCCGTGCCAGCGGAATCATCTGAATTCGTGTCAATACAAAAAATTATAATTATACATGCATTATTGTTAAGAGCGGAAACTTCCGAGGCAACAGATCAAATAATAATTTTGAGCGACAAGTATGTTTATAACACACAAATCCACAAATAAACAACAACAGAAAACACAAAGAGAGCAAGAGACAACCCGATATAGGGTCTAACCCGATCTCCTCAACACGGCGCAACTAGGTTGTGTAGCTGGTAGTGTGGTGTTTCGCAAATCTCTCGTGGGGAAAGCAGTGTGTTGTGGATTACAGATTTCGATCCTACTTCGGGGTGCCTATTGTTCATTGTGATCTCTGTTTTTTTTATTATTTGTGGACTTTTCGGAGATTTGCAAACATATTTATCCTCCCCCACCTCACCAATTAAAATAGAAAAAAAAATATATATAGTCATTGTTTCGTATTTAAAAAAAAAGCTTTACAAAGATAGCAATTTAGCACAATGTATATCATTTGTGCAATAGACCATCCCTGCTCTAAGAGTTACCATTTTACAGACGCAACTTTTAACATTTAGATAGACGGTTCAAGTGAGTCCTGAGTGTTTATTTTCCTGAGTGACGCTCGTGTTTTGATTGCGTCTATGTTGCTCGTTTCCTCACAGCTGACAACATTCACACCTCCGGGTTCAACTCCACTGATGAGAAGTTCCTGGCTATAGTCTTGGGTTCAGCTGCCGCCTGTGTTGTCATCATCATTATCGTCTTCGCCATCACTTTCTACACAAAGAAAACAAGGTAGGTCAATCATCCTCTACTCACACACACACACGAGTGCTCGCAAATGTCTAAAAGTACACACAAACACATACACACAAGTGCTCGCAAATGTCTAAAAGTACACACAAACACATACATGCGAGTGCGCGCAAATGTCTGAAAGTACACACAAACACATACATGCGAGTGCGCGCAAATGTCTGAAAGTATACACAAACACACACACACGAGTGCACGCAAATTTCTAAAAGTACACACAAACACACACACGAGTGCGCGAAAATGCCTAAAAGTACACAGACACACACATACAAGAGTGTGTACAAATGTCTAAAAGTACACACACACGAGTGCGCGCAAATGTCTAAAAGTACACACACACATGAGTGCGCGTAGATTTCTATAAGTACAAAATCACACATACACACACGAGTGTGCACAAATGTCTAAAAAACACACACACACACACACTTTCTCACACATACAAACACTTTGTAGCTCAATTACTTACTCTCTATTTGTGTATCACCCATTCTTCCTTTTGTTTTACTTGTAAGGGCATTGCGTTGTATTGTGTTTTGTACTTTCTGTCTACAGCTTTCCTTTATAAATGTCTCACTCAAACTTACATTCTCACACAATCCGACATCCAAATCACAAATAAAGGGCTTTCTGTAGCAGTCGAAAATATTGCTTCAGAAAGTCGAAGACAAGTCGATTTACTCGTCGTTAACTCTTTCCTGTTTGAATGGTTCATATATAGCTGTAGATATTAGTTTATATATTTAATTGTACAATTGTTGAAATCCAAGAAAATGCAGTTTTACAGAAGAATGTTGAGAATACCATGATCAAGTACACAAATATACGGAGTAGGTTCTGGCAAAGGCCGTAGGAAACGCGTGTCCCCAACATCAGAAGTTAGCACTCAATAGTTGTCGGTGTAGTGAGTTGTAGCGGTAGATGGTTGAATGTGGGGAGCAATAATGAAAAGAAAACAAAAACGGCCCAGCAACATTCGAGAAAGCGTTGAAGTCAGTTTCAGGGAAAAAGAAAAACGGCAGAGCAAAGGTTCGAGGAAGTGTTGAAGTCAAATTCAGAACAAACGGCATATCAACATTCGGCACCACAAATGCATCTTGTTCATTCTGCGGTTGGATGTAACTAATATGGACAGATTCAGTCATGAGAGAACCTGTTCAGTTAAACGATTTCCAGCTTGAGACCATTCATATATTATCAAACTAATGACCAATCATTGATTTGCCTTCTAACAATTCTCTGTCAAGTCTCCAAAGGCAATATATTGAGAGGTGAAAAGCCTGAATCTACTGCGGTAGCAGGGGAAAAATGACGCAAACAAGAAATAGAAGGAAACAGAGAAAGATATCTTCCGAGAGAAAACTGCAGCTTCTCATTTTACGATACCTTTAGCATTTACAAAGATTACATAAAGAAACGATAAACGTAACATTACGCATTGTAACATATGGTTACTTTTGGTTTAATATTAATTACATTATAATCGTTATATTCCAGATGCTATGGGACATGTGATCAGGAGAGTCACGTCTATGCCAGTGCAGGTTTGTTGAGTAACTTCATAGATTCTTCTCTTTTATAAAGATCATCATCATCAAGTATTATGTCTTCTAGCATAACGACCTCATCTCTCTAAACAGTTGTTAATCATTTCTCTTGTTGATTCCCTACATAATTAAAATGTATGGTATCTGTTCTTTTTATAATCATCATGCTTGTTTAAGTATCCCTTACTTTTATATCATCGGTTGCACCCTCTTGTTGTTGGTCACAGCTCGACAAAAGACATGATCGCTGACGCACATTCTACAAAATGCAATGTTAATATCTGCTGCAACTACTTTACATTTACACCTTGTTACTTCTTTCTCACTAGCAGTACCATGTAATCTCGAAACTGATTCATTGATTGATGTATATCTATATATACACGTAAGTGATAGGTACATCTTTAGATGCATGTGCAGAAGTATAAACAGAAAAATAGACCGTGAAACTAAAAACCTGACCAAAATGCAAAAAAAAGATGGATAAATGGGTAGGTGTAGCGAACGATGGATAGACAGTTGAAATACAGCTGGACGGAAGGTAGATAAGCATGAAAGTATAATACTTCATTGATTAATTAATTGATTGCTTAAATGATTGATTGATTGAAGGTATTCTTGTATTCCCAAAAGGCTAACTCTTCATAAATCAAGTTTTTATTTTGTTTCAGATGGTGACGAGTCAGCTGATGGCAACAGGGAAAACCTGAAGAGTCTGCCAGAAGATGTTGAGAGTGAAACAGACCAGAAAGGCAGCGAGGTGGAGTACGCAGAAATAAGCTACCCCCAACTGCCACGCTACACTGATATCTTCAAAGAGAACATGGATGGAAAAATCGATCCGTTCAACAGAGCTTCAGCACCTCCTCTGTACTCAGCTGCAACAGATCAGAGTTACATTAACTCGGAAACTGTCTTGTTCCCGCAGACGCAATCAGCACCAAGGGAGGCAATTAGGATCTTAATGACAAGTTCTCCCATTTCAAGGGCGGAAACTGGTACCAATTTTGAGGAGATAAAGCCGCAAGAAAGCGCAGGTGCTAGTTTTAATGGAGAGTGTCAAAGTGATGTTATATACTATAATGTGAAGGAGAAAGCCAGGAAGAAGAAACGTAGCAGCTCAAGTAGTCAAGTTGGAAGTACAAACAACATCAAGGGAGAGGTCAGACGAGAGAGAGGTCACAGTACTTCAGGAATTAAATCTCAGCCCAGTGCCCGGAGTAGCAAACCATCAGGTTCTAAGTCTGTAGAGATGATGGTGAAAAGCTCAAGTGCCTCGGAGAATATCGAGAAAATTTCAGAAACATTGCTAAAAAAGCAAAAGAGACGATCTGCTCCGCCTGATACTGTAGACGTGCCTGTAGGTACCACGCACAGGTATCCAGCGTCAACGCACTCAGCATCTGTTTCCAGTATGTCTTGTTCAAATTCAAACAGCGCCTGCTCTATAATCAACGAGGCTGTGGTCGAGTCTCAATGCTCAAGTGACTCGCGACGCAAAACTACGTCACTGAGAGATAGCCAGCAACAAAATTCTGTTCGTAAAACTAGCCAAAGTGATCGGAGTAATCTGTACGAAAACTCTGGAGTCAGGCCACCTTTGCAAATGTATTCTAAAAACACCCAAACATCGTATGCTTCAAACGTTGCAGATTTATCCAACACTTGTGGGTTGATCTCAGCATCTAATGCAGTAGTGTTAACATCCTCAGACCCTGCATCGATGGCATTAGTGTCTGAAACGTCACAACCGAAAGAAACAGATGCTCTTTTAAATACACTCTTAAATCAGCCAGACTGCACGAACGAGCAGACAATTGAAGACTGCGAGAATTTCTCGTACGACAGACTCAAACCCATGTCTCCTGACTCTGATAAAGCCAGTCTACATCTTTACCAATGTCTGGACGATGTAAGGAAGGAATGCCAGGAACTTAAGGAATGTTCATCTTTACAATCTTCGGAACTTTCTGATGAAGTTGCTGATGTTAACCAGCACAACATACGTGAAATAAGCCAAACAGATAATTCCGGTGTTCGCAATGTAGTTAATAACAGCAAAAGACAGCACAGACCTGCACTCTGCTGAGCCTATAAAGACATTTGTCGATATATATATATATATATATATGTCTGTCAAAAACTTTCCATGTTGATGCAATCCATTGGTAGTAGCATTTATCGGAGCCAAACTGTATATAAACCAAATGTTTTGTTTTGAATTATCCCGCTGTGAACTGTCAAGTTTACTGACTAACGGTTATTTGAATGGACACTAAAAATAGTTCTACAAATGCTTTCATCTTTATATAGGTGGAAATGTAACGTCTTGTCGCAGCTCACAAACAGACTATAAGTTTGATCATTCTTCCTTGTTCAGCGACCACAACATGTGTAGATTTTTTCATTAAGAATTGTGTTACTCCATTTATTCTTCCTGTGAGTGTTTAGTGCAATGAGGGGCTAGGTACCTGGCACATCTCGTTTTAATTTCCTGTAGTGACCACTAGAAGCGCTTTAATTTCTGAAGCTATTTATTTATTTATGTTTGTAATCTCACGAAGAATATTGCTTTGCGAATATTCGTTTTAATATCCTAATCATAAAATCTTCTTTGTAAAGCTTAATGTTTCCATATTCTTTGTTTTATTTTATTTCAGCCCCTCTTCTTTGAAAGCCTCTCTTCGGTTTATCTATTTCGTTAAAACCTGCACAAATATAGCGTTTAAAAAAAAAATCCCAGTGTTATCTTTACACTTCTTTCTGTTCCATAATTTTTTTTGGGTATATTTTCTTCTTGTACGAGCGTTATGTAGGCACTTACACCACAGTAGTTCTTTTATTTAATTAATTCCCACGTTTCTCTTTGAATAGTTTTTGTCTTGTTCTTTACATTTCCAAAAGTCTTAACTTTGTTTTAGCATTTCTTCCATTATTTCCAGAAGTAGTTATTTTAACTATTTTAATCTGCTATTTGTTTGTATTTTACAGGATCCGTTATTGTAATCATTCTTTAAGGCTCCAGGTCAATTTATGAATTCAATTTTAGTTCACTGTCATTCTCCCGCCTGTTTCTTGTATTTGTTTTGTTTATTAATGTGCTATTTTTTTAACCAGATAATATTCTAGTATTATTCCATGATAATATTCATAATAATTCAAACGACAGCTATATGTAGGTTTTCCTGTAACATGCAATAACAAACCACTCAAGGGCATTCATATCTCACGTGCCACCTTTAATGTACCACGTTCTATCTCAAACATTCTGCTCGCATCTCCCCTCGTTTATGCTCGGTAACTTTACACATCTTTCATGTTTTATATTCAAATCGAGACTTGCTAATGCATGCATTTTTACGTAACTAATTTCATGTGTCCACATCTTTCCGAGGATCAACAAGGGAGAAAATAATGTACAACACTGTGACGTATCCCACAAATCCTATGACATAGCTCAAAAGGATTAAATATGGGGCTGGATACCCAATCCTGTAAAAGCAGGCTAAAATGTAAGATATTTATTTTAATGATATAATTTGTTGGTGACTTATGTCGCGAGAATGTGATATGTAAAGAAACATTGCATCTAAGTATGTGTATCAGCAAACAACCATTCTTGGGCTTTAGAAGAAGAGAAAGCAAATAGATTTGTTTACCAACCAGGCGAAAATGCAATGCGGATTCATACCGGGTATACCTCATACAAGGAGAGAAGAGGACACGGAGATCAAATCAAGAAATACCAAGCCGGTGGATGGAAGTCATGCAAACGCTACAACAGACTTACACGACAATGGGGAAAGAGCTAGAAATAGAACTTTGTATCAACCTCGATACTGGCATTAATGGAAGCCAAGAAGACAGATGAGAAATGTGTTGTATATAAATTGCATTGTTAAAGAGAAAGAGAGAGAAAGGGGGAGAGAAAGAGCGAGCGATAGAAAGAACCAGAATGAGAGAGAGAGCGATAGAAAGAACAAGAGAGAGAGAGAGAGAGAGCGATAGAAAGATCAAGAGAGAGAAAGAGAGAGAGAGAGAGAGAGCATTATCAGTTATACGAGACCTGTTAATGTTTTATATTTTTAAGAATAACTTGATTTAAATGCATAATTTAATGGATAATATTGATTGTAGCTTTCTTGAAAATGTGATACCATTAATTTTTATTTTGATTTGTATGTGCCTAGGCCACGGGCGTCATTTGTTTTTGATAACTCAAGTTGATGTCACGTGGTTTAAATAGTATAACTTTTTTTTTGTCTCCTCCACTTTCTGGTTTATTTACATTATCTGACCAGTTATTGCACTGCTTTAGATGGAATCAGGGGCGTATCCAACAAACTGAGGTACCGCTACTTGATCCTGCCAAAATTCTTGACGTGCAACTATTCAACCTTGCACAAATGTTAGATGTAATATCAGATCTGTGCTTGATTAATATATTAACATATAACCTAAGACTTATTTATATAACATATAACTGACTGCTACAATATATAATGAATTTAAATCACATACACAGCAGCAAAATACAATCTTAGTATATAAATGGGTAAGGTAGAGTGTGTATGTTGATATTCTCCAGAGAATATTTGTGAATGTCTCCTTTAATGATTCCAGAGAAATTTATTTTTGCAAAAACTTGAGTAATCATGTTTATGTCCAAATGTGCAAAATTTTGGAATTGAAATTAGGTACCAGAATTTAACAAACTTTTCCATGAAATATATATATAACAATATATATATATATATATATATATATATATATATATATATATATATATATATATATATATATATATAATAATTTTGTATTTCTTCTTAACATTAAATGTTTAGTTCCTTAAAACATAACTTTCTGTTAAATGCCCCAGTGAATGTGTGTTCTAACCTTAGCGAAGGCTTGTGTTCTAACCTTAGTGAAGGCTTGTGTTCTATCCTTAGTAAAGGTTTGTGTTCTACCCTTAGTGAAGGCTTGTGTTCTATCCTTAGTGAAGGCTTGTGTTCTATCCTTAGAGAAGGCTAGTGTTCTATCCTTAGTGAAAGCTTGTGTTCTATCGTTAGTGAAGGCATGTATTCTAACCATGAATTAACCCTGGGGGTTAAATGCCACAGTGAATTTGTGTTCTAACCTTAGCGAAGGCTTGTGTTCTAACCTTAGTGAAGGCTTGTGTTCTATCCTTAGTAAAGGCTTGTGTTCTATCCTTAGTGAAGGCTAGTGTTCTATCCTTAGTGAAGGCTTGTGTTCTATCCTTAGTGAAAGCTTGTGTTCTATCCTTAGTGAAGGCATGTATTCTAACCTTAGTGAAAGCATGTGTTCATTCATTAGTGAATGTTTGTGTTCTATCCTTAGTGAAGGCTTGTGTTCTATCCTTAGTGAAAGCATGTTTCTATCCTTAGTGAAGGCATGTGTTCTAACCTTAGAGAAGGCTTGTGTTCTATCCTTAGTGAAGGCATGTGTTCTATCCTTAGTGAAGGCATGTGTTCTCTCCTTAGTGAAGGCATGTGTTCTAACCTTAGTGAAGGCTTGTGCTCTATCCTTAGTGAAGGCGTGTGTTCTATCCTTAGTGAAGGCATGTGTTCTATCCTTAGTGAAAGCATGTTTCTGTCCTTAGTGAAGGCATGTGTTCTATCCTTAGTGAAGGCTTGTGTTCTATCCTTAGTGAAGGCATGTGTTCTATCCTTAGTGAAGGCTTGTGTTCTATCCTTAGTGAAGGCATGTGTTCTATCCTTAGTGAAGGCTTGTGTTCTATCCTTAGTGAAGGCATGGGTATCCCACAAATCCTATGACATAGCTCAAAAGGATAAAATATGTGGCTGGATACCCAATCATGTAAAAACAGGTTAAAATATGTAAAATTTATTTAATGATATAATTTGTTAGTGACTTATGTCACGAGAATGTGATGTGTAAAGAAACATTGCATCTAGGCTTGTGTTCTAACCTTAGTGAAGGATTGTGTTCTAACCCTAGTGAAGGCTTGTGTTCTAACCCTAGTGAAGGCTTGTGTTCTAACTTTAGTGAAGGCTTGTGTTCTAACCCTAGTGAAGGCTTGTGTTCTAACTTTAGTGAAGGCTTGTGTTCTAACTTTAGTGAAGGCTTGTGTTCTAACTTTAGTGAAGGTTTGTGTTCTAACTTTAGTGAAGGCTTGTGTTCTAACTTTAGTGAAGGCTTGTGTTCTAACTTTAGTGAAGGCTTGTGTTCTAACTTTAGTGAAGGTTTGTGTTCTAACCCTAGTGAAGGCTTGTGCTCTAACCCTAGTGAAGGCTTGTGCTCTAACCCTAGTGTAGGCTTGTGTTCTAACCCTAGTGAAGGCTTGTGTTCTAACCCTAGTGAAGGCTTGTGTTCTAACCCTAGTGAAGGCATGTGTTCTAACCCTAGTGAAGACTTGTTTTCTATCTTTAGTGAAGGCTCGTGTTATATCCTTAGTGAAGACATGTGTTCTAACTTTAGTGAACGCTTGTGTTCAATCCTTAGTGAAGGCTCGTGTTCTAACCCTAGTGAAGGCTTGTGTTCAATCCTTAGTGAAGGCCCGTGTTCTATCCTTAGAGAAGGCATGTGTTCTATCCTTAGTGAAGGTTCATGTTCTATCCTTAGTGAAAGCTCATGTTGTATCATTAGTGAAGGTTCATGTTCTATCCTTAGTGAAAGCTCATTTTCTATCATTAGTGAATGCTGGTATTATATCCTTAGTGAATGCTCGTATTATATCCTTAGTGAATGCTCGTATTATATCCTTAGTGAATGCTCTTATTATATCCTTAGTGAATGCTCGTATTATATCCTTCAGAGGCTGTATAGTGCGAGTGAGAACTAGAACGGGGTCTTTATATACATTCAACATATTTTTAGACTTCACTTAAAAAACAATTTAAAAGTCATTGCTGCTAGATTTATCATCACAGCACTCCAGGAAAACCCATGGGTCCCATTTTATTCAGCAGGTGAAGTGTGTGTGGGCGTGCACTGATAATTCTGTTATCTGCTTTGTCAATTAACATTAAAAGTCATAGAAGTTAATTTTCTGCTCGAGAACTGTCCTCAGAGATAAATATTTGAGGGTACGGATACAAGAAACAAATTGACATAAAGTCATACTAATGTAAAGCTGATATATAGCTGACTATAAGACTGAAACAAAATTATAGATATAAATGGTATAGTTATAAGTCTTAACTCTTCAACTCCGGACTTATTTTGTTGACTTGGGCAGAATTAGAAAGCCTAACTTAAAATGTATGATACTTATTGCCATCAGTCAAAACATGTCATCGTAAAAAAGTAAATATTCTTATGTCGCTGAACATAAAACAAAAATATTGATAAGACCACGTTTTACTGGAACATGCATTTGCCCGGAGTTTGAGGGTTAATTAACCAGAAGAAGAGGGGGAAAAAGATCTCGACCACGCCTCGAGCTTGGATTAGGGATAAAACACAGTTCTATTAAAAATTTTTATTTTATACCTTTTCAGTACTCTTTTTTTCTATTTAAGTCTGATAGTCTTTATTATGTCAGGTTAAATTATTTCTCCGAGGAGATTTCTGCTCTATATTTTAGAAAATGTAGGAAGAAGGGATGGAAGAAGTAGAATGGATTCGTCGAAAGCTGACAATAGAAATGTTATACACTTATAGAGTCCGAGCATAGAGCATGGTTCTAATCACCGTCGCAAATAGGTATAGTAGGTTTTATTTTTTTTATTTATTTTTAGAAACTGAGTCAAACCAGAGGAAGTGTCTTCAGAAGAAGAAAAGAACATCACAACTATAAGGATTTGAACTCATACCTTCTCAGCCAAGGAACGAACGTACTAACCGATTTGTCACCATGACTTCATAAATTTAGATAAGAAATGTTTCAATCTGAAAGTATTTCTAACTCGATGACAATCACATTAGACAGACATTCACATCAGCTGTCATAACTGAAAGTAATGGAATGTGTACCTGATTAACTGCTTTGAGAAAGCTACTGCCTGATTAACTGCTTTGAGAAAGCTACTGCATGATTAACTGCTTTGAGAAAGCTACTGCCTGATTAACTGCTTTGAGAAAGCTGCTAAAACACTTCTAAAAAATTGCTATCTCGCAATCTCCATAAATATCATCTTCATGAACTGGCTTGTCTATTTAGGAACTTTCCTTCCATGACCTCTGCTCTGGAGTCATCTTTGTCTCATGTAGTAGATACAACGCCAGTCTCTGCTACAGCCAGGACCTCTGCTCTGGAGTCATCTTTGACTCATGAAGTAGATACCACGCCAGTCTCTGCTACAGCCATGACCTCTACTCTGGAGTCATCATTGACTCATGAAGTAGATACCACGCCAGTCTCTGCTACAGCCATGACCATTTAGTTTGTAGCATCTTCAATTCATCATTTTCTAAAAATGTCACCTAGCACTGTAAAAAAAAAGTAAAGAGCCCCCGTCACGCTAAGTGGCGTATAGGGAATATGGTGTTAGTGACCATAAATTTTACAGACCTTCAGCACATGATTTTTGGGGTAATGTGGTCGGTATTACGCCCGTGCTGCTTTACTTTCCCAGAAAAAAAATCCGGTACCCATTTTTAAGGCTGGATGAACCCGGAAGCCGTCGGTTGGGATCGAACCCTACCCCTTGTCCTTTGTAGTCCAGTTCACTAACCACTGAACTATCGCGGCTCCCTCTCACCTAGCACTAAGAAGTGTAATATTTTACTCTCCCACTGCATCACAAGTACGTGCATTCCTTTTTGGTTTCTTCTCTAGAATATATCTTTACTTGTACTCACTAAAAATAGCACACATTAAACATATCCCAATTAGCGTGAGCGAGCATATCCACTACCAGCTTCGCAATCATGGAGAGAGAACGACCTTATAATCGTTTACGTAGCGTGTTATGACACGTCTAAATTAATAAACTTAACTTCAAGTTGCAACATTTCAGTATCTTGATACCAAAAACAAACACGCCAGAGGTAACACATTTCACGCGAGACATTAAAGAAAATCCGCTGTGAAATGTATTTACCTAATTAGCATTTTGTTTTTGTAATAATATCGAGACGTTCACGTTATTGCTGATATTTCAAGTTAAAAAAAAAATGAACTCATCATCAAAAGTGTATTAGGAAAACAAATGTAGTCTTTCCTCTTTGGAGAAACCGCAATAGCTCAGTGGTTTGTGAACTGGACTACAAAGGACAAGTGGTAGGGTTCGATCCCAATCGACGGCTTTCGGGTTCACCCAGCCTTTAATGGGTACCGGATTTTTTTCTGGGAAAGTGAAGCGGCACGGGCGTAATACCGACCACATTACCCCAAAAATCATGTGCCGAAGGTCTGTAAAATTTATGGTCACTAACACCATATTACCTATATGCCACTTGGCGTGACGGGGGGTACTTTACTTACTTTTACTCTTTGGAGAGCCCGATGGTGTTGTGTGTTAAACCATTCACTGTTGATCTCATGGTTCGTAGTTCAAATTTGTGGCCAAATTGTCGTCTGGTCTTATAGACACTTGTTGCCCCCCCCCTCCCAACCACTATAAATGGGTACCAGGGATATTCTCTTGGAAGTAAATGTAGAGTACAAATGATTTCGTGACCACATCTCATGACGTTGAGGCTTGGCACAATATAGCCACTGACTAAATTTGAATTGCTGTTGGACTATCTTTACCTTTTCACATACGTTGGTCATACCATGACAAGGGACAAAATTGAAATAAGTTGTGAGAAGAGAACAAATGGAATTGAAGAGACACAGTAAAAGACAACAACAACAAAATACGAGCCAGGTTAATATTCTGCAGCAAGGAAAGCGATCAACAGTAAATGATAAAGTACGTTAGTAATAAAATTCTATGAAAAGACATAATCGCCTACGCCAGTTGACGATACACCTAATAACAGTGATGATAACTTTATTCGATAACTTCATTTAGAATGTCCCATTCATTCTTTCAGGAAAGTCAACTTGCATATACAGTAGTTGGTCTTCTTGTGGATCAGCCTGGATATATCGCTCAGGAAGGTCATGGCTGGATTGCAATCTCAAAATTGCTGCCTACGTGGTGAAGACGGAATCACTGGGCCGTAAAGTTCAAAACATTGCAGCGTAATATATTATGGAAACACAAATAAAAAACGAAGATAAGAATTGGCTCCCTGCGAACCTTAAATTTAACCTTTGGTGATTATTTTCCAAGAGTATGTGTTGACATTTTTTTTCTTGTGGCAAATTAGGAATTAGAAATGCAGACGAATCTAGTGCGATAAATCTATCATAAAGCAGTTTACATTACCGGTACAGAAGCCGTACATGTCTGTAAATCAACTTGAAGCGGCAGGTTTCATTAGCCACGCACTAATTAACTTATGATTCCGTAACCTAACTTTAGGGCAAAACGTACTGATAGATTATGTTTGGACACTTGAGTAAATTAGTCTAACTGAGGAAGCAGAGTCACGTCACGAATCTTACGATATTTCTAAAGTGAATAAATGATTAAACGTCTTCTTCCTCTTCTTTTACTTTTATCTTCATCTAAATACCCTAGCGGTCGTTAGAGTATAACTGACCAGCTTTGTCAATTTTCAAAGTTTCTCGTTATTTCCTTTCATTCTTTGGGACTCGAGACGAGTCCTGTGTATTCATTGATGAGGATAATAGAACAAAGAAGTATGTGTTAGCACTCGGAAAAATTGACAGACAAACAACAATAGAAAAAAACGAAGAACAATACATGGTCCGAAGTGGGATCGAACCCGTACTCAGTGGCACCGCGCCTTGCCACGAGAAGCCGAACGCTTGGTACACTGCCACGCAGCCAACTAAAAAATTGGCTATTGCAGTAGTGTCTTCCACGAAAGGCGATCTCAATGACTATAGCATAGGGTAACGATCACAGACCGGAAATAAATTGTATATTTGTACTTTCCTATTAATGCAAGTATCTCCCAGTAGGGCTGAATACTTGTGTTGTAGACAAACATTTATAGGACGAAACAGCACGAATAGTAGTTCCCAGTGGTTATATACTGGGTACAAATAATAATACATAAATATTATTATATGGGGAACTTCCGAGGCGATAATAGGGAATAATAGAACAAAGAAGTATGTGTTAGCACTCGGAAAAATTGACAGACAAACAACAATAGAAAAAAAGAAGAACAATACATGGTCCGAAGTGGGATCGAACCCGTACTCAGTGGCACCGCGCCTTGCCACGAGAAGCCGAACGCTTGGTACACTGCCACGCAGCCAACTAAAAAATTGGCTATTGCAGTAGTGTCTTGCTATAGTCATTGAGATCGCCTTTCGTGGAAGACACTACTGCAATAGCCAATTTTTTAGTTGGCTGCGTGGCAGTGTACCAAGCGTTCGGCTTCTCGTGGCAAGGCGCGGTGCCACTGAGTACGGGTTCGATCCCACTTCGGACCATGTATTGTTCTTCGTTTTTTTCTATTGTTGTTTGTCTGTCAATTTTTCCGAGTGCTAACACATACTTCTTTGTTCTATTATTCCCTATTATCGCCTCGGAAGTTCCCCATATAATAATATTTATGTATTATTATTTGTACCCAGTACATAACCACTGGGAACTACTATTCGTGCTGTTTCGTCCTATAAATGTTTGTCTACAACACAAGTATTCAGCCCTACTGGGAGATACTTGCATTAATAGGAAAGTACAAATATACAATTTATTTCCGGTCTGTGATCGTTACCCTATGCTATAGTCATTGAGATCGCCTTTCGTGGAAGACACTACTGCAATAGCCAATTTTTTAGTTGGCTGCGTGGCAGTGTACCAAGCGTTCGGCTTCTCGTGGCAAGGCGCGGTGCCACTGAGTACGGGTTCGATCCCACTTCGGACCATGTATTGTTCTTCGTTTTTTCTATTGTTGTTTGTCTGTCAATTTTTCCGAGTGCTAACACATACTTCTTTGTTCTATTATTCCCTATTATCGCCTCGGAAGTTCCCCATATAATAATATTTATGTATTATTATTTGTACCCAGTATATAACCACTGGGAACTACTATTCGTGCTGTTTCGTCCTATAAATGTTTGTCTACAACACAAGTATTCAGCCCTACTGGGAGATACTTGCATTAATAGGAAAGTACAAATATACAATTTATTTCCGGTCTGTGATCGTTACCCTATGCTATAGTCATTGAGATCGCCTTTCGTGGAAGACACTACTGCAATAGCCAATTTTTTAGTTGGCTGCGTGGCAGTGTACCAAGCGTTCGGCTTCTCGTGGCTTGGCGCGGTGCCACTGAGTACGGGTTCGATCCCACTTCGGACCATGTATTGTTCTTCGTTTTTTTCTATTGTTGTTTGTCTGTCAATTTTTCCGAGTGCTAACACATACTTCTTTGTTCTATTATTCCCTATTATCGCCTCGGAAGTTCCCCATATAATAATATTTATGTATTATTATTTGTACCCAGTATATAACCACTGGGAACTACTATTCGTGCTGTTTCGTCCTATAAATGTTTGTCTACAACACAAGTATTCAGCCCTACTGGGAGATACTTGCATTAATAGGAAAGTACAAATATACAATTTATTTCCGGTCTGTGATCGTTACCCTATGCTATAGTCATTGAGATCGCCTTTCGTGGAAGACACTACTGCAATAGCCAATTTTTTAGTTGGCTGCGTGGCAGTGTACCAAGCGTTCGGCTTCTCGTGGCAAGGCGCGGTGCCACTGAGTACGGGTTCGATCCCACTTCGGACCATGTATTGTTCTTCGTTTTTTTCTATTGTTGTTTGTCTGTCAATTTTTCCGAGTGCTAACACATACTTCTTTGTTCTATTATTCCCTATTATCGCCTCGGAAGTTCCCCATATAATAATATTTATGTATTATTATTTGTACCCAGTATATAACCACTGGGAACTACTATTCGTGCTGTTTCGTCCTATAAATGTTTGTCTACAACACAAGTATTCAGCCCTACTGGGAGATACTTGCATTAATAGGAAAGTACAAATATACAATTTATTTCCGGTCTGTGATCGTTACCCTATGCTATAGTCATTGAGATCGCCTTTCGTGGAAGACACTACTGCAATAGCCAATTTTTTAGTTGGCTGCGTGGCAGTGTACCAAGCGTTCGGCTTCTCGTGGCAAGGCGCGGTGCCACTGAGTACGGGTTCGATCCCACTTCGGACCATGTATTGTTCTTCGTTTTTTTCTATTGTTGTTTGTCTGTCAATTTTTCCGAGTGCTAACACATACTTCTTTGTTCTATTATTCCCTATTATCGCCTCGGAAGTTCCCCATATAATAATATTTATGTATTATTATTTGTACCCAGTATATAACCACTGGGAACTACTATTCGTGCTGTTTCGTCCTATAAATGTTTGTCTACAACACAAGTATTCAGCCCTACTGGGAGATACTTGCATTAATAGGAAAGTACAAATATACAATTTATTTCCGGTCTGTGATCGTTACCCTATGCTATAGTCATTGAGATCGCCTTTCGTGGAAGACACTACTGCAATAGCCAATTTTTTAGTTGGCTGCGTGGCAGTGTACCAAGCGTTCGGCTTCTCGTGGCAAGGCGCGGTGCCACTGAGTACGGGTTCGATCCCACTTCGGACCATGTATTGTTCTTCGTTTTTTTCTATTGTTGTTTGTCTGTCAATTTTTCCGAGTGCTAACACATACTTCTTTGTTCTATTATTCCCTATTATCGCCTCGGAAGTTCCCCATATAATAATATTTATGTATTATTATTTGTACCCAGTATATAACCACTGGGAACTAATATTCGTGCTGTTTCGTCCTATAAATGTTTGTCTACAACACAAGTATTCAGCCCTACTGGGAGATACTTGCATTAATAGGAAAGTACAAATATACAATTTATTTCCGGTCTGTGATCGTTACCCTATGCTATAGTCATTGAGATCGCCTTTCGTGGAAGACACTACTGCAATAGCCAATTTTTTAGTTGGCTGCGTGGCAGTGTACCAAGCGTTCGGCTTCTCGTGGCAAGGCGCGGTGCCACTGAGTACGGGTTCGATCCCACTTCGGACCATGTATTGTTCTTCGTTTTTTTCTATTGTTGTTTGTCTGTCAATTTTTCCGAGTGCTAACACATACTTCTTTGTTCTATTATTCCCTATTATCGCCTCGGAAGTTCCCCATATAATAATATTTATGTATTATTATTTGTACCCAGTATATAACCACTGGGAACTACTATTCGTGCTGTTTCGTCCTATAAATGTTTGTCTACAACACAAGTATTCAGCCCTACTGGGAGATACTTGCATTAATAGGAAAGTACAAATATACAATTTATTTCCGGTCTGTGATCGTTACCCTATGCTATAGTCATTGAGATCGCCTTTCGTGGAAGACACTACTGCAATAGCCAATTTTTTAGTTGGCTGCGTGGCAGTGTACCAAGCGTTCGGCTTCTCGTGGCAAGGCGCGGTGCCACTGAGTACGGGTTCGATCCCACTTCGGACCATGTATTGTTCTTCGTTTTTTTCTATTGTTGTTTGTCTGTCAATTTTTCCGAGTGCTAACACATACTTCTTTGTTCTATTATTCCCTATTATCGCCTCGGAAGTTCCCCATATAATAATATTTATGTATTATTATTTGTACCCAGTATTCATTGATGCTATCTTTCAAAGTGAATAAATTGTTAACTTTTCCATTATTCTTCTTCCTCTATTCTGTTTCTTCTTCATCAAAATGCCCTGGTGGTCGATAGGACACAACTGACCAGCCTCGTCAACCGTCACAATGTCTCTTTATTTTCTGTCATTATTCGGGACTCGAGACCAGACCTGTCCACTCTTTGATGTTATCTTCCCATCTCTTTCTCTACCCACCTTTCCTTCTCGCTCCTTCAACATTTACTTACTGAAAGGTCGTTGGTGATGTGGCCAAACCATTTCTTTTTAAACGACACTATCTATATAACAGCTACTTGGAAGTAACTGCGGTGTGGGGACGCGAAGGTGCTCTTAATTGCCGATATTTCCCTCTCAAATTAGTCAGGTACCCTTTTTTTTTCTCAGCTGCGACGACTGGTGCCAAATCCACGATCATTTAAATGCCAAGTAGAATCATCTAGCACAGTCTAGACATAAACATTATTGAAACTCTATGTTTACGTAGAATGTATGTATGAAATGTTTAGTGACTTATATATTGATAAATGAGGGAATAATGGGATGGGAATGGGACAGCCAATTTCACACAATCACTCGTACATGTCTTGAATGCATCTCATTCATAAATTACGTGAATAAGAAACACATTTTATGAAACACAAAGTCCATATCTGTACACCCTAAGAAACAATATTTGTGTTCACAATCAATTTATTTAGACGAAATCATTATAATAATGACTTCAACAGTATGCGTGTTTCAGTAGAAATGTCAATTTTTAACTTAGATCAAAGATGTACAGTTATTTTACGTGAAGCCAGTAATGATGTCATATGAACAGAAAAAAACGTAAAGGATACACGTCACGCTCATTGACGTGTCGAAAAAAAATAGTATTTGCGTTCATATTCTTCCATTGCCGTCAACACGTGTAAAAAAGGGTTTGGAAGAGGATGGTCAACTTAAAATGTCAGGTACCCAATTGTAGCGAGCTGGGTGAGTTCAGGAACTGTTCTGAATCTTCATAAATTAACCACTTTTGAGAAGTGAGCATAAATCTTCGTGTCATTAGACGAGGGCAGCTAGCCATTTCGATACTGAATCTTGAAGAATCCTTTCAGCTAATAGAATACTGAATCTTGATGAATTCTTTCAGCTAATAGAATACTGAATCTTGATGAATTCTTTCAGCTAATAGAATACTGAATCTTGATGAATTCTTTCAGCTAATAGAATACTGAATCTTGATGAATTCTTTCAGCTAATAGAATACTGAATCTTGATGAATTCTTTCAGCTAATAGAAAACTGAATCTTGATGAATTCTTTCCGCAAATAGAATACTGAATCTTGAATAATCCTTTCAGCTAATAGAATACTGAATCTTGATGAATTCTTCCAGCTAATAGAATACTGAATCTTGAGGAATTCTTTCAGCTAATAGAATACTGAATCTTGATGAATTTTTTCTGCTAATAGAATACTGAATCTTGATGAATTCTTTCAGCTAATAGAATACTGAATCTTGAAGAATTCTTTCAGCTAATAGAATACTGAATCTTGATTAATTCTTTCAGCTAATAGAATACTAAATCTTGAAGAATCTTTCAGCTAATAGAATACTGAATCTTGATGAATTCTTTCAGCTAATAGAATACTGAATCTTGATGAATTCTTTCAGCTAATAGAATACTGAATCTTGAAGAATTCTTTCAGCTAATAGAATACTGAATCTTGAAGAATTCTTTCAGCTAATAGAATACTGAATCTTGATGAATTCTTTCAGCTAATAGAATACTGAATCTTGATGAATTCTTTCAGCTAATAGAATACTGAAAACAAAAGATCGGTCAAAGTCGATCTCGATTGACGGCTTCTAGTTTCACGTACCGCTGGTTAATACAAAAATACCAACAATGACGTCATATTCTACATACGCCAACGCTCGTCAGGGTTTCATCTATTACATGATAACTAGAAACATATAAACACGAATTCCGAAGACAAGTTTTGTTTATAAATTGAGGCTGGTACGTGTAAACTTTATAGCCCGAAACATGTAAATAAGTACTCGATAATTTTAAGTTATAGGAAAGGTTTAACAATTCAATAAATAGGAATATTATATATACTATAGCTTGTATTATTTTGGTGTGCCGAACATATAGTGTCAGCCTTAGAGGCAATACAGCAGGAGGTCGACGCCTGGGAGTCATGACCCAGGCGGGCCCACCTCCTCTAGAGTGTCAAGAAGCTAAAGGGTCGAAACACTTGTTCGACGGGTCACTTCTGATGATCAGATTAATTCCTTCTGCGAAGCTCTGTAAAAAAGAGTTTCGTATTACTTACTAATATACTAAAACAGAAAAGAAGTCACGTTTGAAGACTTTCAGATAGACAACCTATGCGGGAACATAACAGCCGAAACCAATAATTTAATTTGTGATAGATACACGTGCTGCTTTGACAATGACGTTGTTGTATGCTTGTGTTTTTATTTTATTGCCGCTAATTTCGCTGTTACTATTGCTAATAATGACATTACTTTTCAACACCCGTATGCAAGGATTTGTTATTTGAATGTAAAATAATTTTTGACAATAAAGTGAAATTATCAACATTTTATTTACGCTTTCTCCTTTACTTTTTCTAAGTGTGAACCAATTTCTGTATAAATTGTGTGTGCGGACATTTCCTGACAGTGTTAAACTATTGCCACCTATAGAACTAAGCTTCGGAGCTGAAAAGGAAACCTCAACTAGTGTGACGTTTTCGACTAAGCGAACTTGTGGGCAAAATGATGTCATTTATCTACAGCTCCAAGAGGCCAACATAGGAGCCAAACGCCGCAAATTATTTATCCCATTCATGGTGAAATTCTCACTTCTTTGTTCACTTCTGTGTAAGCTTGCTTGAGCATACTTGATGAGCGATCACAACAGATAGGACTGAAAATATTAATAGAGATAAGACGAACATTATGAGAATTAATGCAGTTGGCAATAACCAAATAAAATTAGGAGAAATACCTCTTCTAGACGTACAATCCTACATATATATGGGCAGTAATATAGATGAAAATTAATAGAGATAAGACCAACATTATGAGAATTAATGCAGTTGGCAATAACCAAATAAAATTAGGAGAAATACCTCAACTAGACGTACAATCTTACATTTTTCTGGGCAGTAATATAGATAAAGAGGGAGGAACAGAAAAATTATACAAAAAAAAGGATATAAGAAGCAAGAGGAGCTTTTGTTGCACTGGGAAACATATGGAAGCCCAAAGAAATTAAGTTAAATACAAAATTAAAATTTTTCAACTCCAAGGTTAAGTCAGTCCTATTATATGGCCGTGAAACATGTAGAACAACAAAATTGACAATCATGAAGATACAGACTTTCATTAATGGATGCTTACGCAGAATAAAAGGATGGAAATGGCAGGACAAAATCACTAACAAAAAATTATGGAAATGTACCAGTCAAATACCAGTGGATAAAGAGATACAGCGAAGACGATGGCGCTATATGAGACACACACTGTGGAACCCAACTGAGATACACACAGCAGGCTCTTTTTTGGAATCCCCGGGGGAAAAGACAAAGAGGAGACAAAATAATTCTTGGCGAGGACGGGTGGAGGCAGAGATGAAGATGATGCGGATGAGATGGAGTGATCCTGGGGGAATGGCAAGAAACAGAGACACTTGGAAAATGTTTATTGAGGATCTATGCTCTGCAGGGAGCTGAAAGGTAGAATATTCATGCTGAAAGGTAGAATATTCATGCTGAAAGGTAGAAGATTTATGCTGAAAGGTAGAAGATTTATGCTGAAAGGTAGAAGATTTATGCTGAAAGGTAGAATATTCATGCTGAAAGGTAGAAGATTTATGCTGAAAGGTAGAAGGTTCATGCTTAAAGGTAGAAGATTTATGCTGAAAGGTAGAAGATTTATGCTGAAAGGTAGAAGATTTATGCTGAAAGGTAGAAGATTTATGCTGAAAGGTAGAATATTCATGCTGAAAGGTAGAAGATTTATGCTGAAAGGTAGAAGGTTCATGCTTAAAGGTAGAAGATTCATGCTGAAAGGTAGAAGGTTCATGCTTAAAGGTAGAAGATTCATGCTGAAAGGTATCCGATTCATGCTGAAAGGTATTAGATTCATGCTGAAAGGTATAAGATTTATGCTAAAAGGTATAAGATTCATGCTGAAAGGTATAAGATTCTTGCTGAAAGGTATAAGATTCTTGCTGAAAGGTAGAAGATTCATGCAGAAAGGTAGAAGATTCATGCAGAAAGGTAGAAGATTCATGCTGAAAGGTATAAGATTCTTGCTGAAAGGTATAAGATTCTTGCTGAAAGGTATAAGATTCATGCTGAAAGGTAGAAGATTCATGCTGAAAGGTATAAGATTCATGCTGAAAGGTATAAGATTCTTGCTGAAAGGTATAAGATTCATGCTGAAAGATAGAAGGTTCATGCTGAAAGGTAGAAGATTCATGCAGAAAGGTAGAAGATTCATGCTGAAAGGTAGAAGATTCATGATGAAAGGTAGAAGATTCATGCCGAATGACAAATGAGGAAGGAAAGGAGAAGAAAAAGATGAGAAAACCAGGCGCAAGAAGGCAATGCAAACAGAGGTAGTGGTCGGAAAGCTACATCAGAGAATTGATTTAAATAATTTTCTTTGCTTCTCAGAAAGAAGACCTGAGCATCGTGAAGGTTGAAAGGAGATTGCAAAAGTACCTCAGCGGGCGGCCAAAGTAATAGTGTTGATGTTGATGTTGATCTGTGAAATGAGTGAGTTATTTAGCCGGTTCCGTCTTACTGCATCCAAGGGATCATCATCATGTGCCATACCGGTTGGCGTAGGCGATCGTGTCCCTCCACAATCTTCTATCTACAGTGCATCGTATCAGTTCTGTTGTTGACTATTTTCCATGCCATGACACCAAGCTATCCAGTATTTTCTCTCTTTGTCGTCCGCGATCTCTCTTTCCTTTTATTTTGCCAGTTGTAACCACGTATTCCAACTTTCCTCTTCTCATGATGTGCCCGTAAAATGTTGATTGCTTCTTTCTGATGTTTTTTAAGAGCTCCCTTTTTGTGTTGGCCTCTTTGAGAACTTCCTCATGGGTCTTTTAGCTGTCCAGGGAATTGTCAACATCCTTCTGAGAAATACCATCTCTGTGACCTCTAATCGTCTTTTCATTTGTTTGTCTACTGTCCATGATTCGCTTCAATAGGTCAGAATTGGTTCTATATAGCACTGATGAACTCTCTTTTTCATTTTTATGACATAGATTTGTTGCATAAGATATTTTTCATTTTCTGAAATGCTGTTTCAGAATATACTTCCAAGTTACTTCCATTGCTACTTCCAAGGGATAAAGGGTAGAATTATTCACTCATAGGTGGAATGCTTCTGATGATCAGATTGTCTCCTGTTTCAATGAATTTATAAAGTCTCATATGATTGCACACACAAACGCATGCAAACATACACACATACATATATACATTACATGCATACATGCATACATACATACATACATACATACGTACATACTTACATTCATACACACATGCATACATACACACATGTATACATACATACATACACCCATACATAAAACACACATACATATATACATACATATATACATTGCATGCATACATGCATACATTCATACTTACATACATACTTACATACATACACACATACACAGATACATACATACATACATACATACATACATACATACATACACACATACAGATAATACAAAAATACATACATACAGATACATACATACATACACACATACACAAATACATACATACATACATACATACACACATTCGTACATACATACATACATGCATATATACATACACACATACATACATACATACAAACATACATACATACATACACACATACATACATACAAACATACATACATACATACATACATACATACATACATACATACATACATACATACATACATACATACATACATACATACATACATACATACATACGTATATACGTACGTACATACGTACATACATACATACAAACATACATACATACATACACACATACACACACATGCATACATACATACAAACATACAGACATTCACACATACATACATACATACATACATACACACATACATACATACATACATACAAACATACATACATACACGCACATACACCTACACACGCAAGCACGCATATAAGAAAGGAAGAAAGATGAATAAAAGAAAAAAAAGGTTGTTCATTTCAACCACCGTTGACACACACTGTAAGAAAATTTGACGACAATCTAGTCTTAAATAACAAAACTGATAACAATATTAGGACTTAGCGTTAGAGGTATGGGCTAGTTTTGTCTTAGCTCTACAATTGTATAGCGTTACAATAAGTGAACATATTTGTTGTAGTATGTAGGGCTATGATTTCTGTCAAGTATTTAGAGGTGTGTTTTTGAGTTTATTTATAACTTAAGTTTATGGTTTAGTCCAAGTAGGTTTCTTTAGACGTGGCCGTAGTATTTTATGTACAAAAGAGGTGAGATAAAGAATGGATCAGGTAAAAGAAAAGCAGCTTTCCAGAAAATGTGGAAGATACTATTCAATCAATTTTTGACAATAGAAACAAGAAAAAGAGTTCTTAAATGTTATGTAGAGCCAGTCTTAACATATGGATGTGAATCATGGACAATAGGACAACAGACATGAAAATCACTGGAGGCTGTAGGAATATGGTTTTACAGAGAAATTTTGAGAATACCATGGACAGCTAAGAAGAGTAATGAAAACGTTCTGAAAGGGGCCAAAGCAAAGAGAGAGCTAAATTTCCAATATTAGGAAGAAATAATCATCATTTTTGGCCATGTAATGAGAAGGGAACAGCTGGAATATATTGGGACAATTGGGAAAGGGGAAGGATGAAGAGACAGAGGGAAGCAAAGAGAAAAGATACCAGTCAGATTAAGAGAATGGCTTGGCAGAAGGTCAACAACAGAAATGATAAATAACTGTCGAGATTGAAAGTTGTAGAGAGACATGGTCACCTACACCAGCAGGCTTGCATTTGATGATGATGATGATGATAATGATGATGCTAGTTTAATCTATTTTGTTATATAGTTTCCAGTGTGAAGTAGGTGTTAAAATTCTGGTTTGCACGTAGCACTGCAATTTAAAAATAATTGGTTTTGAATACAGTAAATGTTAACTAGTCCGACAAGGCTGACTTCTATCGTCAGATTTGTTCTCACTTTACAGATGCAATATTATGAGATTAATTATAGACAAAAAAGGTGTTGGAGTCAACCATCACAACATAAACAATTTCCAATCTGAAGATGACACTGTGTTAATAGCACAGAGACAGAGAATCAACTGCAACAAATGATAGACATAATAATAATAAAAAAAGCAATAAAAAGGTCTCAGTCTGAATAGTAAGAAAATAGAAGTTATGGTCATATCGAAGAAATAATCAGCGCCACTATGCAACATAAAAATAAATGGGACACGTCTGAAAGAAGTGCAAAGCGGCAAATACTTGGGTACAATAATAACATCATATGGAAGAAGCACCACAGAAACACACACACACACACACACACACGCACGCACGCACGCACGCACGCACGCACCCACACACACACATATAAAAATAAAAGCAGAATAGCTCAGACAAAAATAGCATTTCAGAAAATGAAAAATATCTTATGTAACAAGTCTATGTCAATAGAAGTGAGAAAAAGAATTCATTTGTGCTGTTATACAAAGCCAAATCTGACCCACCGAAGCGAATCACGGGCAGTAAACAAACCAACAGAAGATGATTAGACACCACAGAGATGGGATTTCTCATAAGAATTTTGAAAGTTCCCTGGACAGCTAAAATGATAAACGAGGACATTCTAGTGAGTTCAACGTAAAAAGGGAGTTCCTCCAAAACACCCGAAACAAAAAACAAAACAAAAAAAAAACAATCGACATTTTTCGGGCACCCCATGAGAAGAGGCAAGGTTGAAAACTTGGTTGCAACTGGCAAAATGCGGAGAAAGAGAAATCACAGACGACAAAGAGCGAAGATACTAGATAGCTTAGTGTTATATCATGGAAAACATAATTGAAACGATGCACTGTGGAAGAAACTTGTGAAAGGACATGATTGCCTACGCCAATCTCATTTCTTTCCTGGTATGGCACATGATCATGATGATGATGTGTTAATAAAAGCGGGGGGCTCGATCCTTCCTTCCTTCCTTCCTTCCTTCCTTCCTTCCTTCCTTCCTTCCTTCCTTCCTTCCTTCCTTCCTTCCTTCCTTCCTTCCTTCCTTCCTTCCTGCCTTCATTCCTTGCTTCCTTCCTTCCTTCCTTCCTTCCTATCCGAAATGTAAGAGAAACATGAACTGCCACAACGAACTTTCTCATTTCACTTCGGCTTGTGTCTGTTCGTATTCCAACGAATCCCAGACCTGATCTTTCTCTCATGTCCTCTTCTCATCACTTCGGCTTGTGTCTGTTCGTATTCCAACGAATCCCAGACCTGATCTTTCTCTCATGTCCTCTTCTCATCACTTCGGCTTGTGTCTGTTCGTATTCCAACGAATCCCAGACCTGATCTTTCTCTCATGTCCTCTTCTCATCACTTCGGCTTGTGTCTGTTCGTATTCCAACGAATCCCAGACCTGATCTTTCTCTCATGTCCTCTTCTCATCACTTCGGCTTTTGTCTGTTCGTATTCCAACGAATCCCAGACCTGATCTTTCTCTCATGTCCTCTTCTCATCACTTCGGCTTGTGTCTGTTCGTATTCCAACGAATCCCAGACCTGATCTTTCTCTCATGTCCTCTTCTCATCACTTCGGCTTTTGTCTGTTCGTATTCCAACGAATCCCAGACCTGATCTTTCTCTCATGTCCTCTTCTCATCACTTCGGCTTGTGTCTGTTCGTATTCCAACGAATCCCAGACCTGATCTTTCTCTCATGTCCTCTTCTCAACACTTCTGCCTTCTTCCAATCTTCCTTAACCCATTCACCAAGCTCATTAAAAGGCATGACGAGCGTGATATATAGCCCAACCACCTGAGCTTTCGCTCACAGTTAGAGTTTTCAAATCTATATATATTCATTGACACGTTGCACACATTCAGTTCAACAATATATATCTCCTTTCTGTACTTCCCAGTCTACTTCATTAACAACCGCTTCAGCGAACGGAAATATTTATTACCAATTCAAAAGCCATGAAATACCATATTGCGCCAGGAGCTTTAATAACGCCAGCTTGCCTATATCAACATTTACTCAGTGTTGATATCATATTGTGAGAAACATTTCATACTTTCAACCATTATCACTGATATCTTGACTTGGTTTAATAAGTGATATCAAACAAACACGTGTAGCAATATCTTCATTCGGTTTTTCTTCTGAGTAACATTTGTGCTAGAGCGAAACAACACGTGCATAATTAACATTATTGAAACGTATCAGCTTATTTATGTAAAAGTGTTAATTTGAGACTTAAACACACGTGTCGCATGCAATGTATCCGGTTTAGTTTGTGTCTGTAAGTTCGTTAGGTGAAACGTCTTTTTCTAGTGATGAATTTGTCGTTGCTATAATCTGACGCGTGTTTAGTATGTTGATGTGTTAAAGGGACATTTGAAAATATTGGATTCCTCTAATCTTCCTACTAGTACCTAATGTCGTGATAGTTCTCTTTGTGATAAAAGTTATCAGGATGATCTTTTTTGATATATTACATTCAACATAGAACACAATTAGGGAAATCTAGATTTCTGTATTCGTTCATTATTGATTTAAGCAAAACAAACACAAAATATTTTAAATAGTATTTTTATATTGTTTATAATAGCATAACGAATATATTACATGAGGTATATACAAAGTTATATACTTTGATTCGCCTAATTCGTCCTTCATTATTTCACTGGCTTTATCAACAGAGCAGCATTGACAACACGTATTTGTTTGTGACTTCTTGCCTGGCACATCGTTCTTTAAAAACTAAACTCACAATTATTTCAAAAAGACAGTAGGTGCCACAACTTCATCAATCATGATTCCACAAAAGTTTCTTATGATGAAATGTATCCGAATTCTATTTGTTCTACATGTGGTTGGAATTCTTTTTTTCGCGTATAAACTCTATAATATCTACACTGCCGAGCCACGCCCACCCTGGGTGACGTCACGCTCAGCTATCTCTTGGAAGCAGGGAAGTAACTTCTCCAAGCCAAATAAACCTGTTGGTTTCAATCACAACTTTGATGTGAGGTCGAACGTAGTCGCCAATAACGTGGGAGGCGAAGAGGAAGAAACATTAGACGAGTATGAAAATGAGGATGATGAGTACAAAGAGCGGGCACATAAAAAAGAAGAAGTTATTGAGGATCAAGATGATATTGATGATGAGAACCAAGAAGAGACTACGGATGTCGATGAATACGATGAGGATTATGAAGACGAAGGTGAAAAGAGCAAAAATGTTCGTCCAGATAACTCCGCAAAAAAAGAGAAGATCGAAACTCCGGATCTGATCTTCAAGGGGCAGGAGGGTCAGTCTGTGCCAGTTCCTGCTGCAGCTTTAAAGAACTCTCACTGGACGCTGACCAACGCTGGCAAATACAGCAGGTCTCTCTACACACCGCCGCAGAATGAGAGACCTACCCAGCGCCTACCTCAGGTATATCTGTTCATAAAATGAGTTTTAAATTAACTCAAACTAATTAATCTATTTGTATCCTCAGACACGAGGCATACTTCTCTTTCCTTTCATCATGTCATCTCTTATCTCTCTGTTTATTTCTCCTTGGTTTACCTGTGTTGCTTATCCTAGATGTAGTAGAGTTTATCTTTGTTTCGTTGTTCGTTTGTGTTATCGTTTTCTGAGGAAGGCCGCATATTGACCGAAACGTCAGTATTTTGTTGTGTTCCTTTTTGTAAAGCTGTTACCAAACCTTGTAGGAGAGTACGTTAAACCCCGCTACCTGCTCCTCTTATCAGCTTTACAGCAGCACTGTAATTATTTTCCTGTTCCCTTCCTTTTTAAATTAATACACATTAGTTAATGTTTTTAAATCAACGGTTTTTCCCAGAATACACCCATAGAACATAAAATCAGGTTCTCGAGTCTCTAATGAGATTCTCTCATAAAATATAAAACTACATCGTATTATCTTATAACGTTAACTATTTCTCTCAGAATACACTCATCGAACTACATCATGTTCTATCGTCAAGTTTTCTCTCGAGCCTTTCTCCAGATTCTCTCATAAAAAATAAAACTACATTATATTATTTCATAACGTTAACTACTTCTCTCGTGATTCACTCTTTCAACTACATTCTTTCTCTTATAAATCTCTGTTTCTCTCTCTCTCTCTCGCTCTGGATTCTCCCAAATAACCTCATCGTATCTTTTAATAAAGTTAACTGCCTCGTTCTTGATTCTCTTATTAAAATTAAATTCTTTTTCTCTCAGAGTTGGCTCTCTGGGTCGATAATCACTTATTTAGTGACACATACATATAGGTCACACACCTTCTTAAAAAAGGTAACAGATTTATTATTCTGAGAAGTACAGTTGACCTGGCATGACACGGATATCAACATCTAAATATTTGACCTTGGTTCTGGAGAAATATAGTCACTAAGACCATATTCTCAATAGTCACTAAAACCATATTCTCAATAGTCACTAAAACCATATTCTCAATAGTCACTAAAACCATATTCTCAATAGTCACTAAAACCATATTCTCAATAGTCACTAAAACCATATTCTCAATAGTCACTAAGACCATATTCTCAATAGTCACTAAAACCATATTCTCAATAGTCACTAAAACCATATTCTCAATAGTCACTAAAACCATATTCTCAATAGTCACTAAGACCATATTCTCAATAGTCACTAAAACCATATTCTCAATAGTCACTAAGACCATATTCTCAATAGTCACTAAAACCATATTCTCAATAGTCACTAAAACCATATTCTCAATAGTCACTAAAATCATATTCTCAATAGTCACTAAAACCATATTCTCAATAGTCACTAAAACCATATTCTCAATAGTCACTAAAACGTGGGCGGAACATTTATATTTTAGTTGGAATACAGTTAACCGACTGTTATATTTTTAAAAACAATTTTACATCTGGATCTCTCATTAAGTTGAACCTTTGTCTCATTTGCTTCTTCTTCTTCTTCTTTTCTCTTTCACTGATACCTAAAAGGTGTCGTGGTTTATATCATTTGTCGTTCTTGTGCTGCTCGAATTGTCTGAATTAGTGATTTTCCTTTGTTGTTACATGTCTCTGTCACTGCATCTATCCACCTTCTTCTGGGTCTTCCTCTTGGTCTTTTTCCATGCATTCTCGAGAAGAACGCCCTTGATGGTGATAGGTGAGGATTCATTCTGACCAGGTGGCCAAACCATTTAAGTTGTTGTTGTTCTATATATTCTTGGCAGGGTTTTGTTCCTACCATTTTTCTTATGGTTTCATTTGGTATTCTATCTCTTCTTGTGTTGTTTGTTACTTTTCTCAAGCATCGCATCTCACATGTATTGATCTTTCTTAAATGTGATTTAGAAAGGGTCCATGTTTGACTTTCATAGCACAAAGTTGGTATGAAGATGTTATTTATCATTTGTTGTTTAGCTGGCATAGAAATGTTTGGATGTCTTAACAATGGTGAAAGCTGGTATGTGACAGCATTTGCTTCAATTCAACTAAATCTAGATCTCTCAATTTATTGATCCTTTGTCTCATTTGTTTCCATTCAACTAAATCTAGATCTCTCATTAGGTTGACCCTTTGTCTCATTTGTTTCCATTTAAGTAAATCTAGATTTCTCATTAGGTTGACCCTTTGTCTCATTTGTTTCCATTTAAGTAAATCTAGATCTCTCATTAGGTTGACCCTTTGTCTCATTTGTTTCCATTCAAATAAATCTAGATCTCTCATTAGGTTGACCCTTTGTCTCATCTGTTTCAATTAAACTAAATCAGGATCTCTCATTAAGTTGGCCCTTTGTCTCATTTGTTTCCATTCAACTAAATCGAGATCTCTCATTAATTTAACGCTTTGTCTCATTTGCTTCCATTCAAGTAAATCTAGATCTCTCATTAGGTTGACCCTTTATCTCATTTGCTTCCATTCAACTAAATCTGGATCTCTCATTAAGCTAACCCTTTGTCTCATTTGTTTCCATTACTAAATGTAGATCTCTCATTAAGTTAACCCTTGGTCTCATTTGCTTCCTTTCAACTAAATCTAGATCTCTCATTAAGTTGACCCTTTGTCTCATTTGTTTCCATTCAATTAAATCGGGATCTCTCATTAAGTTGACCCTTTGTCTCATTTGTTTCCATTCAACTAAATCTAGATCTCTCATTAAGTTGACCCTTTATCTCATTTGCTTCCATTCAACTAAATCTAGATCTCTCATTAAGTTGACCCTTTATCTCATTTGTTTCCATTCAACTAAATCTAGACCTCCAATTAAGTCCCTGTGAACCGAACCCAAGTCATTCAGCTAATAGAAAGTGTCCAGTTTCACCATTAAACTACTATTTCATCTAGTGTTTATTAAATGGAATCTATGACAAGTCTTTGGGGTATTTCTGAAGCTTCTTATATTTAAAAAGTCATACTAATTCCTCGTTTAAAAGCAAATGAACAAATAGTCCCAAATGAAATTGTCTTGCGCAAGTATTTATCAGGAAGTGACGATATTATTAATGCAGCATAAACCACTTATCCTTTGGATTTTTGAAAGTTTTTTACTCAAATAATTGTATTATAGCCCCAGAGAAGTAAATAAATACCTCTCTGGGAAAGATTTGCACTGGCGTGTTTGTGTTTAAGAGAGAAGCTGTTTGATTGATTTGCTTTTATCTGCTTGTGGTCAAGAATAATATTGATTTTGTCAAGTGAAGTCTGGAACTACTTATCTACCCTTATGAATATGGATGGAGTGGTTTTTATTTCATTACATATTACATATGAAGGATGATTAGATATTGGCGTGGGATTTATGTTGAACTTATGTTAGGGAAAAGAACGGATTATGCTAAATTATGATTAGAACAGAGATGAGGTGCAGATTGGCTCAGGCAAAAGCAGCTTTCCAAAAAATGAGGAAGATACTGTGCAATACATTTTTGGCAAACAAGAAATGAAACAAGAAAATAGTTTACAGAAAAGTGTTGAGAATACAATAGATAGATAAGAAGAGTAATGAAAACGTTATGAAACAGGCCAAAGAAAATAGAGAGCCAATATCCAATATTAGGAAGAATCAATAATTATTTCTGGGCCATATAATCAGAGGGGAACAGTTGGAATATATTGTAACAATGGATAAATTGAGGGTCGAAGAGATAGAGGAAGCAAATGCCAGACAGCTTAAGAGAATGGCTTGGCAGAAGGTCAATAGTAGGAAACTCTTTGTACAGAGCTTCGCAGCAGGAGGCAATCTGATCATCAGAAGAAGACCCCACGTCGAACAAGTGTTTCGGCCCTTCTTGACACTCTATGGGAGGTGGGCCCGCCTGGGTCATGACTTCCAGGCGTCGACCTCCTGCTGCATTGCCTCTAACAAAAATGATAAATAACGATCAAGATTGAAAGTTGTGGAGAGACATGATCAAATACGCCAGCAGACATGGTACTTGTTGATAGTGAAGATGATAAATTAACCTTTTATCTAAATCAGGAATGACCGGGTGGTGTTTTTATCCCCCCACCCCTTCCATGGCTACCGGAACCCCTACAAAAAGGGAAGAAAAGAATAGAGCCCCCCCCCCCCCCCCCCCTGTAGGTCATGCTTGTTGTAAGAGACGGCTAAAGAGGTCTGGAATCGTTGCAGTCACTTAAGGCGTGCACCGAAAGACCGTGTCAGCTTAGTTTAACAAAACTTCTTGGGAAATGCACTGACAAGTGCTGGAGCGGATACGGGGAATTCCTGAGTACAATTAAACTGGTTTCCATAGATAAAATAGAATAGTATATTTTAATTTGTGCGATTGCTAATGTAATTAAGCTACTTTTTATCATTTTGAGTAGTAACGGAATGTTGCTTTCAATTGAAAAGATGTGAAAATTGTATTTCTTAACCTGCACTTTATCACTGTGAGCACTGCTGAAATATAAAATTGGTATCTGGTAATTTTGATAATGTAATGTTATTTTTATCTGTGTGTATAGTGAAGTAATGCTGTTTAATCTGTGTAAAAATGATACATTTATGTATGAGTCTGAGAAATACTACTTCTTCTGTGATAATAGTGTGGTTTTATATGTATGAAGATTGATTTAATGTTGTAAATATGTGTATGAGAATTAATTGCATGCTTTTTTTTTTGTCTGATGAAGGCAGTGTTATAATCTGAAAGTCGTGGTCTTTATTTGTCTTAATGTAACGTGTTATGTATTTTTACACAATTTATTCCGAAATTGTCATAATGTTGATTACTGTGTTTGACCATGATTTCACACGAACGTATCTTATAGGCCATGGTTATCGGGTCACCGAACTCTGGCATTCGACCACTTCTGGACTTCCTGGAAATACATCCGCAAATAGTACCGGTGAAAAAGGAGATCCCTATCTTCGATGAGCAAGACAGGCTGCAGTTTTTCTCCAACTGGTTCCTCTCTCAGATGCCAGTGTCATACAGTGATCAGGTACATGGTAGCCTGTGTATACGTACTTTTATTTTTTTTTTATGAAGAAACAAAAACATCAGTATGGAAAATGTCAAGTATGTTGTCACTTGTTTTTCTCTCTCTGCCTTATTCTTTGAATTCTCTCTTTTCCATGTCCAATTTTAGACTAATGCGTTTGTAACGGGGAAGAATACACCGGTTATCTCAAGATTCTACACATCTCTGCTTCCATGCATGCAGATCATCATCAAGTTGCCTGTCTTAAATTCAACATTGCACTAATTGTAGACCGTCGGAAAAAAAAAATAACGCTTATTTCTAGCCAGATAACCCACTTCTTCTGTTGTCATGTTCAATGTCTCTTTGATGTCTTGAAACTACCTTCTTCTTGGTCTGCCCCAGCATCGTTTTCCTGGAGCCATACCTTCACTTCTTGTTCTTTCCAGCCCGCTGTGTGTCTTGAAGTAATCGCATTATTTTAATCTCCTATGTAAGATGCTCATTATAAACCAGTTATTTCTGATCTTTAAGTCTTTTAATATGTCTTTATTGCTCTTTTAAAAAAACACAGACCACTCCGAAGTTATTTCGCAGCACTCAATGACTCCTGTTATATATTAATGACTGTTTATTACCAACATTTATTATATATATATATATATATATATATAACAATTAGCCAAACCATCATCGACACGGGAAAAACATTTCAGCCGAGGGGCCAACAGAAAGCAAATGATTGCAAAGTGCATCTCCCATTAACGTTGAAAGAGAAATGAGGAAAGAAAGAATATGATAAGAAAAAGATAGCATTTCTCATTATCCAAAATATCTGAATAAATTATTATGTAGCATTTAGATATTCTATATATTTCTGTAGCCGCTAGATATTGTATACAAATAGACAACAGGAAAAAAAATCTATCGCTCTCCTTAATAGCAAAAACCAACACTACTTAAATGATGTACGTTTTTACTCAACATTACTAGAATTTTGAGCTAGATCAACATTAGAACCCCACCTCCCCCTCCTCCTCTAGTGCCCCCGTCGCGCCTCCTCTAGTACCCCGTGGCGTAAAATGAATATGGTATTAGTGACCTTAATTTGTATAGACCTTCAGCACATGACTTTTGGGACAATGTGTTCGATATTACGCCCGTGCTACTTTACTTTCCCAGAAAAAAATCAGGTACCCATTTTAGGCTGGGTGAACCCGAAAAGCCGTCGATCAGGATCGAACCATGCCTCTTGTCCTTTGTAACCCAGTTCACTAACCACTGAGCTATCGCGGATTCAACTTTAGAACCATCTTTGAATAATTCTCCGTTTGGATTGAGAACAAATACTGGAGTTTTGTTCAATCCATGTGAGATGCTTATAATTTACGAGTGCATTTGGGAAGGTGGTCACATACATCTAAGCATTAAATAAGCACCACATAGATGCAATGTCTGAGTAAAGCGCTTCCAGTACACACACAATCATCATCATCAAGTACCGGGCCTACTGGCCCAGGTGATCATGTCTCTCCACAACTTCCGATCTCGACAGTTCTTTATCATTTCTGTTGTTGACCTTCTGCCAAGTCATTCTCTTAAGCTGTCTGGTTTTCTCTCTCTTTGCTTCCCTCTATCTCTTCGTCCTTCATTTTTTCCAGTTGTTACAATATATTCCAGATGTTCTCTTCTCATTACATGGCAAAAAAAAATGATGATTGTTTCTCCCTAATATTGGAAATTAGCTCTCTTTTTGCTTTGACCTCTCTCAGAACATTTTCATTACTCTTCTTTGCTGTCCATGGTATTGTCAACATTCTTCTGTAAAACCAAATTTCTACAGACTCCAGTGATTTTCTTGTCTTTTGTCCTATTGTCCATGACTCGCATCCGTATGTTAAGGCTGGCTCTACGTAACATTTAAGAACTCTTATATATATCGAATATTAAATACTACTCGTGGCTGCGAGGCCGATACGTCGTTGTTTGCCTCGTCTATCTATTAGTTTAACTACTTTAAACCATTTTGTGTTTATTTGACATTATTTTCTGCAAGTCTACTAACTTTTTAATACAATACTTTGCTGTCGGAGACTAAAGTGCCTGGGTCGTGAAAGAAGAATGACAAACAATCGTGTCCCCAAATAAATATTGTATGGCGAACTTAGGGACGGAAAGAGACCAAAGTGCAGACCAGTACTGGAAATTAAGGACCTCTGCAGGACTTCCTTGAGGAAATATCTGTCTGCAGATCGTAGTACACGGAGAACAAAAACATAAAAAATGGCACAGCAACTTTCAAGGCAGTGCTGATATCAAATACAGATGACAAAAGGCGCCAGAGAAAGGAGACGAGGCCAGGCACCACAAATATATCTTCTTCATTCTTCGAAGAAATCTGCATATCCAATATTGACCGATCCAGCCATGAGAGAAGCTGTTCAGTAAAGCAGCATAAGACACTACATTTTTTACCAAACTACTGACTTACCATAACTGCCTGTTACCAACCGTCTGTCAAGACGCCAAATGCCATATATATATATATATATATATATATATTATGTCTACAAACACGGACCACTTAAAGACAAATCGGTTATTCCGATTTGCTGGACAAATGCATTAAAATTACTTTCTTTCCACTAAATGCTGACATTGACAACTGACCTTTTTGTTCTGGGTGTGGGAATTTTGACAAAGCAAAATATGAGCGTGTCAACATGTTCTTTTATTTTCAGATCACTGTAGGAAGAACTCATTTCTCCCACTGGAATAAGAAAGCTGTTTGTGATTTATATTTAAGGAAAAAATCCATGAGAATCATCGTTGTTTTAAGAGATCCTGTATCAAGAATCTTGTCCCAGGCAACAGCAGTACGTAGATGGCGTTGTTTCACTTATGAATGTTTCCATAGTTTCACTTAAAATGTTGTTATTTTAAGAACAGCTGGAATATATTGTGACAACTGGGAAAATTGAGGGACGAAGAGATAGAGGGTAGCAAAGAGAGAAGATACCAGACAGCTTAAGAGAATGGCTTTGTGTTGTAGTTAAACTGTGATATTTGCGCTTTGTGACATTTTTGAGCACCAGGTTGTCTTCCCTCTTCGATCCCTACTCGCTTGGCCAGATTAGACATGTTAGTCTGTTACTAGAGGCACCACGGAGAGGTGGAGCAGGGTCTGTAGGTTCTGGTTCATTGATCCTGGCGCAAGCCATCAGCTGTAAATACATGGGGCTGAGAAAGAAAGCAGTGCATGAGCTGTAAAACGTCAGTAACTTGTAGCTGGCTGTTTTCGCTACGATCAGATCACTAAGGCTAATAAAGAACTTATATCACCATCTGGGAGTGGTTATAGAAAAAGGCAAACAGTGTTGTCAAACAATTAGGGATCGTAGATGGAAGGAACCAATCAAGTAATGAAAAAGGCGTAGCTGAAGTCTGATATATTTGGTCGGCAAGCCTGCAGACTGCCCATTGCTAAAAACGATTGAACAAAGTAAAATACGCCAGCTTGACGCCTATTTCGTGGCGTACAATACAGACAAAAAACCATCTACTTGACACAGAAGAACTAATAAAATAAGCAAGGGCACATTTATTCTTCAAATCGAACTAAAAACTATAAATCAATGAATTGAACATGAGTTCTCACTATGGTTAAATAATTTTTAAAATGTTACTCAGTTAAATCGTAGAATTCTATTTAAAATGTTACTCAGTTAAATCGTAGAATTCTATTAAAAATGTAACTCAGTTAGATCGTAGAATTCTATTAAAATGTTACTCAGTTAAATCGTAGAATTCTATTAAAAATTAGCCTGCCAGATGTCTTCAAAACGGTTTACTTTCTTCACACTGTCTCATGATATTTCTTGTCATTAACTCTCATTTCCCCTTAGAAAAATGTGGGTTCGACAGGGACACTAGTGGTAGCACAGCAAGGGGCTACTCTAAGAGTTAACAACGACACAGAGGCTTTGGATTGGGGTCGATATGTAGAGTACGTGAAAATGTGGATTCAATGTTTCCCCAAGTTCCAGGTAATTATTTTATGTTTTTTTTAATGGTTAAAAATTTAAGGTTTCGTTTAATTAAATTGTACACTTCTTTGGTAAAGTTAGTTATCAAACTATGAGATATTTGTCCGGTATTCTTCCCCTTCTTTATTCTACAACCCCTGTGGTTGTTGAAGCACTTCATACTTCGTCAATAGTTTCTATTTATCGCTACCTGCAGTAATTGCTTTGGACACAACGAAGTTAAGGCCGATCCATTCTGTAATGTTATCTTCCAATCTCTTTTTCCAACTACTTTTCATTCTCATTCCGTTTACAGGTCCATGCAGAATAGACCTTGCTAGACCAGACGATCGAGATTAGTGGCCAAACCATTTCATTTTAAGTTTCTTCCCAAAAGCCGAAAGATGGTCATGTACTCTGATTGCTAGATGTATCCTTTTGCTAACTTTTAAACTTGTGAAACAGTCAAAGTAGTGGATGCCTATAACCTTACAATAACATTTTCATTTCCATCTTCTTCCACCTTTCAGTTCCCTGTGGAGCATAGGTCTTCAACAAACACTTTCCAAGTCGTTCTGTTAATTGTTATTCTTCTAAGATCATTCCGTGTCTTCCCCATCATCTTCATCTCTGCTTCTGTCTGTCTTCTCCAAGAATTTCTTGGTATTCCTCTTTGTCTTTTCTCCTGAGGATTCCAGAAAAGGGCCTGATGTGTAATACTCTCAATTGGCTTCCGCAGTGTGTGTCCTTATCCAGCGCCATCGTCTTCGCGGTATCCACTGGTATTTGACTGGTATATTTCCATAATTCTATGTTAGTGATTTTGTCCTGCCATTTCCATCCTTTTATTCTGTGTAAGCATCCATTAATGAAAGTCTATATCTTCATGATTGCCAATTTTCTTGTTCTCCATGTTTCACAGCCATATAATAGGACTGACTAAACATTGGAGTTGAAAATTTTAATTGTTTTATTTAACATAATTTCTTTAGACTTCCATATATTTTCCAGTGCAACAAAAGCTCCTCTTGATTTATTTTTCACTTCCATAGCTTGTATTTTTTTCTACAGCTCTGCTGTAAGGGTCCATCCTTCATAAAAGTATGAAAAAATTGATATAACAAGAGTGCTCAAAAGCCCTACTTTAGAGACAAGAGCGATGTTCTCATCTTTCCAAGCAGGTTTTTAACTTTGCAAGAGCTGCTGTATTTTTGCGCTATTCTAACCAATATTTTAGGTTCGAGCTTTCAACACTAGCAATTATCACTAAGCATTACATTTGTCAATTGTCTCTAGTTATTGTCCATTTATTTTTACTTTTGGAAGGTTATTTGTGCGACACATTCATTAACTTTTACGTAACTAACTTTTATCAGCACTTATGCGAGATAATTGAAGGGGTATTTACTGGTACTGTTAGTTATAGGGAATCGAGCAACATGTTTCTAGCTGGCACTGTTTAGTGTAGGGAATTGAGCAACACGTTTCTAGCTATTGTCCGTTCAGAAATTCATAATCACACCTGAATTAGTTTTGCGTGATAACCGCTTGTTATTTTGGTTTCAAATTTTGCATGCAATCTTAGAATATTGATGACGCAAAGATTTTGGTATTTTTTATTCCACAAATACAACATATTTTCCACATCAGCGAATTCCTTTGATCTTTTATGACGATATATCACAAGTTGATTCCAATTTTAAAGTTTACAGTAATCGTGTTAAATGTTCCAGTTTACTGCAATTCTTGTCAGAGGCGTATCTACATAGTGCTTAATTGTGGGTGTTGTTCGTTATGTGTATTTGCAAACATGAATTCAATTGGTTACAATTAGTCTTGTCCTTCGCTCACCATTAGACCCCAGGACGTCCTAACTGCAGCTGGAATTGAATTCATCTTAATTTTAATCATTCCGAATCTGACGATTCCAAGAGGTTGATAATCATTACTGGCTGGACAAATAGTAATCCATCTCGTTTCCAGTACTCATCTTCCACCCGCAGCACATGTTCAACACACTTCTTCCAGAACGGAATGTCTATTTTTGAGAGAGACTCGCGTGTCAGAACTTCAACATCACACATTTTAAACGTCCTGTTCTGTTCTGCAACTTGTCCTTTGACTTGAGCCCAGACAAGTTCGATTGGATTAAGGTGCACATGATATGCAGGGATTCGAAGAGAGGTGTGGCCGTATTTCTCAATGATTTTGTCAACATGGTACACCTTTTTCTTATTCGTATTATTCACAAGTTGTAACAATTCGGGTTTTAAATATGTGTCGTCAAATTTGACATTTTTATTCGCAAGCCATGTCCAAATTTGCTCTTTTGTGTTTGATGCAGTAGGCACTTTGTCTTCCTCTGATACGACATTGTGGTATGATGCATTATCCATGACTATGCATGAAGGTCTCTCCAGGATTGGTAAAAGATCGTTCTCCAACCAGTGCCTGAAAATGTTTCCATTCATTTCAGTATGGTAGTCCCTACCGTCGGTACTTTTTGGTTGGAAAATAAGTCCCGCATCATGGACAAGGCCGTTTTCAGTTCCAGCATGTGTTAATATAATGCGCTGGCCTTTGCTGCTCGGAATTGTTCTTTGTAGTTTTCCATTTACTGACTGCCATTCTTTAGCATAGGTGTGGTGTGCGTTGACCCATGAATCGTCCAAATATAATATCATACCGTTCACTCAGGGAGCCGCGATAGCTCAGTGGCTAGTGAATTAAACTACCACGGACAAGGGGTAGGGTTCGATCCCAACCGACGGCTTCCGGGTTCACCCAGCCTTAAATGGGTACCGGATTTTTTTCTGGGAAAGTAAAGCAGCACGGGCGTAATACTGACCACATTACCACAAAAATAATGTGCTGAATGTCTGTAAAATATAGGGTCACTAACACCATATTTCCCTATACGCCACTTGGCGTGACTGGGGTACTTTACTTTACTATACCGTTCACTCCGCCGCTCACGGATCTGTCTCCAGGTATTTGCTTTGAGCAATGACCAAGTGTGGTTTTTCACAAATAATATTCCTGCCCCCAACAGTTTTTTCTTAAAGTGAAGCCGGCTCCTCGCACAATCTTCCATAGAGTACTTTTAGAAATGTCAATATTGCAGTCTGCATGCAATTTTAATTTAAAATTCCTGAGAGTAACAAGTACATTATTAACAAACATTTTCAATATCTCACGTTTTATGACATCCATGTCAAAGCTGTCGACTTTCCTTTTCCTTCCTTGATTGACATGAGTACACTCTGAGTCTTGTTTAATCCAACGAGAAAATGACGATCTATTAAGACCAAGTGCGAGTTGCGTTCGTCTCTCTGGGTCATGAATATCACAATATAAATGCCCCATCTTGGATTCCGTAAGGAAGTGCTGATATAGTAAAACAGTAACCTTTTGCATAGTTATAAATTTGCATTTCAAACTCATTGTAATTTAGATATAAATGTTGGTATTTAAAGTCAACACTTTGTCTACTGAGTCTTCACAAAATTAATAAAGATACGCCTTCCCTTCGGTAATTAATGCCAAGGCCGTGGTGCGTCATGTCGTTCAATAACAATTAAGTTTTGTGCACGGGATTTTCCTGAAGTTAGTGTTTCTGCAATAGCCAAACTATTTTACGTGAACGACCGCACCAAATTAATGTATATATCCTAAAATGGTGTCAAATTCGAACAGGGGGAATTTAATATAGCCTAAAGAAGAACACTTTTAAACTAGCCCTAACATAACACTGTTTCAGCAATTATTGTCCTCACATAACACTGTTTCAGCAATGTTGGTCCTAACATAACACTGTTTCAGCAATGTTGGTCCTAACATAACACTGTTTCAGCAATGTTGGTCCTAACATAACACTGTTTCAGCGATGATAGTCATAAGATAACACTGTTTCAGCGATGATAGTCATAAGATAACACTGTTTCAGCGATGATAGTCATAACATAACACATATGCTGTGTGCTTCCCGAGGACTTTCTGGAAACAACGACTTTGAATTTTGGAATTATACCTGCTACTTTTGTGGTTGTGGAGCATCCAGACAAACCCCAGAGCATACACTACAGGTATGCAGCACTCTAAACACCCTAGGAAAACAAATATGGCCCACAGAAGCAGCCCTACCTGTCAAATTATGGGGAACCGGTAATGACCTGAAAAACCTGTCTTGTTTGTGACCCAGGCAGGTCTAAATATCTAGATGCACAGCAATAGGTTATAGCTGCAGAAGAACATCACCCGGTACTTTTAAATCTTATTATCCCCTTATTCGAATGCCCCCTTTTAAGCCGATTATTAGAAGTGCTATATCCATCTATTTTTTTTTCTTTTGTTTTGGTGAAAACGAGGAGAGAAGACGCATGAAGTGAGAGTTGCTGAGCATCTAATTAACTACCTAAATAGCAATTTGCTAACTGATTAAATATCTAATTAGTTAATTATTATTAAATGCATTGATTAATTAAATAACTCATTAATTAATTATATTTACTAACGCATTGAAACTGGACTACTAAGGACAAGAGGTCGTGTAATAGAGTAAACTAGTGAGAGCATGGGGCAGGTAAATTAACCGATACCCATTCCTTAACGAACAATAGCAGTAACATATGGTAGCGACCATCAGTAGTTAGGACATAAATTTAAAGTATGGAAAATTCCAGCCAGAATAACAAGTTAAGGGAATAGAAGTTTATAGTAGGGATAAGGACACCCACCAAGCTAAGGTAGGAAGGTCTAGAAGTATACTGGACATAATAGTTTAATGGAAATTTCCACGCAGATTTCCACAACAGCAGGTTGGGGAAATGGCAATATAGCATGCGTTGATCCCCCGACTTTGGCCGTCTGATAAATAAGTTGTCATCCAACTACCAGGAAAGGTCATTGTCATGAGGTAACCATTAATTTGAATAGGGTATAGAGATTCACGAAAACAAGGTGTTATAGTCAAATATGAGGAAGAGGTAATCATTAATTTGAATAGGGTATAGCGATTCACGAAAACAAGGTGTTATAGTCAAATCTGAGGAAGAGGTAATCATTAATTTGAATAGGGTATAGAGATTTCAAGAAAACAAAGTGTTATAGTCAAATCTGAGGAATGGTTCAAGTTTCGGACACAGAGTGATGAGAGTTGACCGACTCCAAGCGATCAGAAAGGTTGCATTTGTCACTTTGCGACAATTTAATTGGCTACAGATTTTCACGGGAAGAATTGTGGCTGAGTATATAACCTTCATCACAAAAGAATCAGGACACTTTAAATTAGAATGAGAACAAGTTTTAAATTAGACAATAATTAGAACACAATAGAATTACAACAATTAGAACAAGAGTCAGAAATAGGAAGAGCTAGAAGTTTATAGAGATAGAAGTCAGATCTAATATGTTAAGATTAGAAAGTTGAGCCAGTTATTTAGGAAGTTAAGAATCTTAAAGTTGTAGTTTTAAGTTAGTTGAGAAGTTATTAAGTAAGTTGATAGAGAGTAGTAAGGATAGCAATGAATATATGAACTTTGGTTGTGAAGTGTTTGAGAGTTTTCAAGAACTGTGCTTCAATATATTCTATAAGAACTCATAAGTAAACAAGTTGAGAGAATGATTGATCTTAAAATATGCCCTTATGAACTAATTTAATAAATATTCTATAACAGTCGGGTTCGATCCTGATCGATGGCTTCCAGGTTCACCCAGCCTTAAATGGGTACCGGATTTTTTTCTGGGAAAGTAAAGCGACACGGGCGTAATACTGACCACATTGCTCCAATAATCATGTGTTGAAGGTCTGTAAAATCTATGGTCATTAACATCCCTATAGGCCACTTGGCTGTGATAGGGCACTTTATATTTTTAAAATACTTTTACAACACGCTAAGCCTCGGTGGTTAAGTGTTTAGTGCACTCACTTTCTAATCGGAAGGGTCCGAATATCAGAAGTGGTGGATTTCTTTCGCACTGACATGGCCCCCATGGTTCACTCAGCCGTTAAAATGGGTACTAAAGATTTTTCTGGGAAGTAAAGGCGACATGGCGTGATACCGACAACATGCTCAAAAATGTGCGTGATCATGACAAAATATAGTCACTGAAACAATATCCCATATACGCCTAGCAAGGGCTGAGAGAACGTTACTAACAAAGTGAGAGTCTGATTGATTAGTGTGACCGCTTTTTGATCTGTAAAGACCGGGGTTCATTTTTCAATATTGGTAGATTTTATTGGACCCACATTATTCTGGGTTTGTCTAGTCTATAAAAATTGGCACCAGAATTATTTCTTGGCTGATTTGGTCACCCCAAAAAAATGTGCTGCTGGTCACCAAAAAAAATGTGTTTTTGGTCATTGAAAAAAATGGTGTTGTTGGTCATTTATAAAAAAAATTAAGTTGTTGGTAATGGATAAAGAATGTGTTGTTGGTCATTGACAAAGTAATGTGTTGTTGGCCATTGAAAAAGTAATGTGTTGTTGGTCATTGAAAAAGTAATGTGTTGTTGGTCAATGAAAAAGTAATGTGTTGTTGGTCATTGAAAAAGTAATGTGTTGTTGGTCAATGAAAAAGTAATGTGCTGTTGGCCATGGAAAAAGACTGGCCACCGACACCACATTCCCATACGCCCAGCAAGGAGTGGATGGACCCTTTACTTTACTAGCCAACTAACAATCAACCAAATCACGAACTATTAACTATCGACTTACTGTTACCTAAACATAACTAGTTAACTACCAAACTATGTCGCTTTCTTCCTTAGATCCACATCGTAGAGTGGAGTGACATCATGCAAAAGCCTGCACAGACCGTCCATAAAATTGAAGGATTCCTCGGCGTCCCTTACAAAGCCAGCGAAGACAATTACCACCGTGATGAGACCAGAAGGGTCTACTGCATACGTCCTTTCCACGTGAAGGGCAGTGTTTGTCTCTCGGAAAAGAAGGGAAAGAGCCCAACTTTAACACCAGAACAAGAAGAGCTTATCTACCGTTTCTACAGCAAACATAACGAGGAGTTGTTTAAGTTACTTGGACTTCGTTTTGAATGGGGGCAGGCGGGAGTCTAGAACATAAGTTTGCTCAGTTAAATATTTATCAGATATCGAATCTTCCATTATCACTATATTTTTTGTTGTTGTTTCCTTCTGTTATTGATTGTATTAGAAAAACAACTGCATCGGACAATTAGCAGAATATAGGTATTGTTAGTATGTGCCAAAAATATGCCGCTCTATATTGCCTTTGTGGATCTCACAAAGGCATTCGACACAGTAAAACAGAGATGGTCTCTACAAGGTGTTAGAAGGCATAGGCTGCCCTCCTAAATTACTTATGCTGATAATTTCCTTCCATGAAGACATGAATGGCAAAGTCCATTTTGATGGGAGTCCATCAGAGAATTTCAAAGTCAACAAAGGAGTGAAACAGGGATGTGTCCTCGCCCCCACCCTTTTTGGTATATTTTTTGCTGCCCTCCTAAATTACGCCTTCGAAAACAGCTCAGGAGATATTTACATTCGCTCTAGACCAGATGGCTCACTGTTCAACCTAGCACGACTAAGAGCAAAAACCAAAACAAATGTTGCCCTACTTAAAGAATTTTTATTTCCTGACGATGCAACCCTAGTCGCTCATAGTGAGGCCACCCTACAGTCGCTGATCAACAACCTGGATAAAGCATGCGACCTTTTTTCACTGTCAATTAATGTTCAGAAGACAGTAATACTAAATCAAGGTGACTTCAAACCTATATCTATTACTCTAAAAGACTGCCCACTAGAATCAGTACAGAAATTTACATATCTTGGATCCACAGTTACGCAAACCATCTCTCTTGATGAAGAAATAAACTGTCGAATTGGTAAGGCAGCTACGACCTTCGGCAAACTCACAAAAAGGGCATGGAACAACACGAAACTAACTCAAAAGACTAAACTCTTAATATATCAAACTTGTGTGCTTAGCACACTACTATATGGATCCGAAACCTGGACAACATACTCAAACCAGGAAAAAAGACTAAATGTCTTCCACATGCGATGTCTCCGCAAAATAATGCACATCAAATGGCAGGACAAAATAACCAACTTAACTGTCCTGCAACGTGCTAAGACCCTAACAATCATGTCGATGCTCAGAAGTCGAAGGCTAAGATGGCTGGGGCATGTCCAACGGATGGAAGAAAAACGCATTCCTAGGCAAATACTATATGGCGAGCTAAAACACGGAAAACGACAAATCGGCAGACCTAAACTACGATATAGAGATATCTGCAAATCATCTCTGAAAGACTTCTCCATCTGTGAAAACGACTGGCAACATCTGCAAGTGATCGCACATCATGGAGAGCACGTATCAGGAACGGTATAACAACATTTGAGACTGTTCTAAGACAGGACTTAGAAGAGAAGAGACTCATGAAAAAGGATGGTAAACCCTGTGGACCAGCGAGCCTGACCTGTTCATTATGTGACCGCGTGTGTTTGTCAAACATTGGTAGAATTAGCCACGAGAGAAGCTGTTCAGCAAAAACAATACCTCAAAAAAATACGCAATAGCCTCCACTAGACCGTCTGACAAGACGAAAAGGGCCATATATATATATATATAGTATGTGCCAATATCACTAATGTTATTCAATGTCGTAAAATAGTAAATACCCCTGTCTCTCCCTCTATTTAATTACTTTTTATTCTAATAGCAGAATATTGTCTTTGTTTTAATTATCAGCTTATTGGAAATACACAAATAAAAAAAAATTATATTAATTTTTTATGAAGTTTAATTAATTTATTATTCATGCTTCAAAGAATGAAACAATGTAGAAGGCAGTGGTGCGTACTATCACTCTGTATATATTGAAACTATACGATAATCCGGTAAGGACATACCTATGAAAGCAATAGGTGATCATAGTATGAACAATACAGATGAAATAGTCTTCACAGCGAATAATAAAGAAAAGCCGCATAAAATTATTGACATTATAATGAAAAAGAGCTACAAAGGATATCTCCTCAAGAACTATAAACAAACTTAAGTAATAACCACAAGAAAGAAAAATAAATCTCCTAAATGCGCATATTAATGAAACAGAGCAATAATCGAGAGCAAATCAATAATAGCAAATGCATGGGAAAGATGTTGACTTTTGATGGTTTATGTACAACAAAGATGAGGTGTAGAAAACTTAAAGAAAATGTTCTATTTCAAGAGCTTGGCAAAAAAAAAACATTATACTATAAAATCCATTTTTGATAATGGAGATAAAATAAAAGAAAGAATTGTTTAATGTGATGGTAGAGTCCCTTGTATTGACATCTGTGAATTATTTAATGTGATGGTAGAGTCCCTTGTATTGACATCTGTGAATTATTTAATGTGATGGTAGAGTCCCCTGTATTAACACCTGTGAATTATATAATGTGATGGTTGAGTCCCCTGTATTGACATCTGTGAATTATTTAATGTGATGGTAGAGTCCCTTGTATTGAAATCTGTGAATTATTTAATGTGATGGTAGAGTCCCTTGTATTGACATCTGTGAATTATTTAATGTGATGGTAGAGTCCCCTGTATTAACATCTGCGAATTATTTAATGTGATGGTAGAGTCCCCTGTATTGACATCTGTGAATTATTTAATGTGATGGTAGAGTCCCCTGTATTGACATTTGTGAATTATTTAATGTGATGGTAGAGTTCCCTGTATTGACATTTGTGAATTATTTAATGTGATGGTAGAGTCCCCTGCCTGTATTGACATCTGTGAATTATTTAATGTGATGGTAGAGTTCCCTGTATTGAATCCTTGAATTATTTAATGTGATGGTAGAGTCCCCTGTATTGACATCTGTGAATTATTTAATGTAATGGTAGAGTCCCCTGTATTGACATCTGTGAATCCTTGACAATCGGACAACAGGCAACAACATCGTTGGAGGTCGCAGAAATGTAATTCTACAGAAGAATGTTTGAAATACCATGGGTTGGTAAACAAAATGTACACTTTCTAAAAGATGGCAAAAAAACAAAAAACGAAAAGAACAAAAAATTGATGCGTGCTATATGACTATCTTATAAGAATTGAAACATAGAATATGTTGTAGCACTTGGAATAATACTAAAAGAATAGATTAAGGGAATAAAGAGAGAAAGATACATGAGAGTTTAAGAGCATTATGGATATGGTTATGGATAGTTATGGTTAGTCGAAGGCCACGGTATCACCGCAAACGAATTAAAATCCATAATTACTAATCCGACCGTGCTAGTGGAATCCGAATTAAAACTCATCTCATTGAGGGATCTAAACAAAAAAAAGACAGCTGCAGTCTCCATTATATCATAGCAGCTACAGCCCACGCCAAAAGACATAAAACCAAGCGGCGCCGAAAGTAAACGCATCTGAACTGTCCTTCGTCATACGATTGGTTATTGGTTATGGAAGGCCTCGGTATCACAGCAAACGAATTAAAATCCATAATTGCTCAACCGCCCGTGCCAGTGGAATCATCCGAATTACTAACTCATCTCCCAAACAAAGAAAGGTAACTGTAGTCCCCATCGTAGCAGTCTCAGCACACGCCAAAAGACATAAGGCGAAACCGCGCAGAAAGTGAACACAGCCAACTGTTCCCTGTCATACGATATCATCATTCATCGTAAACAAGCGGGATATCGAAGCAGGATCAAAACGGATGAGACACACAGCTCACGGTGTGCACAGAGCACTTAACTCAGTAGCTCCTGCGACAAGCCGGACTTGGAATATGAGGAAACTGCAAGAAGGAACACTTTTCAGACATAGCCTTCAATGGTTCCTGCCGCCTATCCACCATATACCATGGGATTTCACGTCCTCCCGAAAATGATGATCGTCATAGCACTTGATGATGTTAGGCCGTCATTGATGACTCCAATTCCAAACATATAGACACACAGTGGTGGTAAGTTATCATTTCCAATCCAACAGAAGCCACATGACCTGTAGTTAGTAAAACCATCATTCATAAACCATCATAGTTAGTAAAACCGTCATACGATATCATCATTCATCGTAAGCAATCGGAATATCGAAACCTGATCCGGATGAAAAACACATTTTATTAACAGAGAATTGCTTGCTGGGAAGTTAAGAAGAGAATTTATGAACAACTGTAACGAGAGAAAGGTGTGATGAGACATGCTATTCTAGACCAGCAGTCATGGCTCATGATTGCGATGAACAGTGAACATTTACTTTACAATCAGCGCGGCATTATACATACTTGAGGTTGCTGTGATGGCGGAATTAGTGTGTGCTTCTACTACCTCTTGTGTGGTCCACACGGACAGCAAACAAAGAACGGTAGGTAGCGCTTGCAATCGGCGCACGTTTATAACTAGGTCTTTGTCAGTCAAGGGTCGAAAAGAATAAGCCTGATTGGCCGCTGACGGACGCGACTGTTGGCCAATGAAAATCTACACACCACCACTCCCCACCCAATTCTCTTTGTGGTTTCGGCCAACACGTGGAGTCTCCGCCACTGGTCACGTTCAATCCAATGCCCAGACCGTGCACTGGAGCGATTAGTGTACACATCTGGCTCTAGCTGTTGGAAATAAGCGTTCCGGATATGGGAATACCCTGACTGTAGCCATAGTACGTCGTGAAATCAATTCAAGGCACTTTACCTTAATCGCCAGATGTCGTGAATCTGTTTTTTTTCCCCTCTCTCTCGATCAGAACGGCTTCGGAATTAACCACATTCTGAAAATGCGTACCATAACATTTTTTTTTCTGACAGAGTAAGGCAGCCTGGCTCAGATTCTGATCACATAGCCCATAAGTCTATCGATGGTCACATACAATTGATGGCCACATACATTCTCTTTCTCTTTGACGACAAGAGACCTCAACGTGCACTTTTGACTTTATTCTCCATACGTGTGTTTCAATGATATCCACAAATCTTTACCATCTACTAAATAAGATTTAAAGATATTTCTACGTTTATGGAACTCGGTGGCTGAGAAGTTAGTGCACTCGCTACTATTCAGAAAAGTCTGAGTTCAATTCCCAGATGTGGCCATATATTTTCAAGGATCTACAAGCCCATGGGGGTTGTCTATCATCACAAAATTAGTACTACAGATTTTTCTGAGATGTTAGGGCGGTCTGATGTGATACTGACCACATAACCTAAAAGTGTACCCTTGGTAATTGGAATAGTATGGTCACAATGATAACACAATTCCTCCACATATGTAGCAAGGTCTGCAAAGTGTCTTCACTACTTTACTTACATGTTTGTTTGAGAACGCCAGAAGTAAATTATAATGGAAAAGTATTGTCATAATTTGAAATAAATTGAACCAGTGATGTAGACTCAGATATAACTCACTAAATGTAAGAATTGTTACAGTCGATCATTATTTCAATACATAAATATGAGAAAGAAATGTAGCATCAAAGAAATACGTTCTATTTCGGCAGATAAGATGTAGTTTACTAAATGTCACCACAAATTATAAAGATGAAATAAATGTCTGTCCCACAAAGGGGAGTGATGTCAAAGTTAGGGAGTTTAAACATGTATTAGCATTTAAAAATAATCTTATACAGTTACAAAATAGTTTCGGGGAAGATGAGCAATTGAACGAGCGATTGAAACAGGATATAAAGAGAACGCTGTGATAACAGTAGCTTTGGTTATCGTTATGGAAGGTCCAGGTATCACTGGAAACGAATTAAAATCCATAATTGCTCAACCGCCCCGTGCCAAAACACGATCAAAACGGAATATGAGGAAACTGCAACAAGGAACACTTTTCAGACACAACCTTTAACAGTTCTGGCCGCCTATCCGCCATATTGACCGGAAGTTCTAACAGTAACTATTGATCATTCATTCATTGGGTGCCATCGCCACATCAGAGGTTGGCTACCATGGAGAGCCATTTTATTCTGACTCTTGTCTTAATGGTTCACGTTATGATAGGTTCACTTGTTCATCTGTTGATGTTATCATTACACTTTATTCTTGGTCTGCCTCGTCTACCTTGTACCTTCCATAAGTAGTAAGAAAGCCCCAAAGATTCAGGTAATGTATTCACTGGTAATGAGACCTGACTATTGTTTTGAATATCAGTTCTGTTAATGCAATGTCCACCTCTTCAAATAGAATCTTGTCTATATCTCTTAAAATATTTCGCTTCACACATTTTATCTGTCACATTCTCCTTCACGCATTTCATTTATCCCATGTCACTCATATATTATACTTCTTTTATCACATTTCCCAAAGCACATTCACTTATCACATACTCCCACAAGATATTTTATCCACTACATTTCCTGTCACATATTTCATATATAACAGTCACATTCAACCACGCATATATTTCATCCCCAACATTCTCCCTCACACAATTCATCCTACACATTATTCTTCACACATTTCACACATTCTCCCGCACACATTTCATCTATCACATTCTGTCACTTTCTCTCTCACACATTTCATCTAACACATTCTGTCACTTTCTCTCTCACTCATTTCATCTATCACATTCTGTCACTTTCTCTCTCACACATTTCATCTACCACATTCTGTCACTTTCTCACACATTTCATCCATCACATTCTGTCACATTCTCCCTCGCAGATTTTATCTATTACATTCTTTGCCGCAGGATTTTTCTATAATATTCTTTTTAAATTCAAAATTCACTTTGCTACAAATTCATCACATCTGCGGCCGCTTATTGATTTAAACCTTCAAACTGAATTTCTTTTACCCACCTTAGGTATACCCCAACCTCAAACAAAACTACCCACACACACACACACACACACACACACACACACACACACACACACACACACACACACACACACACACACACACACACACACACACACACACACACACACACACACACACACACACACACACACACACACACACACACACACACACACACACACACACACACACACACACACACACACACACACACACACACACACACACACACACACACACACACACACACACACACACACACACACACACACACACACACACACACACACAATGTACACCCCAAACTCCAACAAATCTACCACACACATTGTACACCTCAAGCTCAACAAATCTAACACATTCACACACACACACACACACACACACACACAATGTATACCCAACCTCAAACAAATCTAACACACACACACACTCACACTAATGTATATTCCAACCTCAAACAAATCTAATACACACACACACGCACACTCACACCTAATGTATATCCCAACCTCAAACAAATCTAACACACACACACACACACACACAATGTATACCTCAACCTCAAACATATATAACACACACACACATACACACTCACACATAATGTATATCCCAACCTCAAACAAATCTAACACACACACACACACAATGTATACCCCAACCTCAAACATATATCACACACACACACACAATGTATACCCCAACCTTAAACAAATCTAACACACACACACACATGTATACCTCAACCTCAAACATATATAACACACACACACACACACACATACACACACACACATAATGTATATCCCAACCTCAAACAAATCTAACACACACACACACAATGTATACCCCAACCTCAAGCAAATATAACACACACACACACACACACACACACACACACACACACACACACACACACACACACACACACACACATAACTTTCAGCTTTGTCATTACAGAAAAACTTAATATACAAAAACTTAATATACAAAAACTTAATATACAAAAACTTAATATACAAAAACTTAATATACAAAAACTCACAAACTCAACCTCCAGACGATATGTACTAGACCTACGTAAATAAGCTCTTAGCGCGCACTAGTCTCGCGTTGTCAAACAAATTACCTCGTTCTCGCTTGCTGCATGAACAAATGCGAACTCATAAGTTCATGTCTAACTTAATATCCTAAACTTAATGGGAACTAATCAGAACGATAAATCTTTGTACTGTAAAATGAGTGCGAAAAACACTTTGTGCACTGTTATTATGTTGTATATTTTCGCAGTTCTCGGTTGTTGAGTTTTGTCTTGCTTGCATTCTTATATTTCTGATTAAATTTGCATTGGTACTTTCGATCGCTCATCTTTTGTAATACATTCACATTATATATAACTTATAATATAACTTCACTTTTAGAATTAAATTACCATTCACACTCACTGTTCGTATTATGCATTATTTTCTCGTAATCGTAGTAATTCTCATCGTTACCATAATGGTTGTATTAATTAGCATGATGTGCCGTGACACAAAATGTCATAAGAAGATAATTGAGCTGAACTCCAACCAAATTATCTTGAAGATTCCATTTTTTGTGCATAAACAATAGTTATCAAATTAACAAACATTTTGTTATTATCCAAAATAATCTATGTTTTCTGACACTTGATTTGTAACATGATTTGATTAAGAATACACATTACACATAAGTTGATGGCACTAGATACTTCACAAATTGCAAGTCACGTTATTATGATCCTGTGGAGTATACTGCTTTTGGCTTTTGGGTTTTGGGCTACCGCTGATATAATAGATAAAAACATACATTATATTCAGTTGGCTAACATGAAGTAATATTTGCTAATGACATCACTCCATTTTATGTTATTTACTTATTTATATGTAAACTCTATCCGTCTTGTTTGGGACGAAAATGTCTTGATGACTTTGTCATTGAAAGTACTGTTGGGTTGGTTTATAAGTTTCTGAGGGAATGATTTCTCAATGGACATAAATGCCAAACCAGTTAGGCGTTCTTGTGTCTGTGTTGAGCGACAATAAGATTTGATTCTTTTGATAATACACTACATTCGCGTACTGTAAAAATAAAAACGTCTAAATTTGTGCTTATAAACCGCTAGCTCGTAGCACTGCTGTTTCTTGACAGTTGAAATGCCTATGTGCCTAAATTTAAAAACAAAATGGTGCATAACGTAGGTATAAATAATTAAGGAAGTTCCAGCAATCAGACATAGTTTCACTTTCACTTTGTAACGCTTCTAATTGGCTAGAACTAAAAATAACCCATGAAACCGCATCCTGTATAGGTAGCTTCAGCCATATTCTTTTTGCTGCCTTTTTTGAATGTCAAAGTTGTTAATTTACTAGTGTCGATAGATGAAAAATGTACCTGTAGTCACTAGCGGTTTCATTCTCCTATACTAGAGTAGTTTCGGTTTCAGTCACAAGCGGTATAGTGGCTAGAGGTAAACCTTGCTTTAATATATGCAAACCAAAGCAAATAAATCATATAGGCCTACGAAATGTGTAATAAAATATTAGAAAATTTGTAATATATTTATTTTAAAATATAAGAAATTATCATTTATTTTTGTATTTCGTTAATATGTTCAAGGCTGCCGGCGGTAGCTGCGGCAACATAGAGAATACGCCACTGTTATGATCAAAGTTGCAAGATAATATGAATATGAAAAAAATTAATTCTAAAATAACAGGCTATATCATTGTGGCAATGGAGCAGCGGATATATATAGAAATAGCAACAGAGGACTTTTATCGAGCAGGCAACGGAACCCAGAACTCCTCGAACATTTTACCACAATTTTTCTTCTAACTTTCAGCTCCCTCTGGAGCATAGGTCTTCAACAAACACTTTCCCAGCCGTTCTGTTTCTTGCCATTCTTTTAAGATCGCCCTATGTCTGCCCCATCATCTTCATCTCTGCTTCTGTATGCCTTCTCCGAGAATATTTTCATTTCCGTTTTTTTTTCTTTGGGGATTCAAAAAATAGTATGTTCTGAGATACTCTCAGTTGGTTTCCGCAGTGTTTGCCCTATCCAGCGCCATCGTCTTCGCTGTATCTCTTTATTCACTTTTATTTGACTGGTACTTTTCCATAATTTTATGTTAGTGATTTTGTCCTGCCATTTTCATCATTTTATTCTGCGCAAGCATCCATTAATGAAGGTCTGTATCTTCATGAGCACTGACCGATTAGCTATGATAGATATACTCTAAATAAAGACCAACGCAAACAAAAAAAATCGCCTCTTCTGTATCTCTCACTGTATTCCCTCCGGTGGAATGCCTTCCTTCCCTTTTATCATCATCATCATCATCATGTACCGTGCCTACTGGCGTAGGTGGTCATGTCTCTTCACAACTTTCGATCTCGGCAGCTATTTATTATTTCTGTTGTTGACCTTCTGCCAAGCCATTCTCTTAAGCTGTCTGTTATTTTTTTCTCTTTGCTTCCCTCTATCTCTTCGTCCCTCAATTTTTCCAGTTGTTACAATATATTCCAGTTGTTCTCTTCTCATTACATGGCCAAAGAATGATGATTGTCTCTTCCTAATATTGGAAATTAGTTCTCTTTTTGCTTTACCTCCTTCAGAACGTTTTCATTACTATTCTTAGCTGTCCATGGTACTCTCAACATTCTTCTGTAAAACCACATTTTTACAGACTCCAGTGATTTTCTTGTTTGTTGTCCTATTGTCCATGATTCGCATCCATATGTTAATACTGGCTCTACATAACATTTAAGAACTCTTTTTCTTGTTTCTATTGTCAAAAATGAATTGCATAATATCTTCCTCATTTTTTGGAAAGCTGTTTTTGTCTGAGCCATTCTGCATCTCACCTCTTTTGTACATCTTCCGTCTCAGGTAACAAAGTTCCCAAATATTTAAATTCATTTACCTGTTTTAATATTGTTCCACTTGTCTTTATACGAATATCAAATACTGCTCGTTCTCATTTCTTGTCATACATCCCTACCATCTCCATATATTTTTGTATTACCGTACAGCACAACTCCCATTTGGGGACCGCGATAGCTCAGTGGTTAGTGAACTGGACTACAAAGAACAAGAGGTCGGGTTCGATCTAGATCGACGGCTTCCGGGTTCACTCAGCCTTACATGGGTACCGGATTTTTTTTCTGGGAAAGTAAAACGGCATGGGCGAAATATCGACCACATTACCCCAAAAATCATTTGTTGAAAAGTCAATCGAAAATTATAGTCACTAACACCATTTCCTTATACGCAACGTGGCGTGGCGTGTCAGGACTTTTTACTTTTATTTTAACACGTCTCACTTCACCTTCGGGTTTAATTACTAACGTAAATTTAATTTACAACATCACTTCAGTTATTTACTATCATATTTACTATCTATTTTTCCCTACATTCCCACATTTCATTTCTAAAATTATTTCAGTTATTTACGATCCCATTTACAAGCTATTTTCCCCATATTCACACATTTCATTTCCAATTATTTCAGTTATTTACGATCCCATTTACAAGCTATTTTCCCCATATTCACACATTTCATTTTCATTTGTTTACCCCATTTTTGCCTGATCCTACTCATTTCACCAATTTCACTTCCAATTGTCTCTTCAAAAGAGGTTTCTTGTTTCGTGATGTCTCAAATATTCGCCGGAGAAGGTTCGGTTGAGCTTCTCAGCCTAATCATCTGTTAATTATTTTGTTTCTCCGCGTCGACAATCATAAACGGAAAATAGCAACAAGAAAGAAACCCAAAATGAGCACAACATTATGAAAAATGTCAATTTTATTGTAAAGAACAGGTGCCAAAAATAATAAAAATCACTAGCAATATGTGAGAGAAAGAGAAAGATATATTGAGAGAGAGAAAAAAAAGAACATTTCATTGCGTCTCTAGTTTAATGATTAAGAATTAACATAAGGAAACATAACAGCAGCAGAAGCGAACAGACGAGCAAAAGATCGCAAATTATATCTCCCCTCAACACTGAAAGGCAAATGAGGAAGGAAAGAAGAAATGATGATGATGAACAAACATTCTCTTTTGTGTGTATCTCTTTCCGAAGATTGGTGTGGGGATGTGTAGGGAAAGGAGGGTGGGGGTTGGCACTGGAGAATAGAGAGAGACCCCTAGCCTTATGCTGCTGCCACGTGGTGTTTAGTTAAAAATTAACATATAACCAACACACATGTTCATTTATTTTACTGCAGAGCTAAGAGCACATCAGAGCAATAGACAGGATAACAAGTCTTCTATAGCTAGACACAATAATAACTTCGCCAAATAAAAGCTACAGATGCAAGAAAAGAAAACAGGAAGCGCTCTATGACACCACGCGATGTCAAATCGGGAATATGGTGTTAGTGGCGTTATGTTTTACAGACCTTGGGGACATTTTGCAATGTCGTCACTATTATGCCAGTGCAGTTCTTTCTTTTCCAGAAAAATGCAGCAACAACTTAATGCTGGATTGAACCTGCAAGGAGTGGATCAGGATCCGATATTCTGTCTGGTTCTGTTAAATATTGACCGGTTCTGTTAACTATTGACCGGTTCTGTTAACTATTACCGGTTCTGTTAACTATTGACCGGTTCTGTTAACTGTTGACCGGTTCTGTTAACTATTGACCGGTTCTGTTAACTGTTGACCGGTTCTGTTAACTATTGACCGGTTCTGTTAACTATTGACCGGTTCTGTTAACTATTGACCGGTTCTGTTAACTATTGACCGGTTCTGTTAACTATTGACCGGTTCTGTTAACTATTGAACTCTCGCAGCTGAACATAAAGATGATTCTCAGCTGGATTTTAGTGAAGTAAACCGGGATTTGAACCAGGGATCCTTAGATCTTCAGTCCAACGCTCTCCCAAATGAACTATAAGTGCTTCGGCCCCCATAGTTGCAGAGGAAAAAACTTTTTTTTTTCAAATAGTCTTTGTACTGAGTCAAAGAAATATACTCCAACGGTAACAAGAAAACATGATAAATAAATAGCCAGTGTAGTCTTGCTTACGTATCTTATCCAGGTTAATCCTCAAGACGACCAGCAATGTCTGCCCTAGACCAAAGATATAAAAATGATAGTTGTTAGTTTACGCTGTAGCAGGATTGATGTTATGCTTAGACACATATTTAAATTTAAAAAAAGTAAAGAGCGCCCCCCCCCCCCCCATCACGCCAAGTGGCGTATAGGGAATATGGTGTTAGAGTGACCATACATTTTACAGACCTTCAGCGCATGATTTTTGGGGTAATGTGGTCGATATTACGCCCGCACCGCTTTACTTTCCCAGAAAAAAAATTCATTACCCATTTAAGGCTGGGTGAACCCGGAAGCCGACATTTGAGATCGAACCCTACCTCTTGTCCTTTGTAGTCCAGTTCACTAACCACTGAGCTATCACGGCTCCTTAGAAACATATGTGTATATGTATACATGTACATACGGGAGTTCTTACTTGCAACAAGAGCAATATCCAGTAAACACAAATATGTATATATAACTATTCCAAAAATTCAATTTACTGCTGGCATTATATCTTGATTTTTGTATGATCGTAGCAGATTCGCTCTTGAAAATGGCCCCATAGTCCATTTTGACTCTTTAAGTTCAAAATAGATTAATTGTTTTTATTCTTTTCTCTATCCACACATTCATGTTCTTATCTATACTATTTTTTTTTTATTTTGTTTTTCAGTCCTTGTCTACGTTATGTACTCCATGTTAACGCCGTAATTTTTATTTCGCCTATTTTTGTTTGCAATAAAATGTCTCTTTTTGTGGGTACTTACATTGTGCTACACCCGTCTACCGAGATTTGCGTAGCTTCAGATTTTAGTAGAGTCCTAATTTAGATGTATAAATTAAAGTGATCTCCACTTTGTTGGTATCACAACAAAACTACAGTGGTTCTCAAATCCAAACTATTATCTCTGTGCTCATCATTTTTTTTAAGGTGGGGGGTGGGGGTGGGAAGAGGTTAGAGTTTTCATTAGGAAACAGAGCACCTTGTGTTGTTTCCCTTTGCTCTAAAATTTAAGGTCTTCTAATTACAGATTAGAGAACCACAGAATAAAGTGCAGTGTTACTCATGGGGACGTTACTCTTCTGAACTGAAATAAATTATGTCCCTAAACTAGGAGTTTACCCATATTTCTTTACATCTCTCTTCTGTTATACTTATATTAATCCTGGATGAAGATCATGCGAGCCATACTATTGGTTAGCATTCAGCCTTGGTAGAGTACACCACAAACAACTTATAGAATGCCTAAAAGAGATACATGTAGATTGTAATAGCGTCGTCTTGTTCTTGGTAGTATTGTATAGTGGCTAGTACTTCAATGATCACAGCACATCACAACATTGATGTTACTACATGTAACAGATAAGATCATGACAGAGTCGTTTTCTTTAATATATAATGATAATCACATTTATTGGATTTTCTGCTGGCACACATGATCTATAGTCTTGGATGCGACGTTTAATTAATGTCACACAAGTTATTATAATTTACCTACTTACGACATGTAAGATGAACACACACAATTCTTGAAACACTTGGAAGTGGAACTCATCACTTCACTACTACTGTCATCATATTCTTGTCAACTTCTTTATCTAGTTTCTATCAATGTCAATTTCTACTGACTTGACTACTCAGGACTTCTACTCTTAACTTTCTAACTGTTCTGATTCTAACTGTTTCCAAACTGCTTAACTGCTTCTACTTCTAACTTCTGACTGACTCTTCTAAATCTCTGGCTAAACTTCTCTGTCCTAACTCCTTGTTCTTGTTTCTTGTTAAACTGTTGCATGACTTTAAGTACTCCAGCTCTCGCTCTACGTCTGAACGTCCGTAACCAATCAGATCGTCGCACCTGACCACTAGCGACTCTCTCTCTGGTCACCCTGCAGTACCCGTGTCCGATGACTTGCTTATTCGGTGACTAACACCTGAACTTTCCCAAATTTGGACAATGCATCCTGTTTTTCGCCTACTTGGTGACATAATGTTACCTCATGACAATGACCTCTCCTGGAAGTTGGATGACCACTTATTTATCAGCCGGGCCAAAGTCATGGGGTCAACGCATGCTCATCACAATAACAACCACTAGTTGTTGTGAACATGATGGACACTCGTGGAGATCTGACAATAACACCACGAGGTCGTTGCATGTAACTAAACTTTTCCATGTAGTGAGACATTGTGTCGTTCCACTATTCTGGACCTCTCCTTCGGTGCGTCACTACCCACCCTCTACAACTGGTGAGTGGGGATCATGTAACCTCCCATCGCTTTGTCCAATACTCTGAACCTCACTCCTTCCTCCTGGTTACTACCCTTCTCCTATAACCTCTACTGTAACTAAACTTCTGACTCACTAGTTATACTGAAATACCATCATTATAGTTAAATCTGCTGGTCGCCACTATATGATACTGCTATCGTCTATTGAGAAGCGGTAACAAGCTCTCAATAGCTCAACTCTATAACACTCCTCCCTATCCACTTATTAGATTTATAACACCGTTATAAATCTTTTTACCATCTACAAAAATAGTAATAGAGTTGTATGGAAACATCATTAATATATGACTATTAATCATAATAGTAAATCAAAAATTGTAAGTTACCTAAAAAAAATGTTCAGTACAATGTTCCTCTAAATAATTGTCACCATACAACATTCATTCTTTAATAATACATAAGCATCAACACAATCTAGGAGACAATAAGGTACTGAGCAATAAAAATTATTTGTAACAAATTTTCATAGGGGACATAATTTTCAAAATATGTCCAGTTGTGTCCCTTGAATGATTAACTCCACCATTTAACATAATGCAAGTCTTATTGAGAATTCTAACTACTTCTGATGACTGATTGCCAGCTTCTTGAGGAGAGCTACATTACAGGCATCAGCAGAACCTCTGTCGACTGGCATCTGTGATCCCAGTATCAGAATCTAAGAATAAACTCATAGCAAAAAACAAACCATTTACAACATTCATTATCATGCATCATTATTACGAGTCTTTATGCTTTAGAACATATCCGCTCAATTGACATAGAACATATACTGACAAAACTTAGACAATGCACATATCTCCGGAGATCACAATCACAACACGATCACCAACCACACTTAGCTTGAGCAATAATATATCAATATACATACATATATATCTTCAGACTTATCTATTTACAACATACCCTCTTGAGCCTCATTTTAAAACTCAACTTCTTCATGATACTCTCTTTTAGTATCTCCTCTCTACTCTCAATATCAGAATTATCTGGATACAGTCCACTTGACAGCATCTGCTAGTCATTAATTTGACTCAGAATAATCTGCGATTAATCCATTAATCTCTTGTATTCACACAGGACTACTATTTAGTCTCAATAAATTCTGGAACTCTCTCTCAAGTTCCATCTTTTTCTATTCCTCATAATGCTCTATTTCTGTGTATGTATCTTCATATCTGTACAAACTTTGTCATTCGACAACAGAATATATATATCGCATCAACCTCTCAGGTTCTCATTACTTCTTCATCTTATATAGCTTCTCTTTTCATGTAACTTTTCTATGAGTTATCACTCAGTTACATGATTAATTTCACCACTTAGAATTCTCCTTGAGGTTCTCTCAATAATTCTCTCATTTCTCTGACTTCTTGTAAGTCTCCTATAATTCCCTCATGTAACCTTCTATGAGTTATCACTCGGTACATGTTTCACATGAGTCTCTTCCAGACTCCTTTTCTCATGATGCTTCTCTTAGTATTCACATTTATAACCTAATTCTTTAGGTCTCAATAAGCACAGGTTATCATCACCTTGCTTCTCACTTCTCATTCTTCAACAACTCTTAAATTTCAATAACACTCTCATCTCCTTGCTACACACTTATATTGGTCAGTCGTTCCTTGGATTACCATCCAACTTCTCAAGTTCAAAATCTCTGACCAACTCGCAGTCAGTTACCATATGTTACTCTTTGGTAACTCTTAACTCCTTAGTTATTCTGAGGTACTCTCCCTATTTCCTCAGGTCTCTTGTCTTCTATATTCTCTTGATACTACTTCTCCATATCTATTTATAAATCACATCCTGTGTACATAGTGTATATTATATTAAAATGATTTATTCTTCTAATTAGTGAGTCATTACATCTCACTGTATTATCACATCTCCATGGGATGTTTACCCTTACTCTTGCTGGTATGCTCCAGGAACTCGCTCATTCTTCCTAGTCTGCGAGCAAAAAACATGTATGTCTTTACACGTTCATCATCTTGTCTTTTTCTTTCTTCTATTATCTTCGTCCTTTCTGGGGATCCCAGTGGCCAAAGAATACTCCTGAATTAATATCTTCCTTTAAATCATTATCTTTACTGACACAACTGTAGCAACTTGTCTATCCTTTTCTTCTTTGTCTTTGCTGTACATTTCTTGGAGGATTTCTGTCCTGTCGTATAACCTTGCGGGCCTTCTGCTTTCGTCACCTTACCGTCTTCTATCGCTGTCCCCCAATACTCTCTACGGATCTCTGTTCCATTGTCACTATCATAATCCACTGTGCACTGGTCTGGATATAGTGGGTGCATATAACGTGGTCGGTCTGAATCGGTAGGCCACAAGACAACCGAATTAATGTCTAATCTTGATTGAATTTTCCTGGTTCTCACCGAATTTTGTCTCTCCGGATGCACCTTTACTTTCTGTCTAACATCTTCTGTGTCTGTCATCTTTGAAAATTTCTCTTGAAGCTGTAGTTTTTCATGCGTCAGTTGTCCAATATATTCCTCCGCCTCCATTATATCAGTTTCTATTTTGTCTACTTCTTTCTTCAAGCCTTTGTTCTTCGTCTTTAACCTCTCAACTGTCTCTGTCAACTCTACAATCTTTTTATTATTTTTCTCATTAGTTTGCTTTAGTATCCTAATCTCATGATCTTGTTTTATTAATTTCTCATTTAATTCTTCTATTATTTTGTTACTTTCTTTATTCTTCTCAATCCATTTAGTTTCATATTCTTGCCATGTGTCACTGTCACTACCTACACAGGCATCTATATAAGTCTTTAAAACTGTAGTCTCTACTTCAGTCTGTGTACTCCTTGTCTCTTGTTCAGTGTCTGTCTTTCTAATAATCTCTTCTCTAATAATTCTATTTGTTTTTAAACTATATAGTCTATAGTCTGGTTTAGCGTATGTTATTGGATTAGTATATGTATGTTTTTGTAATGGCCTATAAACCTTGACTATAATCTTACTATTATTTATTGTGTGCTCACTATTCAAAATCTTATTTACAATGTTACTATCTCTGTATAGGATTATGGCTCTGTTTGTCTCTTCTTCAGGCCTATCAATTAATTTCACAAATATTATTTCCCCAAAGGAACTAAAATAATCTCTAATAATTATGTCGTTAATGTTTTTATTTAAATTGTTATCAATATTTTACAGCTATTAGTATTTATAATTTGTTTACTGTCCATGTCTAATTTTAATATTAGTATAATAACTTGTGTAAATTTTAATATAACTAAGTGATGACTACCACCACCGACTAGTCGTGAAGGATCCAACTGTTGAAGGAACAAAACAATTACAATTTATTATATGTTATAAAATATAAGATTATCAAATATCAGCACTTTATGACTTTATGAACACCTCAGTTTCTGGAATAAATAGAAATTTATTATTATTTAATTCCCCTGCGGAATAAAACAATACAATGTAGTATAGAAATTATTATTATTTAATTTCCCTGTGGAATAAAACAATGTAGTATAGAAATTATTATTATTTAATTTCCCTGTGGAATAACCATGTAGCATTTCAAACACTATTAAAAGAATACATCCAGTACAATTTAAAAAAATGGTTACAGAACAATATAAAATAGGGTATGTCACCTTTAATAATAATAATTTTAAAATAATAATTATTTAACCAAACTTAACTACATAATAACAGAACACTATTTTAAAAACTGTCAACCAGCTGTTTAAAAAAAATTTGTTTACAATATTCGCTGGTATATTAATTAATAATACTTTCTAAAAATCATTAATTAATTAATTACTTAACAAACTACTTAATAAATAAATTAATTACTAATTACTTAATAAATAAATTATTGTTTCTTAGCTGTTGATGATCGGTTTCTTCCTTCTGGTCTTCTAATGGTCTAATGTCTAATGTTAATTTATTTTAATTTCTAACACACGTGAATGGCCATTGTAATATTTATCTATTAACACTCTTACTTGTTACTTGACTTGTTTCTCTAAATAAAGACTACACCACTTGAAATTATTAATTATCAATCACAATTCACAATTTTCCTCAATAAATTGCCACATGAGAAAATTCGACACATGTTCGACAATTACAAATGTGTCGGGAGTTATCTGAAGATGACGATATTCTGTTGAGAGTTATGCCTCTTCCTGAATACTTTCAAAATAAACACTGTGGTGGGTCACAGTTCAAAGGTCGGACTCATTGATGAACTTTGAATCTCAGGTGGACGAAACAATGATTTGTTGCAACTTGACGCTATGACTTGATACCAACAAAACAGGTAATATTGACTGACAATTTGACAATCTCTTGGCTGGTCAGATTAATGCTGACTAAAAATTTTAGTGCCTCTCTTAGACACTTGACACAGGTAAATTTCAGACTTGTAACAGTGTAATTTGACTTTTTGACCTGAAGGACAGGTACTCTTGATGGTAAAATTACAATCTCAGCTGGCAGGAGTGCAACACAGGTAGAATTGTGGTCGTGTTGAACTTTTGACCCGGTAGACGGTACACGGTGATTTCTCCGTGATTTCTAAGTTGAAGACTGGGCAGGCTTTTTATTCTTCCATTAACTTTCTGTCACTCTTATTTGATTTCTCTCCGCGACAAACCCAAATTTGAATCCTTGATCACTGACAACAAATAATCATATCATGTGATAGCGTCGTCTTGTTCTTGGTAGTATTGTATAGTGGCTAGTACTTCAATGATCACAGCACATCACAACATTGATGTTACTACATGTAACAGATAAGATCATGACAGAGTTGTTTTCTTTAATATATAATGATAATCACATTTATTGGATTTTCTGCTGGCACACATGATCTATAGTCTTGGATGCGACGTTTAATTAATGTCACACAAGTTATTATAATTTACTACTTACGACATGTAAGATGAACACACACAATTCTTGAAACACTTGGAAGTGGAACTCATCACTTCACTACTACTGTCATCATATTCTTGTCAACTTCTTTATCTAGTTTCTATCAATGTCAATTTCTACTGACTTGACTACTCAGGACTTCTACTCTTAACTTTCTAACTGTTCTGATTCTAACTGTTTCCAAACTGCTTAACTGCTTCTACTTCTAACTTCTGACTGACTCTTCTAAATCTCTGGCTAAACTTCTCTGTCCTAACTCCTTGTTCTTGTTTCTTGTTAAACTGTTGCATGACTTTAAGTACTCCAGCTCTCGCTCTACGTCTGAACGTCCGTAACCAATCAGATCGTCGCACCTGACCACTAGCGACTCTCTCTCTGGTCACCCTGCAGTACCGTGTCCGATGACTTGCTTATTCGGTGACTAACACCTGAACTTTCCCAAATTTGGACAATGCATCCTGTTTTCGCCTACTTGGTGACATAATGTTACCTCATGACAATGACCTCTCCTGGAAGTTGGATGACCACTTATTTATCAGCCGGGCCAAAGTCATGGGGTCAACGCATGCTCATCACAATAACAACCACTAGTTGTTGTGAACATGATGGACACTCGTGGAGATCTGACAATAACACCACGAGGTCGTTGCATGTAACTAAACTTTTCCATGTAGTGAGACATTGTGTCGTTCCACTATTCAGGACCTCTCCTTCGGTGCGTCACTACCCACCCTCTACAACTGGTGAGTGGGGATCATGTAACCTCCATCGCTTTGTCCAATTACTCTGAACCTCACTCCTTCCTCCTGGTTACTACCCTTCTCCTATAACCTCTACTGTAACTAAACTTCTGACTCACTAGTTATACTGAAATACCATCATTATAGTTAAATCTGCTGGTCGCCACTATATGATACTGCTATCGTCTATTGAGAAGCGGTAACAAGCTCTCAATAGCTCAACTCTATAACATAGATGACATGAACATACGACTAATATGTAATCTATACTGGGAGCAATCAGTAATAATATAACATAGAGAACTCTACACCCATTGATATAAAAAGAGGAGTAAGACAGGGATGCATCCTATCACCAAGCTTGTTCAATCTATAGCTGAGCAAATCTTTAAAAACATCATAGAGATGCCAATCCTACAAATTAATGGAAAGATAATCAATAACCTAAGATATGCTGATGATACTGTACTACTAGCAGAAAATCCTAAAGATCTACAACAATTACTTAATGAAATAAACATGATAAGCCAAAAATATGGACTAGATATGAATACCAACATGACTAAAACTATGATCATAAACAAAGGAAATACTCAAAACCCACAAATGGAGATATATATTGAAGGAATAGACCTTGAGACAGTTCAGAACTACAACTACCTGGGACATACTATAACCAGTGATGGAAAATGTACAACTGAAATTAACAAAAGAATAGGAATGGCAAAAAGTAATTTTAATTCCATAAAGAAAACACTAAGATCAAAACAAATAACACCAGGGCTAAAATTAAGAATAGCAAAATGTTGCATCTTCTCAATATTCGTATATGGTGCAGAAACATGGACATTAGACAGGAAAACAGAACAGAGAATTGAAGCCTTGAAATGCGGATATATAGAAGAATAGTAAGAATTGGATGGAAGGAAAAGAAAACAAACGACGGAGTCTTAAGACAACTAAAAATGAAAAGAGAACTACTGAACACAATTAGAACAAGACAAATGCGATTTTTGGGCCGTGATAAAAGACACAACAGCCTACTAAAAGTAATCCTGGAGGGGAAAATACAAGGTAAAAGAGGCAGAGGCAGACCAAGACTAACATGGACGAGTAACATCAAAAGATGGACAAATCAGCCTACGATAACCTGCACCATCAAAGCAAGAGACAGAGCAGAATGGCGCTCCATGGCAGCCAACCTCGTTGCGGAGACAGCACTCGATGACATTCAGTCTTGAGTTACCAACGAGCTGGAGTATCTCAAAGTTTGTAATTTATGACGTGTGTATTTATGTATTATGTATTATGTTTGTACGTTCTTTTACCTGGTCGTCGCAGATCAATAAATCTATATATATGTATATAAATAATCATCAAATATATATATATATATATATATATATATATATATATATATATATATAATATATATATATATAAGGTGTAGCCAGTTTCGCAGCTATACCATTATATAAAACACACCACTTGAATCTGTGAGAAAGTTGTTCACCTATCTCGGTTCTATGGCCATAACTACTGCTCATTTGAAGAAGAAATAGATTCCCGAATCCGAAAGGCAGCTTCCACATTATGTAAAATTAAAGATAGAGCATGGGCCAAAACCAAATTAACACTTAGAACTAAGATTCAAATTTACCAAAGTTTTGTGCTTAGTTCACTTCTATACGGATCAGAAACCTGGACTACCTATGGAGGGCAGGAGAAAAGATTAAACAGCTTTCATGTGCTTTGTCTTCGAAAGATTATGAACATCAAATGGGAGGACGAAGTATCAAACTCTAATCTCTTACAACGAGCCAAACTCCTATCCGTCATGGCAACACTTAGGAGTCGTACACTAAGGTGACTGGGTCATGTAAGAAGAGTGGCAAACATTCGTAGTTCAAACAAACATTTTAAGGCGAACCTATTGACGAAAAGAGACCAAAGGGCAGACCAGTGCTCAGGTATCAGGATGTTTGAATGGTTTCCTTGAGGGAATTCTGTTCAGTGAAACAAACTGGGGAAATCTGGCTGTACATCGTAGCGCACGGAGACCTACAATTTAACAATTGCATAGCACTCTCGAGGCAGTGCAGATGTCAAATTCAGATGACAAAAGACGCAGGATAAAATGAGACAATGCCAGGCACCACCAATACATCTTGTTCGTTCTGCGGATGGATCTGTCTATCCAATATTGTCAGATTTAGCCATGAGAGAAGTTGTTCAGCAAAGCAGCATCTAGTTTGCTATCCACTAATATTTATACCAAACTACTGACTAATCATCTTTGCTACCAACGGCTGTCAAGACGCCAAGGAAATATCTATATATATATATAAATATATATATATTAATAATTAATAATACTATATATTATATATTATATATTAGTTAATTAGTTAGCTCGCTTCCTAACTATAAGGTAAAAAAAAAAGTAAAGTACCCCCCGTCACGCCAAGTGGCGTATAGGGAAATATGGTGTTAGTGACCCTATATTTTACAGACCTTCAGCACATGATTTTTTGGGTAATGTGGTCAGTATTACGCCCGTGCTGCTTTTACTTTCCCAGAAAAAATCCGGTACCCATTTAAGGCTGGGTGAACCCGGAGCCGTCGGTTGGGATCGAACCCTACCCCTTGTCCGTAGTAGTCCAGTTCACTAACCACTGAGCTATCACGGCTCCTACTAATTTTTAGGGAATTAGTAAAACCCAGGTGTCCTCGCCAGGATTACGAACCCCGGCTGTTGCCGTGGTAAGCCAACCGCCTATCGATTGCGCTAACCGGACACCCCTAACTATAAGGGTTTGAGTTTAATTCTCTGAATTAGCGGATTCTTTGTGGAGCTGACAAGGCTCCGCAGTTCATCCAGAATATTAAAAAAATTGGTACCAGAGATTTTTCTGGTAGGTAAAGGCGGCCTGGCTTGATACCGATGACATTACTAAAGAATGTACCTTCGGATATGTCGAACTTCGGTCGCTATCATCGTTTCCCATGTGCGCCTAGCATGAAGTTCAGGAAACGTTGACCTATCTTCAAATTGTCTTTGTAGATAATCAAGTAGTACAGGGGAAGTAACTTACAAATATTAAATCAACTAAGAATTTTTCAAGAGTTATCTTAGCACAACTGTATATGTAAACACTCAGTTTTGTTTTAATGTTCAATATAAATGGGCGTTACTTTGCACATTCAGTTTTAATGCTTATATTGATTAGCGTCATTTAAACTATTGAATCGTTTAAAATTAAAAAAAAACTTCATAAATACAATTGGATACGAGATCTTATGCAAAAACTAAATGAATGTGTCATCTATGAAATATTGCTTATAGATAGATACCATTAGTAGATAGATTTTTGGGGCGTGTTAAAAGACACAACAACCTACTAAAAGTAATTTTGCAAAGGAAAATGCAAGGTAAAAGAGGCAGAGGCATATCTAGACTAACATAGCCAACTAACATCAAAAGATGGACAATTCAGCATATGACAACGTGCATCAACAAAACAAGAGACAGAGCGGGATCGCGCTCTTGCAGCCAAATGTCGATGCGGCGACGGCACTCAATGATGATGATTCTTTCAAATGTATCCACAATGTTCAAATAGTAGAAATACTTGACTACCTTTATGTTCAGCCATATCTCACATACTTGATTACCTTTATGTTCAGCCATATCTCACATACTTGACTACCTTTATGTTCAGCCATATCTCACATACTTGATTACCTTTATGTTCAGCCATATCTCACATACTTGACTACCTTTATGTTCAGCCATATCTCACATACTTGACTACCTTTATGTTCAGCCATATCTCACATACTTGACTACCTTTATGTTCAGCCATATCTCACATACTTGATTACCTTTATGTTCAGCCATATCTCACATACTTGACTACCTTTATGTTCAGCCATATCTCACATACTTGACTACCTTTATGTTCAGCCATATCTCACATACTTGATTACCTTTATGTTCAGCCATATCTCACATACTTGACTACCTTTATGTTCAGCCATATCTCACATACTTGACTACCTTTATGTTCAGCCATATCTCACATACTTGATTACCTTTATGTTCAGCCATATCTCACATACTTGACTACCTTTATGTTCAGCCATATCTCACATACTTGATTACCTTTATGTTCAGCCATATCTCACATACTTGATTACCTTTATGTTCAGCCATATCTCACATACTTGATTACCTTTATGTTCAGCCATATCTCACATACTTGATTACCTTTATGTTCAGCCATATCTCACATACTTGATTACCTTTATGTTCAGCCATATCTCACATACTTGATTACCTTTATCTTCAGCCATATCTCACATACTTGATTACCTTTATGTTCAGCCATATCTCACATACTTGATTACCTTTATGTTCAGCCATTTCTCACATACTTGATTACCTTTATGTTCAGCCATATCTCACATACTTGATTACCTTTATGTTCAGCCATATCTCACATACTTGATTACCTTTATGTTCAGCCATATCTCACATACTTGATTACCTTTATGTTCAGCCATATCTCACATACTTGATTACCTTTATGTTCAGCCATATCTCACATACTTGATTACCTTTATGTTCAGCCATATCTCACATACTTGATTACCTTTATGTTCAGCCATATCTCACATACTTGATTACCTTTATGTTCAGCCATATCTCACATACTTGACTACCTTTATGTTCAGCCATATCTCACATACTTGACTACCTTTATGTTCAGCCATATCTCACATACTTGATTACCTTTATGTTCAGCCATATCTCACATATCGAAGCGAAACCTAGACAAGGACGCAGTAAACAAACAATCGTTGGAGTCCACATATATTTATTTATTTCATTGAGTTATTATTGTTATTATTGTTATTGAGTTATTAGCGGGTCATCATCATTGCAGTCCGAACATATCCATAGGTGCTCAGATCCCCTCCTCAGCAATTCCCGCAATGTCCAGCGACTGACGACTCCAGTTCTATGTTGGTTGATAAGTCTTCGTATACGGCCACTAAGTTTCTCATTTCTGGCTATGCCCATCTTAACTCCCATTTCCATCATCCAAAGAAGTGACGTGGATCTGTATTTGTCGAAGTCCTGTGCTCTTCCCACATCTCGGACAATCTAAGAGAATCAGTTAAAAAGAAAGATTACGGCCAAAATAAGAAGGAAACAATTATCATGTTTAGCTGCATTGTGAGAAAAACAAATCTTCCATTTTGAAAGATTTGCCCATGATTTCACACGGTTTTTCTTAATGTGGACGTTTAGGCATTGCAAAATAATTTGAAGGTGAAAACAGAGCACTTATTACCTTCTTCATTTTCATTAGAGTTTAGGAAAATTACATTGCAGAAAACGAAATAACTTTTACGTGCAATAATCATTCATATCGACCCAACCGAACTTTTCAAATCGACTACAATAACTAATGCTATCCAGCCATTGGCATGTATAACCAAATATAAACATGCAATATTTATCAATAATTTAAAGAAATATGTTATCTTTTTATATTCTGTCTTACTTTCTTTCTTCCAATCTTGTTTAGGTCGGCCTACGATCTTTAGACCCATATTACCCCAAAAATCATGTGCCGAAGGTCTGTAAAATTGATGGTCACTAAAACCATATTCCCTATACGCCACTTGGCGGTACTTTACTTTTTTTTTTTTTTAACTTTACTACGATCTTTAGGTCTCGATATAAGGTTTAAGTTGTCTCAGTTTGTCCATTCTCTAATTTTGTCTTCCTACACTGTCTTTTGTTTCTTTTTTTTTTTCTTTTGCTTTGGGTATTTAACAATTCCTGCAATTTATTGTACAATGTCTGTCTGACATGAATGATATATGACCGTACTATATGTTTATCTTTCACTCAACGATGTGCTCACACTTAAACACAAGAGGTAATATAAACATACGAAAAGTAACGCAAGAGGTAATATAAACATACGAGAAGTAACGCAAGAGGTAATATAAACATAGGAAAAGTAACGCAAGAGGTAATATAAACATAGGAAAAGTAACGCAAGAGGTAATATAAACATACGAAAAGTAACGTAAGAGGTAATATAAACATACGAAAAGTAACGCAAGAGGTAATATAAACATACGAGAAGTAACGCAAGAGGTAATATAAACATAGGAAAAGTAACGCAAGAGGTAATATAAACATACGAAAAGTAACGCAAGAGGTAATATAAACATAGGAAAAGTAACGCAAGAGGTAATATAAACATACGAAAAGTAACGCAAGAGGTAATATAAACATACGAGAAGTAACGCAAGAGGTAATATAAACATAGGAAAAGTAACGCAAGAGGTAATATAAACATACGAAAAGTAACGCAAGAGGTAATATAAACATAGGAAAAGTAACGCAAGAGGTAATATAAACATAGGAAAAGTAACGCAAGAGGTAATATAAACATACGAAAAGTAACGTAAGAGGTAATATAAACATACGAAAAGTAACGCAAGAGGTAATATAAACATACGAAAAGTAACGCAAGAGGTAATATAAACATACGAAAAGTAACGCAAGAGGTAATATAAACATACGAAAAGTAACACCCACCGAAATGAAATTTGCTAAGCCCATGATAGGAAACAGTCTTAGAAATCGGATCCGTTGTGAAGAAAGAAAATTTAAAAGCTGAAAGTAATTTACACTATATAACAGCAAATAGACACAAAAATAATGGTTAAAGATAGTGATCATTCAAATATGTTGAAAATACAACACAAGGAGCTGTCAACAAGCGCGATAAGTACACCAGACACACAGGTCGACTACGAAAAAGATGGATTTATCGAATATAGAAACACTAGGAAACATAACAGCAGAAGAAACCAACAAAAGAGCTAAGGACAGCAAACTGTAGCTCCCTTTGACGTTAAAACAATTAAGGATAGAAATAAAAAAGACAAGATGTCAGCGTTTGTTATTGTCACAGTGATCAAAATAAAGTCCTAAATAACTTCATGCTATCTGATCCAGATTTGGGTCATTAAATTTATAATTTGAACTTCTTGATTTTTTTTTTTTTTTGCTTGTTGTTCTTGTTGTCCTGTGGGTTTTTGTCTACTGTTTGGCGAGGCACGATCTATTCAACCTCAGACTTATTAGTCTACTACCTAGACTACAATTGCCATCCTCGGTAGCAGTTACATGCGCTACTTATAATGGACAATATGAAATGTGCGCCTACTTTCCTGAGCTAGTTATTATTTCTCTCTCAAGAGCTGTTGTTAATGTCAACATCGTGCAAACATATATCATCATCATCATCATCATCATCAGCATCATCATCATCATCAGGTCGCGTGTCATTTGCAGAATGCTGCATTCACCACAGCTGGTTTGAAAGAATATGTCTCTAGCCATATCTCCCACAGAACATTACATTCACCATAGCTGGTTCGAAAGAATCTGTCTCTAGCCAGATGTCCCACAGAACATTACATTCACCACAGCTGGTCTGAAAGAATATGTCTCTAGCCAGATCTCCCACAGAACATTACATTCACCATAGCTGGTCTGAAAGAATCTGTCTCTAGCCATATCTCCCACAGAACATTACATTCACCACAGCTGGTCTTGTTGCTGTTATTGCGTTCGCCAGCTTTCAACTCTGACGAAGTCCCTAGAGACTAGGAACTGATCTTTGTGTGTTAATCCATTTTTCCCTGGCAGCCGCGTGCACAGGGGTCTCTCGCCGCACAGGTAGATAACTCCGACTTCGGAGGTACTCATGTTTTTTTCCGTCGATGAGTAACTGACGTTTCAAGCCGGGCCTCGCTGCTGAGACCAGGAGTGGTTGTCGCAGAGAGAAATCATAAATAAAAATCCCAACCGGTGTAGCCGAGATTTGAACCCACAACCTCTCTGTCCTGAGGCCGGCGTCTTGTTTCGAGACTAACCCCAATGGACCTGGAATATGAGGAAACTGCAACAAGGAACACTTTTCATGCATAGCCTGCAATGGTTCCTTCCGCCTATCCACCATATACCAGAAGTTCACGTCCTCCCGAAAGTGATGATCGTCATATTTCTTTAAAAATGTATAGCGCTTGATGATGTTAGGCCATCGTTGTTGACTCAAATTTCGTATATATAAACACAGAGTTAGTCAGATTAACCCGTCGCACATCAAACAACAGACCGTAAGATTAGCGTACGGCTGGCCTAGGGATTTACGAGGGGCCATTACGATGACGTAGCACACATAACAATGTCGCAAGCACAGCAATGACGCGCCCTTTAGATTCTTGATTACTCTAGTGAATGTAGCATACGACGAACAGAACACAGTGCAAATTCCCTAAAGAGATAAAACTGCGGCTGACGAAGCAGTTCACATTAATGAGAACATATAAATAACTTGCGTCAAGCAAATCCATCAACGGTCATTAACAGCACCAATGTGACGTAAAGCGCAGAACAAGCCTAGACGATGGAAGGTCGCATTCACAACACTTGATGTGTCGAAAATGAAATATTGCCGGCGTACGACATTGTTTTATCAGCGCAGATGTAATAAGTAGATCACCATCTTGACTTTGACGCATAGGAGTGTAAATTAGAACCGAAATTAATCAGACATCGAATGCACTTTCTGTAGCGATCGAGAGAACGTGGACTAGATCCGCCATCTTAGAAACTATACCACAGCTGGTCTCAAAGAATCGGTCTCTAGCCAGATCTCCCACAGAACATTACATTCATCACAGCTGGTCTGAAAGTATCTGTTTCTAGCCAGATCTCCCACAGAACAATACAATCACCACAGCTGGTCTGAAAGTATCTGTCTCTAGCCAGATCTCCCACAGAACAATACAATCACCACAGCTGGTCTGAAAGAATCTGTCTCTAGCCAGATCTCCCACTTCTTATGTTGTCATGTCAAGGTCTCCTTGATGTCCTGAAGCCATCTTCTTCTTAGTCTAACCCAATTGTGTCGTCAACGAACCATGACTTTTCATTTGACGTGGACATATTATTTTAATTTCCTCGGTAGAATGTTGTTTATAAGCCAGTTCTTGTTAATGTTTACATCTTATAGTATATCTTTATTGCTCTTTTTCACTTTCCAAGGTATTTTAAGCATTTGTATGTAGCATTTTGTTTCGAATAAATTAATTTCCTTCCTTGTTGTTTGCGAGATTCTCCATGATTCACAACTATATAGTGCTATAGGGAAGGTACATACCCTCAGCAATTGCAATGTTACTGCCTTGCTGGTACTGCCATATGTTCTTCATGGCGTTTAGTTTTTGTGTTGGTATTACTAATCTTCCTTTCATCTCTTTCTGACAGTCTTCATTGTTAGTTACTACAGATCACAGATACTCATTTTTTAAATTAAAAATTGAAGTTTTTCCCTGTTGATGACGATTTTAGTTTGGCTTGTTTTGTCGATGGACATTACTTAGTTTTCTGTATGTTTAGGTAGAGGTTTTCTCTTCGCCGAGTTTTTTTAACACACTCAATTGTCTCCTTTAAGCACGGACAACCAGTGTTCGATTCCCGCTGGGAGCAGTGTGAATTCTACTCGTGGCTGGAAAATAAAAATACACCCACGGTCGACCCAGCCGTTGGCAGAAATGGGTACCAGGGTATTACCCTGGAAGGAGAGGAATATTGCCTCGCATCTGAGTTTCGATGCTTGAGGCTACACTATACAGAAATATCCGAACATTTCTGTATAGGCGGCCGAGCACATATGGGTGGAAACTCGCGTGCTAAGACGCCGGTTCGAGGCTCGTACTTTACCTTGACCTTTACCTTCACCTTTAAGCAAGCATATATATTCATCAATGTACTAGGTAACTCTTAAGTATTAACACTTTTTCCGTTATAGAGCATTTTTTCTTCCTCATTTTTTTTCTTTTTTTTTTCGCATCTTAAATAGATGCAACATATTGAAAGTACAAAGAGTACAAAGTACTTATAATAAATAATAAATATTAATAAGATAGAGCATTTTAAAAGAAATAAATAAAAATATCATACAAAACAAAACAGACATAGAAAATAAACTCAATTACATACTGTAGAAAGAGCTCGTACCAAATACATATACGCTGAAAAGAGGAGAAGTAGAAAGAAATTGTACGAAACACAAACAAGAACTAGGGGCTAACAAGTAATGGACATACATGAGGGACGATAACTATTTAATTCATAACTGAACGTTTACATTTATCTGTGTTATTTCCCCTGTATAATACATTCATATCTTGGCTCCATGCCTACAAAATCTTGACAAAGCTGTTACTGACTGTGACGTCTTATAAGGCAACAGCACAAATCTCCAATTAGTTCAGTCAGTGACTGGTCTTCTCAGAGAAACCTAGGCTGACCCATACCATTCAAGTGTCCACTACACGCCAGTTTGCTCTTTTGCCACTGAGTCGCCTTCTCACAGAGAGTATAAATGATGAACATACACTGACATCAGGTAGGTAAACATATAGACAGACAAGACAGACCATGGCGTTTATGCCAAGGGCTTCGTTAATTACTTAGTTAATTTGTTAGTTAGTTAGTTAGTTCATTATTTAGTTAGTTAGTTAGTTAGTTAATTAGTTAGTTAGTCAGTTAGTTAGTTAGTTAGTTAGTTAATTAGTTAGTTAATTAGTTTAGTTAGTTAGTTAGTTAGTTAATTATTTAGTTAGTTAGTTAGTTAGTCAGTTAGTTAGTTAGTTAATTAGTTAATTAGTTAGTTAGTTACTTCGTTAGTTTAGTTAGTTAATTACTTAGTTAAGTTAGTTAATTACTTAGTTAGTCAATTACTTAGTTAGTTAGTTACATACTTACTTAGTTAGTTTAGTTAGTTATTTACTTACTTGGTTACTTATTTAGCTAGTTACTTAGTTAGTTAGTTAGTTAGTTAGTTAGTTAGCTTAGTTAGTTGCTTACTTGCTTAGTTAGTTACTTACTTACTTAATTACTTAGTTAGTTACTTAATTAGTTAGTTAGATAGTTAGTTAGTTAGTTAGTTAGTTAGTTAGTTATTTAGATAGTTAGTTAATTAGTTAGTTCTCGAATTATCCTCATCTCACATCGAATAACGATGTATAATCGCTCAGATTTCCCCCCCCTCCCCCTGCAGTGTGAGACGATAAACTGATTCCCAAGTCCTCACTCCGATCTCCTGAAATTAAGAACATCCCTCTTGCCGAACATGAAGTTCCGGAAGTCGCACCACGACTACATAACGTAGCACATACATCATTGTCAACAATGGATACACATTCTACAGCGAAATTCCATATTTGTAGCCTCTAATCGTCGTTTCATTTCTTTGTCTAATGCTCATGATTCGCTTCCATAGGTCAGAATTGACTTGATACAGCAACACTGAAATCTCTTTCTCACTTTTATTGACATAGACTTGTACCACAAGATGTTTTTCATTTTCTGAAATGTTATTTTGGCCTGAGCTATTTTACTTTTTATTTCTGTGGTGCATCTTCCGTTTGATGTTTTTATTGTACCCAAGTATTTGACGCTCTGCACTTGTTTAGGAATTGTCCCGTTTATTATTTTGTTGCATGATGTTGATGACTGTTGGTTACAGCTTCGTTACAGCTGGCAAAATAGAGGACAGGAGAGATCATGGACGACAAAGGGAAGATACTAGATAACTTAGTGTCATGGAACGGAAAACAGTCAACAACAGAATTGATAATGTGGATAGGAAATTGTGGAATGACATGATGGTCTACAGCAGGGGTGGCCAAATGGCCGCGGGATCCGGCCCGCCAGCCTAGTTTTCTTGGCCCGCGAAGCTCCACGGACTTACTTCATTTTTTACCCCTAATAGCGGATTTCTCCTGGTTTTAATCCGTGTCGGAGTTAACTCTTCTATCGTTCAAGAATACACAATTTGAAAATCTCTCTCAATTTCTCGCAACAGCTAGATTGGCGCACACACACACACACACACACACACACACACACACACACACACACACACACACACACACACACACACACACACACACGCACACACACACACACACACACACACACACACACACACACACACACACACACACACACACACACGCACACACGCACACACGCACACACGCACGCACGCACACACACACACACACGCACACACGCACACACGCACGCACGCACGCACGCACGCACGCACGCACGCGCACACGCGCACACACGCACACACGCACACACGCACACACACTGCACAACTAATGGTGCCGACAATATTCAAAGGTCTTTGCTTCGAGTTGGTACCGCAAAGTTGCTTTATTGTCAGTGCGGTGATAGCGTCAGATCTTTGGCTCAACATTTGTCGTCTGGACTTGTGGTGGCTCTTTCATTTCGCGGTAAGGGGTTAATGAGGTTGGGAGGGACAGGGGTGAGGGGACTTCGTAGCTCTAATTCTGTCTTTGAAGTTACATTCAAAATGTTTCACTGTTCGCCTTCATTCCCTTTGATCCATCGTCTTGTCTTGTCCATAAAATGACTGCAACGTGTTTATTTGGTCACAATCTTTTGATTTCATTGTCAAACACAAGTCTGTGTATAACTGTCAAATCTGGACTTATTTTCGATAGTGGACCAACATTCTGTGACTTTTAACTTTGATGTGAGATCTTGTATTAAATCATGTTAAAACGTAGAAAAGTTGATTGTGAAAATTGCATATTTAAACCTGAATGGGAATTAGATTATTTGTTCATCTTCAATAAGGATAGTAAACCTCAGTGCTTAATTTGCGTTCAAGTGTTAGCCGTTTTGAAGGAATAAAATTTAAAACGGCACTATGCCACACATCATCAAAACATGTAGGGGAAACATAGCATTGAAGCTAGGAAGCTTTTGGTTGAACAGCTGAAGACAAAGTTGAATCAACAGCAAAGTATGTATACAAAGGGCAATAAAATTAAAGAGTCATCGATCATTGCATCATATACAGTTACCTATGACCTTGCAAAATCTAAAAAACCCTTTACTGACGGAAATTTTGTGAAGAAATGTGCGATTCAATGGCAAAGGCATTCGGTCAAGAAAAAATATCCAAGAAATTGAATCTGTGCCTCTTTCAAAACAAACTGTAGCCAGAAGAACAGAAGACATCAGTCTGCAACTGTCTCAAAGTTTAAAATCTTGTATTGAAAACTGCTCATATTTTTCGCTCGCGATTGATGAAAGTACTGACATCACTGACACTTGCCAGCTTCTTATTTTTGTTAAAGTTATCCAGGAGGATTTTACTGTTATTGAAGAATTGTTGAAAGTTTGCTCTTTGCATGACACTTGTAGAGGTACAGACATATTTTCTGCAGTTCATAGTGCCGTAGATGAAGTAGGTGGTTTTGGAAAGTTGTCTGCAGTGTGTACTGATGGTTGCAAAGCTTTTATTGGTTCAAATACTGGTTTTGTTGGACTTCTAAAGCAAAACAAAATTAACGTACCTACATTGCATTGCATAATTCATCAAGAGGCCCTTTGTGCAGTCCATAAATCTAAAAGACACCATGGCTACTGTTGTGAAAATAACAAATTTGATAAGAGGAGGACACCAGTCTTTAAATCACAGGAAGTTTTTATCATTTTTAGAGGAATTAGATTCTAGCTACGGTGATCTCCTGCTTTATACAGAAGTAAGATGGCTTAGTCGAGGGAAATGTTTAATAATATTTTTTGAACTGAAGAATGACATTTATGACTTCCTGCGAGAGAACTTACCATGCTCCATTGATCTTCAACATGCACTCAAAGACATTAATTTCCTTCATAATCTGGCATATCTCACAGACATCACACAACATTTGAACATATTGAATTTGCAGCTACAAGGGGAAAAGCAAACCATTTTTCAATTGATGGGATATGTTGATGGTTTTAAAAAGAAGCTGAATCTATTTAGACTTTCTTTGCAAAAAAATGATCTGTTCCATTTTTCAAGTTGTAAGCAGTTGTTGTCAGAGATAGAAAGTGCAAACTTCAGTAAGTACGCAGCTGACATTGAACATTTGATTTGTGAATTTGATCGACGATTTCAAGATTTTGAAATGTTTCGTCCGCAAACGGAACTTTTTAATAACCCAATTAAGTGCACAGTGGAGTGCCAGCCATCAGATCTTCAACTAGAGTTGTGTGACCTTCAGTGTGACCCCTTCCTCAGTACTGTAAAGGCATTAGGAGCTGACTTCTGGAAATTGCTACCAAATGAACGTTACCCGTGTCTGAGAAAATGGGCACTAAAGATGTGCTCTATATTCGGCAGCACATATCTCTGCGAGACAACATTCTCTTCCATGAAGTTAATTAAATCTAAGACCAGGAACAGAATGACCGATTCGACATTGTCCCATACTCTCCGAATCGCCACGTCAAAAATGGAAGTGGACTTCAAATCTCTGGTGGAAAGCTGTGACAAGTCACAATCGTCGCACTGAGACATTAAAGGTAATTTTAAAATGAATAATTAATGGATTTGTTACAAATCAAATATGTAGTCAAAGTGCAAGCATTATTTATATATTACTATATCGCATAGGTCCCTACTGTCATTTTTGACGATATTCTTAAGTGTGGCCCGCGGGTCTTGGCCTTGGCTTTAATCCGGCCCTCGGGCAACCTCAAGTTGGCCACCACTGGTCTACAGCAACCGGTACGGTAGGCACATGATAATGATGACGGTACCGCAGAAAATGAATACCACCAAAGTTCACCGAAAGGGTGGGGAGAGAATGATGAATCACAGAGCCATCTTATGGAGACGAGTCGAACCAAGCAACAGGTTTAGATTTCAGAACAACAGCTAGAACACCAATATAGCTGTGAAAGGAAATTATCATCACAGAAGAGCATGAAAATACACAGAACGAAGAAGTGGTATGGGAGTACAGCATAAGTAGCTCAACAGTGCACTGTCCCTACAGATAATATGTCAGAATGTCATAGTCATGAGTCAATACACAGAACTTAGAATATTCGAGTCGAACTTCTGATGATGAATTTGTTCATCTCATAGTCGGGAAATAATAGAAGATCAAAATTCCTCCCGTTAGTGACAAGTAACCTGGGAGAAGTCAGACACGTCGTTAGCACAAGCTACCCGTAGGTAAGGTTCAACTTGTCTAAGAGGCTGGAAAGAATCGCTGAAATAATCGACTATTATCGCGTCTAGGAATGAGACACGAGGGTAGTAAGGACGAGTCGGAAACCGTAGAAAAGCAGACAAAATAACAATGAAAATATTTTTTTAAAAAAACCAGGAAGCTGCTCTAGAAAGCTACGGAGGGAGGCAGAGAATGTGTGTCACACCTAAAATCCACACATAATGCACTTTGTAGAGCACAAAGGCTATACTTATTCTTCTTCTTCCTTCTTCATCTGCCTTTCAGCGTCGATTGGAGGTATAATTTGCAATATTTGGGCTCTTCTATTTGTCTCTACTGCTGTTTCCTAGTGTTTCTAATATTCCGTCAATTCATCTTTTTCGTGGTCGGCCCTTCGGGCAACATTTATTGAAGGCTCGTTGTTTTATGGTTTAATCTTTCTGCCTTATCACGTGGCCAAACCATTTAAACTGTTGTTTCTTTATATATTCTATGGCGGGGGTTATTACTAGTTTTATTTTCAGACCTTCATTTCTGATCTTATCTCTCAAGCTGTTTCCTGTCATTCAACTAACACATTTCATCTCTGTAGAGGTTATTATTCTTATTGTTCTTGCATCTAGTGTCCAGGACTAACATTGATATCACAATATTGGAATGAAGACTGTATTGTAGAGTTTCCGTTTTGCCTATAAAGTTATTTTCTTGTTGGACAATAGTTGTGATAGCTGTCTAATGATTAGACGATCTTTGTTGCATCCTGAGCCTATTTCTGCAGTTTGTGAATTGTCCATTATCAATAGACTTCCTAGGAATTTAAATTCCTCGACTTTTTTCAGTTGTCTGCCGTCTATAGTATATAGTTGTGTGCCGTCTATAGTATATAGTTGTCTGCCGTCTATAGTATATTGTTGTCCGCCGTCTATAGTATATAGTTGTCTGCCGTCTATAGTATATAGTTGTCTGCCGTCTATAGTATATAGTTGTCTGCCGTCTATAGTATATTGTTGTCTGCCGTCTATAGTATATAGTTGTCTGCCGTCTATAGTATATTGTTGTCTGCCGTCTATAGTATATAGTTGTCTGCCGTCTATAGTATATAGTTGTCTGCCGTCTATAGTATATAGTTGTCTGCCGTCTATAGTATATTGTTGTCTGCCGTCTATAGTATATAGTTGTCTGCCGTCTATAGTATATTGTTGTCTGCCGTCTATAGTATATTGTTGTCTGCCGTCTATAGTATATAGTTGTCTGCCGTCTATAGTATATAGTTGTCTGCCGTCTATAGTATATAGTTGTCTGCCGTCTATAGTATATAGTTGTCTGCAGTCTATAGTATATAGTTGTCTGCCGTCTATAGTATATTGTTGTCTTCCGTCTATAGTATATAGTTGTCTGCCGTCTATAGTATATTGTTGTCTGCCGTCTATAGTATATAGTTGTCTGCCGTCTATAGTATATAGTTGTCTGCCGTCTATAGTATATAGTTGTCTGCCGTCTATAGTATATAGTTGTCTGCCGTCTATAGTATATAGTTGTCTGCCGTCTATAGTATATAGTTGTCTGCCGTCTATAGTATATAGTTGTCTGCCGTCTATAGTATATAGTTGTCTGCCGTCTATAGTATATAGTTGTCTGCCGTCTATAGTATATAGTTGTCTGCCGTCTATAGTATATAGTTGTCTGCCGTCTATAGTATATAGTTGTCTGCCGTCTATAGTATATAGTTGTCTGCCGTCTATAGTATATAGTTGTCTGCCGTCTATAGTATATTGTTGTCTGCCGTCTATAGTATATTGTTGTCTGCCGTCTATAGTATATAGTTGTCTGCCGTCTATAGTATATTGTTGTCTGCCGTCTATAGTATATAGTTGTCTGCCGTCTATAGTATATAGTTGTCTGCCGTCTATAGTATATTGTTGTCTGCCGTCTATAGTATATAGTTGTCTGCCGTCTATAGTATATAGTTGTCTGCCGTCTATAGTATATAGTTGTCTGCCGTCTATAGTATATAGTTGTCTGCCGTCTATAGTATATAGTTGTCTGCCGTCTATAGTATATAGTTGTCTGCCGTCTATAGTATATAGTTGTCTGCCGTCTATAGTATATAGTTGTCTGTCGTCTATAGTATATAGTTGTCTGCCGTCTCTAGTATATAGTTGTCTGCCGTCTATAGTATATTGTTGTCTGCCGTCTATAGTATATAGTTGTCTGCCGTCTATAGTATATAGTTGTCTGCCGTCTATAGTATATTGTTGTCTGCCGTCTATAGTATATTGTTGTCTGCCGTCTATAGTATATAGTTGTCTGCCGTCTATAGTATATTGTTGTCTGCCGTCTATAGTATATAGTTGTCTGCCGTCTATAGTATATAGTTGTCTGCCGTCTATAGTATATAGTTGTCTGCCGTCTATAGTATATAGTTGTCTGCCGTCTATAGTATATTGTTGTCTGCCGTCTATAGTATATAGTTGTCTGCCGTCTATAGTATATAGTTGTCTGCCGTCTATAGTATATAGTTGTCTACCGTCTATAGTATATAGTTGTCTGCCGTCTATAGTATATAGTTGTCTGCCGTCTATAGTATATAGTTGTCTGCCGTCTATAGTATATAGTTGTCTGCCGTCTATAGTATATTGTTGTCTGCCGTCTATAGTATATAGTTGTCTGCCGTCTATAGTATATTGTTGTCTGCCGTCTATAGTATATAGTTGTCTGCCGTCTATAGTATATTGTTGTCTGCCGTCTATAGTATATTGTTGTCTGCCGTCTATAGTATATTGTTGTCTGCCGTCTATAGTATATAGTTGTCTGCCGTCTATAGTATATAGTTGTCTGCCGTCTATAGTATATAGTTGTCTGCCGTCTATAGTATATAGTTGTCTGCCGTCTATAGTATATAGTTGTCTGCCGTCTATAGTATATTGTTGTCTGCCGTCTATAGTATATAGTTGTCTGCCGTCTATAGTATATAGTTGTCTGCCGTCTATAGTATATAGTTGTCTGCCGTCTATAGTATATAGTTGTCTGCCGTCTATAGTATATAGTTGTCTGCCGTCTGTAGTATATAGTTGTCTGCCGTCTATAGTATATTGTTGTCTGCCGTCTATAGTATATAGTTGTCTGCCGTCTATAGTATATAGTTGTCTGCCGTCTATAGTATATTGTTGTCTGCCGTCTATAGTATATAGTTGTCTGCCGTCTATAGTATATAGTTGTCTGCCGTCTATAGTATATAGTTGTCTGCCGTCTATAGTATATAGTTGTCTGCCGACTATAGTATATTGTTGTCTGCCGTCTATAGTATATAGTTGTCTGCCGTCTATAGTATATTGTTGTCTGCCGTCTATAGTATATAGTTGTCTGCCGTCTATAGTATATTGTTGTCTGCCGTCTATAGTATATTGTTGTCTGCCGTCTATAGTATATTGTTGTCTGCCGTCTATAGTATATAGTTGTCTGCCGTCTATAGTATATAGTTGTCTGCCGTCTATAGTATATAGTTGTCTGCCGTCTATAGTATATAGTTGTCTGCCGTCTATAGTATATAGTTGTCTGCCGTCTATAGTATATAGTTGTCTGCCGTCTATAGTATATAGTTGTCTGCCGTCTATAGTATATAGTTGTCTGCCGTCTATAGTATATAGTTGTCTGCCGTCTATAGTATATAGTTGTCTGCCGTCTATAGTATATAGTTGTCTGCCGTCTATAGTATATAGTTGTCTGCCGTCTATAGTATATAGTTGTCTGCCGTCTATAGTATATAGTTTTCTGCCGTCTATAGTATATAGTTGTCTGTCGTCTATAGTATATAGTTGTCTGCCGTCTATAGTATATAGTTGTCTGCCGTCTATAGTATATAGTTGTCTGCCGTCTATAGTATATAGTTGTCTGCCGTCTATAGTATATAGTTGTCTGCCGTCTATAGTATATAGTTGTCTGCCGTCTATAGTATATAGTTGTCTGCCGTCTATAGTATATTGTTGTCTGCCGTCTATAGTATATAGTTGTCTGCCGTCTATAGTATATTGTTGTCTGCCGTCTATAGTATATAGTTGTCTGCCGTCTATAGTATATTGTTGTCTGCCGTCTATAGTATATAGTTGTCTGCCGTCTATAGTATATAGTTGTCTGCCGTCTATAGTATATAGTTGTCTGCCGTCTATAGTATATAGTTGTCTGCCGTCTATAGTATATTGTTGTCTGCCGTCTATAGTATATTGTTGTCTGCCGTCTATAGTATATTGTTGTCTGCCGTCTATAGTATATTGTTGTCTGCCGTCTATAGTATATTGTTGTCTGCCGTCTATAGTATATAGTTGTCTGCCGTCTATAGTATATAGTTGTCTGCCGTCTATAGTATATAGTTGTCTGCCGTCTATAGTATATAGTTGTCTGCCGTCTATAGTATATAGTTGTCTGCCGTCTATAGTATATAGTTGTCTGCCGTCTATAGTATATTGTTGTCTGCCGTCTATAGTATATAGTTGTCTGCCGTCTATAGTATATTGTTGTCTGCCGTCTATAGTATATAGTTGTCTGCCGTCTATAGTATATTGTTGTCTGCCGTCTATAGTATATAGTTGTCTGCCGTCTATAGTATATTGTTGTCTGCCGTCTATAGTATATAGTTGTCTGCCGTCTATAGTATATTGTTGTCTGCCGTCTATAGTATATAGTTGTCTGCCGTCTATAGTATATAGTTGTCTGCCGTCTATAGTATATAGTTGTCTGCCGTCTATAGTATATAGTTGTCTGCCGTCTATAGTATATAGTTGTCTGCCGTCTATAGTATATAGTTGTCTGCCGTCTATAGTATATAGTTGTCTGCCGTCTATAGTATATAGTTGTCCGCCGTCTATAGTATGTAGTTGTCTGCCGTCTATAGTATATAGTTGTCTGCCGTCTATAGTATATAGTTGTCTGCCGTCTATAGTATATAGTTGTCTGCCGTCTATAGTATATAGTTGCCTGCCGTCTATAGTATATAGTTGCCTGCCGTCTATAGTATATAGTTGTCTGCCGTCTATAGTATATAGTTGCCTGCCGTCTATAGTATATAGTTGCCTGCCGTCTATAGTATATAGTTGCCTGCCGTCTATAGTATATAGTTGTCTGCCGTCTATAGTATATTGTTGTCTGCCGTCTATAGTATATAGTTGTCTGCCGTCTATAGTATATAGTTGTCTGCCGTCTATAGTATATAGTTGTCTGCCGTCTATAGTATATAGTTGTCTACGTCTATAGTATATAGTTGTCTGCCGTCTATAGTATATAGTTGTCTACGTCTATAGTATATAGTTGTCTGCCGTCTATAGTATATTGTTGTCTGCCGTCTATAGTATATTGTTGTCTGCCGTCTATAGTATATTGTTGTCTGCCGTCTATAGTATATTGTTGTCTGCCGTCTATAGTATATAGTTGTCTGCCGTCTATAGTATATAGTTGTCTGCCGTCTATAGTATATAGTTGTCTGCCGTCTATAGTATATAGTTGTCTACGTCTATAGTATATAGTTGTCTGCCGTCTATAGTATATAGTTGTCTGCCGTCTATAGTATATAGTTGTCTGCCGTCTATAGTATATAGTTGTCTACGTCTATAGTATATAGTTGTCTGCCGTCTATAGTATATAGTTGTCTGCCGTCTATAGTATATAGTTGTCTGCCGTCTATAGTATATAGTTGTCTGCCGTCTATAGTATATAGTTGTCTGCCGTCTATAGTATATAGTTGTCTGCCGTCTATAGTATATAGTTGTCTGCCGTCTATAGTATATAGTTGTCTGCCGTCTATAGTATATAGTTGTCTGCCGTCTATAGTATATAGTTGTCTGCCGTCTATAGTTATGTGGATGTTCCGTTTCTCCTTTGCGATATTTATTTACTTCTGTTTTGGAGGCAGAGGTGCCTCACAGGAGCAGAGTTGGAAGTTGTCAGCGACCCATAGCTGATGGTCTGCACCAGGATCGTGAACCAGGCCCATTAAAATGTTGCTCCATCTCTCCGTGGTGCCTCCAGAAACATACAATCTTGTCAAGTCTGGCTAAGCGAGTAGGGATCGAAGAAAAATGACAACCCGGTACTCAAAATTATCGTGCTGAAATCGGCTTCTTCGATGTTTTCTGTCCATCTTACACTTCCTCTCTTTCTTCTACCTTCTCCTCTTTTAATATCTTCTTTTTATGGCACGACACACCTTCTAGATGGGCAAACCAGTGTATCTGTTGTTGTTGTTTGTAGCTCGGGATTGCTTCAATGCCTACTCTTTCCCTTATAACATTGTTTCTCATTCTATCTTTCCTGGTCACTCCAAGCACTTTTCTCAGACATCTCATCTCTGTGATGACAAACTTTATTTTTGCATGCTTAGTCGTAAGTGACCATGTTTGCAATTGGCAGCACCATGTTGGAATGACGATACTTTGTGTAAGAGTAATCTGGGTAATTTGTGAAATGTTAAGGACATTTCTTTTTTGCCATAGCTAAACTTAAAATGTTCTCCGTACATACATAAGAGATAAAACAACATAAAACTGAAGCAAACAGTATCACTATTGCTATAGTTGGACAACTGCAGCGCTACACTAGACTTGAAAATATTAGACGTAAACATTCAATACAGACATTTCGCCTTACCCGTGGAAGCAGAAATATAGTCTGGCTCAACGAGTAAAGACTGAGATGAAGGGAAATCCCGGACATAAAACATCATGCTAAAGACGGATGTGTTGGGTCAAAAGTCTTAAATATTGCATCAAAGCACAATCTAAAGCATTTCAGCCTATTCAATGTTTGTTTAATGGCGAGTCGTGAGAGGAATGTTGGGCGAATGCGAAAGAGAAATTATAAATGTCCAACTCCAATGTTAAGTCAGTTCTATAACATTGCTGTAAAACACGGATAACAACAAAAATGGCGATCATGTTGATACAGACCTTTATTAGTGGTTGCTTGCGCAGAATAAAAGGGTGGAAATAGCAGGACAAATCACTAACATAGAATTATAGAAAAGTACCAGTCAAATACCAGTGGATAAAGAGATACAGCGAAGACAATGGCGCTAGATAGGACACATACTGCGGAAGCCAACTGAGAGTATTACACAATATTCTCTTTTTTGGGGGTCCCCATGGAAAAAGACAAAGAGGAAGTCTCAAATATTCTTGGAGAAGACAGATGGAAGCAGAGATGAAGATGATGGGGAAGACATGTAATAATCTTTTTAAAAAAATGGCAAAAAAACAGAACGGAATGAAAAGTGTTTGTTGACGACCTGTGCTACATAGGTAGCTGAAAGGTAGCAGAAGAAGAAGAAAATTGTGAAAGAAGAAATTGAAAAAAAGAATGTGAAGACGGCGTGAAGATCGCAAATGCTAGATACCAAATGTCGGCTTACACAAACTGTAGGAACCAGTGAATAGATGTGTTCCTTGCTGTGATGTAGCACTTACCGATCGAGATTACTTGTGAAAGTTGATCACGACTAAAGATGGAAGAAGTGATTTCAAGGTGACAACAAATATTTGTTTAGTTTGTTCACTTTAGGCATTTCATTTTCTGATTATGAAAGTCAAATTCAAAAGTATCTGTATATGGGTTAAATATTTGTTTCGTTCCATGTATTTGAAACAATGACGGCACAATATATTTTATAGCTGTCTCTCAGAAGATTTACGAAAATATAAGAACCATCTAAAAAAATCATCAGTTTGAGAGGTATTGGAAACTAAGTGACATATTAACAGAATTAGAGTGTAAAAGATGACACAAGAAGATTCGACGCTTCGGCATTAGGCCAGCCTTTTGTAGGGACACTCAAGTTGGAAGAGCACATTAATCGAGACATTTTGAAACACACACATGCGTCTGGCAGACAAACTATATAGGAGTTTGACCGCACCGTCGAATCGTTTTGTACGGCCTATGTCGCCGTAGAGCTAGTGGGGTTTGCACACATCATCATCACTGAGTGCCGTCTCGGCATAGAAGGTTGGCAAACATGAAACGCCATTCCGCCCTGTCTCTTGCTTTGATGGCGTAGATTGTCATAGGCTGACTTGATGTTGTTGCACACATGTCTTCTCTGAAATTGGCTGAGGCTAATCCAAACAAATAAATAGTTCTAGTATCTCGATGGTTACACTTATTTTAAATCCGTGTTCTCTCTCACCTTCACTCCCACCAAGCCAGACCTATGAGTCCTGGACCCTCACAATCGTTCCCTCATTAATGTATTTGATTAAGCGAGTTTATTTTTATTTCCTTTAAATGCTTCAACAGTTTTTTTGTGTGCACTGACTTTATTCACGTCATCTTTATTGCTATTTCAAAAAATTGAAAAACCTCTTCACTTGTTCCTATATCGCTTTGATGAATTCATAACTGTTCCCCAATTACAGGATAACCTAGCCAGTATGACTGGCAGCTTCTTTGTTCCCGTTTCATTGTATGTATGTAACTTCTTCTCATTCTCTCCCCATCTCCGACTCGATCTCACTCTTTCTTAACTTCCCAGGCTCTCTCTCTCTCTCTCTCTCTCTCTCGTTCTTGTTTCTCTCTCAACCTCTTTCACTCTTAATCTTTCTTTCGATCCTACTCTTCCAATCATCCTCTCACACTCTCCCCTTCTAAATTTCTCCTTTTGAATCTCTCTCTCATAGTCTCATAGATATCCTCGATACAAGTCTGAAAGATCATATGCCCCCCCCCCCACCATTCCTCCCTCCCAATTATCGTGATCTCACATCAAGCTTGCTATACCTGTCACTTACAGTACATTACAGTCTCAGTCTAATAATCGACACTTAATAAACTTCAACCGTATTAAGCACAAACTCCCTACATTTGATGCTTCACTTTATAGCCGTGTACCCATCACATAAACCGCATTGATAAACTATACAAGCCAATTGACAAGTCGAACTCCAAAGTCCCAATTGCAGGTGTACGTCACAAGCTGACACCCTACCAAAAGTACGTTTAAAGACATAAACATTGATCTTCCCCTGTGTAGTAGGCAGCGGCGGACACTCAGAGAGGGCAACAGTAAATCTGACCCCTCTAATATTTTATTAGACTACATAACACAATCACAATCCAACTCAATGAGTTAAGTGTCAATGTACAACCACCTATCATATCCCCTAGTATAGTTGTGATATAGTTCAAATAACTCAAGCCGTTACATGTAAGCTTCAATGCTTGTGAAGGTCAAACCTACTACAACCGTACAAGACACCTCTAATATTTTATCAGAATACATAACACAATCACAATCCAATGAGTTATGTGTCAATGTACAAACACCTATCATATTCCCTAGTATAGTCGTGATATTGTTCAAATAACTCAAGCCGTTACATATAAGTTTCAATGCTCGTGAAGGTCAAACTACTACAACCGTACTGCGGCATCTATTGACCTTGCAGTGTGCATGAACGCTAGTTTAGCTATTTCAGCAAGACCACACCGTTGCCATGGTAACAAAAGAAGGACTAATAAGATAGAGCTTTTTCTCTTTGTCGAAACATATAGAAGTTGAGCCTGTAGAAGGCGATCCTATATGGCGTATGTACTGTAGGAATCATTGCGCTGTGTCATTATAAATAAACAAACTTTAACAAAACAGTAAGAGATTAATTAACAGCAAAATCATGCCTTTTCACATAACGCATAAGTTAAATAACTATGATATAATATAATATCCAAAAGAATGTGGAATATATTATGCAATCCATTTTTGACAATAGAAACAAGAAAAAGAGTTCTTAAATGTTATGTAGAGCCAGTCTTAACATATGGATGTGGATCATGGACAATAGGACAACAGACAAGAAAATCACTGGAGTCTGTAGAAATGTGGTTTTACAGACGAATGTTGAGAATACCATGGACAGCTAAGAAGAGTAATGAAAACGTTATGAAAGCGGTCAGAGCAAAAATAGAGCTAATTTCAAATATTAGGAAGAAACAATCATCATTTTTTGGCCATGTAATGAGAAGGGAACAGCTGGAATATATTGTAACAACTGGCAAAATTGAGGGACGAAGAGATAGAGGGAAGCAAAGAGAAAAAATACCAGACAGCTTAAGAGAATAGCTTGGCAGAAGGTCAACAACAGAAATGATAAATAACTGTCGAGATCGAAAGTTCTGGAGAGACATGATCACCAACGCAAGCAGGCCCGGTATTTGATAATGATGATGATGATTATAATGCATCTATAATTATGTTAATTAGTGCAATAATTTAAGGAACTATTTTACAGCGCAATGTTTCTGTCGCAAACTGTCAAGTTAAAGTTCAGCCTGAGAGTCTGGTTTCACGTTCTGGCCTCGAGTTTCGAACTCACCGTCCGCCGCTGGTAGAAGGTAGATCAAAGTGTGATTGCTTTAAGACATCCACATCGTTACAGATGCATTTCTTTCAAATCTTTCTAAATTCAGCCTTCGTCACGTGACATTTACTTGAATCAATACATTAAATCCATATTTAAGTTGTTACTATACAACTTTTAAATCAACATTAAAAAAAAACAGTCTATTAATTGCTATTAATATTAATGTAGAGAACGTGATAAGTCCCACAATGATTTGTTGCGATACAGAATTTTAGTTAACTATCCACTGTTTATAATGAATATCGTATGTACATGTTACACACACATATGTATATATATATATATATATATATATATATTATTAAACAAATATATATATATATATATATATATATATATATATATATATATATTTAATAATATGCATAATGCATGAACATTATTATAATATATACATATATGTATACAGTAAAAATGAAAGTTACATGGTTTAGATAGAGTATCAAAACGTTTACTATTTTTAATATTTCATTACAAAAATTAAATGATAGTGTATTTGTTTCAATGTGCACATTGTATATATTGCATGCCTTAGACATCAATGCGTATGTTGTTCTTTAATGAGATTATGGTACGGCTTCGAATAAGGTTTAAACGGTTTCATCAGGACAATCCTTATATGAAAAGGAATTATTAAATTATATTTTGGTATAGGAAATAAGTAATAAATTTATTTAATTAATGATGCTTAATATAATTGAAATAACAATGGGATTCATTATTTTTTAATATAACAAGAAGTAATAATTGCATTAATGAATTATGTTTAAAACGTAAAGATACAAGTAATTAAAGTAAAGTGCCCCGTCATGCCACATAGCGTATGGGGAATATGGTGTTAGTGGCCATAATTTTTTCAGAACTTCGGCACATGATTTTTGTGGTAATGTGATGGGTATTACGCGCGTGCCGCTTTACTTTCCCAGAAAAAAATCCGGTGCTCATTTAAGGCTTAGTGAATGAACCCTTAAGCCATCGATCAGGATCAAATCCTACCTCTTGTCCTTTGTAGTCCAATTCACTAACCACTGAGCTATCGCGGCTCCCTAAAGATGTACGCATGTTTTATGTGACTTGCTTATTATATGATTATCATTTCCTAAATTTCTAGTTATATTTTGCTATTATCAAGGCATGTTTTACATGTGGACTATTTGTTGTAATGTAAAATAAGATTACGCTCTTAGTTAAATTATCCAATAAGCAATACTATTATCAAATGCATTAGTGAATGCTTGTCATCTCAAGTGTGTAATATATTTATGTGTGTGTTGTTAAGAATTTTACAACAAACGGCAGTGATGACGATAAGGATATACACCTGGCGATGTTTCCGATCGGTTCTTGTTTGGACATTGTGTTTTCTTGCTATATACTGGTACAATGACAGGACCAGTAACCAACCTCAAATTCAGAAATCTAGGAAACTTCATAAATTAGAGATCGTTGCAAGTGAACCAACACAGGAGACTATGTTTGAATATGGCATAGGTTTAATGAATAAAAATGAAAGCATCGAGGGAGATTTCAGTTCACGTTTGAATGATGATCAAAATACATCATTTATTTCAGTAGAAACTGATAATGAAGTTGATAAATCATTTATTAATAAGAATATTGATAAAGAGCATTTAATATTAGAGGAATCAAATATTCATGACGATATTGCAAGAATTGACCTAGAAAACGACTTTTTGCGAGCAAATTCAGAATCTGGTATCGTTAACATTACAACAATTGATTTTATTAATGATGATGACGACATTAGTATAGAGAATGACGTGGGTGATAAAACTGATGAAGCTCAAATGAAAATTCCCTGGTGCACTGATTGTTTCTGCTCTACGTGAAAGTATCACCAACCCTCTGATTTTAAAATGGTATCGTCTACACTGGACGATCTCATTCGCAGGGATGTACAGCAAGAGGCTGTATTCTCCTCCAGGACAAGAGATGCCACAACAGAGATTACCGCAGGTACTGTTTATCTATGTATATGACCTTTGACCTCTTGACAGGCGGTTGGTAGCAAGCAATCATGACTTGACAGACGGTTGGTAGCAAGCAATCATGACTTGACAGACGGTTGGTAGCAAGCAATCATGACTTGACAGACGGTTGGTAGCAAGCAATCATGACTTGACAGACGGTTGGTAGCAAGCAATCATGACTTGACAGACGGTTGGTAGCAAAGCAATCATGACTTGACAGACGGTTGGTAGCAAGCAATCATGACTTGACAGACGGTTGGTAGCAAGCAATCATGACTTGACAGACGGTTGGTAGCAAGCAATCATGATAAGTCAGTAGTTTGGTAAATCATTAGTGTCTCATAACTGGGTGCTGTTTTACTGAACATCTCTCGTGGCTGAATTTGCCAATCCTGGACAGACAGATCTATCCACAGAACGAACAAGCTGTATTTGCGGTACTTGGCTTGTCTCTTTTCTCTTGCGCCTTTTGTCTTCTAAATTTGATATCAGCACTGTCTTGGAAGTTGCTGGGCCATTTTTTATTTTTGCTCTCCAAGTGCTACGATCCGCAGCCACACTTTCCCAGTTTCTTTCACTGATAGAAAATTCCCTGAAGGAAGCCCTGCAAACATCCTTAGATCTCAGCACTGGTCTGCCCTTTGGTATCTTCCCATCCTTAAGTTCTCCATACAATATTTGTTTGGGAATACGATTGTTTGCCACTCTTCCTACATGGCCCAGCCACCTTAGTTTACGAATCCTAAGTGTTGCCATGATCGATGGGAGTTTGGTTCGTTGTAAGACATTAGAGTTAGTTACTTTGTCCTGCCATTTGATGTTCATAATCTTTCGAAGGCAACGTACATGAAAGCTGTTTTCCCTTTTCTCCTGCCCTGTATAGGTAGTCCAAGTTTCTGATCCGTATAGAAGTGTACTAAGCACACAACCTTGGTAAATTTGAATCTTAGTCCTGAGTGTTAATTTGGTGTTGGCCCTTGCTCTATCTTGAAGTTTACCAAATGTGGAAGCTGCTTTTCCGATTCGGGAATTTATTTCTTTTTCAGTAGAGACATTGGTTGTGGCCATAGAACCGAGATAGGTAAACTTTCTTACAGGTTCAAGGAACCTTAGAATGTTCTTCTAACACATTAATAAATAGAACATTAGTTCTAGACAGAAAGACGTCTACAGTTTGTTCGGGTAATGACTTGTAATTTATCTATTCATTGAGTGCTATCTCTGCATCGAAGTTTAGAGCGCCATTTGACTCTGGCTATTGCCTTGATAGTGCACTTTGTCATAGGTTCACCTATCCAACTTTGATGTTATCAGTCCACTTTATTCTTGGCTATCCTCTGCCTTGTCTTACGAGTACCTTGTCTTACGTGTACCTTGACTTCTAAGATGACTTTTAGAAGGGTATTATGCCTGTTCACATATTTTACAAATTTCAATTGTCTTTTTTGTCTCTCTGTTAAGTAGTACTTTTAATTTGAAGAAAAAAAATAGACGTAAACGATAATAATAGACAACTCGTTGTACAGATCATCTCAACAGCAGGAAATCTGATCATCAGAAGTGATCCGTCAGGCAAGTGTTTTGTACATTAGTTCCTTGATACTCTGAGAGGGACGTTCTGCACCTTCGGGCATGCCTTCCGGGCGTCGGAAACAATTAGCGATGATTATGAAAGCTCAAGAAGTAGAGCCAGTCTTAACATATAGATCTGAGTCATGGGCACTGGGACAACAGACAAGAAAGTCACTGGAAAGCTCTCTTGTTACTATGAATTCCAGGGTAAAACGTTCGCTTGTTGCTATGAATGCCAGGGTACAAAGTTGGATTATTGCTATGAATAGCAGGGTACAAAGTTGGCTTGTTGCTATGCATACTAGGGTACAAAGTTGGCTTGTTGCTATGCATACTAGGGTACAAAGTTGGCTTGTTGCTATGAATACTAGGGTACAAAGTTGGCTTGTTAGAATACCAGGGTACAAAGTTGGCTTGTTACTATGAATAATAGGGTAGAAAGTTGGCTTGTTACTATGAATACTAAGGTAAAAATGTGGCTTGTTAGATTTCCAGAGTACAAAGTTGGCTTGTTACTATGAATACCAGAGTCCAACGTTGACTTGTTGCTATGAATACCAGAGTACAAAGTTGGCTTGTTTCTATGAATACCAGGGTACAAAGTAGGTTTGTTACTATGAATACCAGGGTACAAAGATAGGTGTGTTGCTATGAAAACTAGGGTACAAAGTTAGGTGTGTTGCTATGAATACCATGGTACAAAGTTAGGTGTGTTACTATGAATACCAGGGTACAAAGTTAGGTGTGTTGCTATGAAAACTAGGGTACAAAGTTAGGTGTGTTGCTATGAATACCAGGGTAAAAAGTTAGGTGTGTTACTATGAATACCAGGGTACAAAGTTAGGTGTGTTGCTATGAAAACTAGGGTACAAAGTTAGGTGTGTTGCTATGAAAACTAGGGTACAAAGTTAGGTGTGTTGCTATGAAAACTAGGGTACAAAGTTAGATGTGTTGCTATGAAAACTAGGGTACAAAGTTAGGTGTGTTGCTATGAAAACTAGGGTACAAAGTTAGGTGTGTTGCTATGAAAACTAGGGTACAAAGTTAGGTGTGTTACTATGAAAACTAGGGTACAAAGTTAGGTGTGTTGCTATGAAAACTAGGGTACAAAGTTAGGTGTGTTGCTATGAAAACTAGGGTACAAAGTTAGGTGTGTTGCTATGAAAACTAGGGTACAAAGTTAGGTTTGTTGCTATGAAAACTAGGGTACAAAGTTAGGTGTGTTGCTATGAAAACTAGGGTACAAAGTTAGGTGTGTTGCTATGAAAACTAGGGTACAAAGTTAGGTGTGTGCTATGAATACCAGGGTACAAAGTTAGGTGTGTTGCTATGAAAACTAGGGTAAAAGTTAGGTGTGTTGCTATGAAAACTAGGGTACAAAGTTAGGTGTGTTGCTATGAAAACTAGGGTACAACGTTAGGTGTGTTGCTATGAAAACTAGGGTACAAAGTTAGGTGTGTTGCTATGAATACCAGGGTACATAGTTAGGTGTGTTGCTATGAAAACTAGGGTACAAAGTTAGGTGTGTAGCTATGAATACCAGGGTACAAAGTTAGGTGTGTTGCTATGAAAACTAGGGTACAAAGTTAGGTGTGTTACTATGAATACCAGGGTACAAAGTTGGGTGTGTTGCTATGAAAACTAGGGTACAAAGTTAGGTGTGTTGCTATGAAAACTAGGGTACAAAGTTAGGTGTGTTGCTATGAATACCAGGGTACAAAGTTAGGTGTGTTGCTATAAATACCAGGGTACAAAGTTAGGTGTGTTGCTAAGATAACTAGGGTACAAAGTTAGGTGTATTGCTATGAAAACTAGGGTACAAAGTTAGGTGTGTTGCTATGAATACCAGGCACAAAGTTAGGTGTGTTGCTATGAAAACTAGGGTACAAAGTTAGGTGTGTTGCTATGAATACCAGGGTACAAAGTTAGGTGTGTTGCTATGAAAACTAGGGTACAAAGTTAGGTGTGTTACTATGAATACCAGGGTACAAAGTTAGGTGTGTTGCTATGAAAAAAAGGGTACAAAGTTAGGTGTGTAGCTATGAAAACTAGGGTACAAAGTTAGGTGTGTTGCTATGAATACCAGGGTACAAAGTTAGGTGTGTTGCTATAAATACCAGGGTACAAAGTTAGGTGTGTTGCTATGAAAACTAGGGTACAAAGTTAGGTGTGTTGCTATGAATACCAGGGTACAAAGTTAGGTGTGTCGCTATGAAAACTAGGGTACAAAGTTAGGTATGTTGCTATGAAAACTAGGGTACAAAGTTAGGTGTGTTGCTATGAAAACTAGGGTACAAAGTTAGGTGTGTTGCTATGAAAACTAGGGTACAAAGTTAGGTGTGTTGCTATGAAAACTAGGGTACAAAGTTAGGTGTGTTGCTATGAAAACTAGGGTACAAAGTTAGGTGTGTTGCTATGGAAACTAGGGTACAAAGTTAGGTGTGTTGCTATGAAAACTAGGGTACAAAGTTAGGTGTGTTGCTATGAAAACTAGGGTACAAAGTTAGGTGTGTTGCTATGAAAACTAGGGTACAAAACGCACCTGTCCCCGCAAGCCAACCCAACTGGATACAAAACGTGGGTACCTAGCCGTAGGTCAGAGAAGGTGAGGGTCAGGCATTTGAGGATATTCCACTGGGCCACGCCCCCTAGATATATGCGCCCTGAGAAATGACGGCTCACACTCCATTCCCTACCGTATATATATAATTTATTCATATGGGATACTTTTCAACTTTTAAAAATTATTATGTGTACAATACGCATATAGGTTGCATCGGATGAAGAAAAATACAACATACAACATATGAGACAGGTACACAGACGTGATATATACATGTCGAGATCGAATGTTGTGGAGAGACACGATCACCTACGCCAGCAGGCATGGAACTTGATGATGATGACACAGATGCAACAGAAAAACTGCAGAAAAACACAGGCTTCCAAGCATGATTGATTGTCATTTATACTTGGCTGATTTACTCATTTGTATCTCTTCAGGAATATAATGTACATATGTTGATTCTATCATAAATTAATGTACAAATGTTTCTTCTATCAGAAGATAAAGTACATATGTTTCTTCTATCAGAAGATAAAGTACATATGTTTCTTCTATCACAAGATAAAGTACATATGTTTCTTCTATCACAAGATAAAGTACATATGTTTCTTCTATCAGAAGATAAAGTACATATGTTTCTTCTATCACAAGATAAAGTACATATGTTTCTTCTATCAGAAGATAAAGTACATATGTTTCTTCTACCAGGAGATAATGTACATATATTTCTTCTATCAGAAGATAATGTACATATGTTTCTTCTATCAGAAGATAATGTACATATGTTTTCTTCTATCAGAAGATAATGTACATATGTTTCTTCTATCAGAAGATAATGTACATATGTTTCTTCTATCAGAAGATAAGTACATATGTTTCTTCTATCATAAGTAAAATTAAAGTACCCCCATCACGCCAAGTGGCGTATAGGGAATATGGTGTTAGTGACAATAAATTTTACAGACCCTCGGCACATGATTTTTGGGGTAATGTGGTCTTGTATTACGCCCGTGCCAGTTCACTTTCCCAGAAAAAAAATCCTGTACCCATTTAAGACTGGGTGAACCGGAGCCGTCGGTTGAGATCGAACCCTACCTCTTGTCCGTTGTAGTCCAGTTCACTAACTACTGAGCTATCGCAGCTCCCCTTCCTTACATAAGATAGGGTACATACATTTCTTATATCAAAAGATAACGTACATAAGTTTCTTATATCAAAATATAGCGTACATAAGTTTCTTATATCAAAAGATATCGTACATAAGTTTCTTATATCAAAAGATATCGTACATAAGTTTCTTATATAAAAAGATATCGTACATAAGTTTCTTATATAAAAAGAGATCCTACATAAGGTTCTTATATAAAAAGAGATCCTACATAAGTTTCTTATATAAAAAGAGATCCTACATAAGTTTCTTATATAAAAAGAGATCCTACATAAGGTTCTTATATAAAAAGAGATCGTACATAAGTTTCTTATATCAAAAGATATCGTACATAAGTTTCTTATATAAAAAGATATCGTACTTAAGTTTCTTATATCAAAAGATAGCGTACATAAGTTTATTATATCAAAATATAGCATACATTAGTTTATTATATCAAAATATAGCGTACATAAGTTTATTATATCAAAAGATAGCGTACATAAGTTTATTATATCAAAATATAGCGTACATAGGTTTATTATATCAAAATATAGCGTACATAGGTTTATTATATCAAAATATAGCGTACATAGGTTTATTATATCATAAGATAATGTACATAAATTTCTTCTATTTTACATTCAAAGTGATTAGAAGAAGCTGTATCTCAAAATAAAATAAAAAAAACGTATGTGAGTAAAACAATGAAACAATGCATCCCACAAACTTCAGAGATGCCAATCTTAAATATTTTTGCTATGAACATTAACTACCAAAATATAAATCATACATAAATATTTGTTGTAACTAAAACAATTACATTCTATGTGTGATGTCGAAAATTGAAACCATCATCATCATCATCCAGTGCCATCTCTGCAACGAAGGTTGGCTACCATGGAGCGCCATTCTGCTCTGTCTCTTGCTTTGATGGTGCAGATTGTCATAGGATGACTTGTCCGTCTTTTGATATTTTTCGTCCATGTTAGTCTTGGTATGCCTCTGCCTCTTTTGCCTTGTATTTTCCCCTCCAAGATTTCCTTCAGCAGGCTGCTGTGTCTTTTAACATGGCCCAACAATTGCATTTGTCTTGTTTGAATTGTGTTTAGTAGTTTTCTTTTCATTTTTAGTTGGTTTAAGACTTCATCGTTTGTTTTCTTTTCTTTCCATCAAATTCTACATATACGTCTATATATCTACATTTCAAATGCTTCAATTTTCTGTTCTGTTTTCTTGTCTAATGTTCATGTTTCTGCGCTATACAGGAATGTTGAGAAGATATAATATTTTGCTATTCTTAATTTTAGCCCTGATGTTATTTGTTTTGATGTTAGTATATTTTTCATGGCATTCAAATTACTTTTTGCCATTCCTATTCTTTTGTTTATTTCAGTTTTACATTTTCCATCCCTGAAATTTAAACCACTTCTATAAAATATCACTTTTAAGAATGAGATAAATGACCTAAGGTTCAGGACATCTTCTTCTATAAACGCTGTTAAATTTTCATGATTAGATCTAAATTATCACTTTGTGATTAAAAACAAACAAGTGGGAAAATAATACGTAATATAGAGGGAAACTTCACACCAACACATTTAATTAAAAAAACAATTAATTAAGAGATATGCATAATAATTGGGTGTAGACTGGCAGACGCGTTCAAGGACTGGCAAATAAAGAGTCAAATTAACAATCAAACTTAGAGGCATCGTAAATATGCGATAGATTAACAAAGCGTTTGTGTCGGAAATAAACATGTAATGTTTTTGATGAATATGCTAAGAGAATGGTTAAGTTAAGAGCTACAGAATCAGGTGAAGAACAAGCAGGCAAGACACAGAGTAAATTGTGAGACAGTAATTGCTGGACAGATATGGTAGCTATTGAATTCATCTATACAACAATTATTAAAGGACTCAGAAGACATTTTTACAGATTTTACATACAAAACAATTACTAATCTCACAGACAAAACAATTACTGAACTCACAGATAAAATAATTACTGAACTCACAAACGAAACAATTACTGATCTCACAGACAAAACAGTTACTGAACTCACAGACGAAACAATTACTGATCTCACAGACAAAACAGTTACTGAACTCACAGACGAAACAATTACTGATCTCACAGACAAAACAATTACTGGTTTCACTTAAAAAACTCACAAAACTGCTGCCGATCTTAAAAGAAAATAGTGGTATTTGAAGAAAAACACCACATAAAAAGCATACGTAAGGAAATTGTACAGAAGGAAAATAATCCACAAAAATATGTACAAAAGGGCAGAATAATTGTGAACAAAATGTTAAGTAATTAGAAGCAACAACAACAATCACTAAAACATGGAAAACACACAGACAAAAGATCGAAAACTGGACAAAGAAAATAATAATATAACATTTACAAAATAATAGCAACAAAAAAAAACTCAACAAATTTAATGCGATGAACTGATACTAAATAAAAGCACACGAATCGCAAGATAAAGCGAAAATAAGCACATCGATTCAATAGAATTGCTCTGTTGGGCTTGAGCACATTGCATGTACAAAACATCATTGCTGTAATATCAATTTATGTCGAAGTACTTTAACATCTGCTCTCTAATCCAACCAGGCAATCATTATCGGGTTTGGAAAGTGCGGCACCAGAGCTTTGGTGGACTTCCTGGTTATGCATCCGAACATCGTCACTCCTGGCCCGGAGATCCACTTCTACGACATTGGCGGGAACTTTGTCAAGGGCCTCGACTGGTATAAGGCACAGATGCCTCTGTCTTACAGCAACCAGGTGTTGTTCATCTTAAACTGGAAATTATGGCTGGAGAGAAAGACGAATAGATGTGAAGAAACGGTGTTGACAGATGGTTAGATGTGAAGAAACGGTGTTGACAGATGGTTAGATGTAAATGAAACGGTGTTGATAGACGGGTAGATGTGATGAAACGGTGTTGACAGACGGGTAGATGTAAAAAAAACGGTTTTGACAGATGGGTAGATGTGAAGAAACGGTGTTGACAGATGGTTAGATGTAAATGAAACGGTGTTGATAGACGGGTAGATGTGATGAAACGGTGTTGACAGACGGGTAGATGTGATGAAACGGTGTTGATAGACGGGTAGATGTGATGAAACGGTGTTGACAGACGGGTAGATGTAAAAAAAACGGTTTTGACAGACGGGTAGATGTGAAGAAATATGGTTTTGACAGACGGGTAGATGTAAAAAAAACGGTTTTGACAGACGGTTAGAAGTGAAGAAACAGTGTTGACTGATGAGTAGATATTAAGAAATGGTGTTCACTGGTGGGTAGAGATGAGGAAACGGTGTTGACTGATGGGTAGATGTGAAAAAACAGCGTTGAATGATGGGTAGATGTGAAGAAACGATGTTGGCTGATGGGTAGATGTGAGGAATCGGTGTTGGCTGATGGGTAGATGTGAGGAATCGGTGTTGGCTGATGGGTAGATGTGAGGAATCGGTGTTGGCTGATGGGTAGATATGAGGAAACGGTGTTGGCTGATGGGTAGATGTGACGAAACGGTGTTGGCTGATGGGTAGATATGAGGAAACGGTGTTGGCTGATGAGTAGATGTGAGGAAACGGTGTTGGCTGATGGGTAGATGTGAGGAAACGGTGTTGGCTGATGGGTAGATGCGAAAAAACGGTGTTGGCTGATGGGTAGATGTGAGGAAACGGTGTTGGCTGATGGGTAGATGTGAAGAAACAGTGTTGACTGATGGGTAGATGTGAGGAATCGGTGTTGACAGATGGGTAGATGTGAAGTAACGGTGTTGGCTGATGGTTAGATGTGAGGAAACGGTGTTGACAGATGGGTATATGAGAAGAAACGTTGTTGACAGATGGGTAGATGTGAAGGAACGGTGTTGACAGACGGGTAGAAGTGGAGAAAAGTTGTTGACAGATAGGTAGATGTGAAGAAAAGTTGTTGACAGATGGGTAGAAGTGAAGAAAAGTTGTTGACAGATGGGTAGAAGTGGAGAAAAGTTGTTGACAGATAGGTAGATGTGAAGAAAAGTTGTTGACAGATGGGTAGAAGTGGAGAAAAGTTGTTGACAGATGGGTAGAAGTGAAGAAAAGTTGTTGACAGATGGGTAGAAGTGGAGAAAAGTTGTTGACAGATGGGTAGAAGTGAAGAAAAGTTGTTGACAGATGGGTAGAAGTGAAGAAAAGTTGTTGACAGATAGGTAGATGTGAAGAAAAGTTGTTGACAGATGGATAGATATGAAGGAACGGTGTTGACCGATGGATAGATGTAAAGGAACACTTGGTGAGATGAATGATTTATTTTAATCCATCCGATGATAGTCAGATTAAAAAGGGTATTCACTGTTAGAAAAAAAAATAATTAATTAATTAATTAATAATTAAAATTGATGATTGAACGGTAATATTTATAGTGAATAGATGAATTTGTCAACGAAATAATTTATAAACAGATAAAAGCGTAATGTATGAGTTAATAAATGTATCAACAGCTTAAAGCATCACGTGTGAGTTAATGAATGATTAAACAGCTTAAAGCATCACGTGTGAGTTAATGAATGGATACAAATATGATGTGGACATTAATATTACGATTGTTCAGTGGGATTGCTAAATAAATGGATTATTGATTAATAAATGAGAATAATAAATGATAGATTAAACCAAATAATTTACCAATTGCAGCAACGCCCATCGGAGGATTCTGTTTGACTTGAGATGGCACGGATGCGGGAAATTACCTAACGCAATGAAACTGAATTTATGGATTTGATAATAAAAGATAAGACATGAATAAATGTATGGATAATTCGATAGAAGGATAAATTCGATAATTAAATTATTGATCCCATGATTTATTCCTTTTTTTCCCCTCAATTCTTCCTTTCTGATCTTGTTATATCATGAGAGACAGGATCAGAAACGGAGAACTGAGAAAAAATCTAGGAATAACCCCCGCCACAGAATATATAAAGAAATAGCAGATTAAATGGTCTGGCCACGTGACAAGGCAAAACGGTCAAAACAAAACACAAAAAACCCTCACGTAACAAATTACGTAAACGTTGCGAGAACACCAGACACGAAAAAGATGGATTGACGGAATATTAGAAGCACTAGGAAACATAGGGAGCCGCGATAGCTTAGTGGTTAGTGAACTGGACTACCACAGACAAGGGGTAGGGTTCGATCCCAACCGACGACTTCCGGGTTCACCCAGCCTTAAATGGGTACCGGATTTTTTTTCTGGGAAAGTAAAGCGGCACGGGCGTAATACCGACCACATTACCCAAAAATCATATGCCGAAGGTCTGTAAAAATTATAATACACTGGACTACAAAGGATAAGAGGTAGGGTTCGATCCCAAACAACGGCTTCCGGGTTCACCCAGCCTTAAATGGGTACCGGATTTTTTTTCTGGGAAAGTAAAGCGGCACGGGCGTAATACCGACCACATTACCCCAAAAATAATGTGCCGAAGATCAATAAAAATTATGGTCACTAACACCATATTCCCTATACGCCACTTGGCGTGACGGGGGTACTTTACTTTTTTATCGACGTTGAAAGGCAAATGAGGAAGGAAAGAATAATAATAATAAGAAGACTGATCTATTTGAACACTATTTCAGATAACTCTGGAGAAAACACCTTCCTATATCTGGAGTGATCGGGCCTTGACAGAAATCTATAAATTGAACAGGCGCATGAAACTGATAGTTATACTGAAGGATCCAGTAACCAGGATCATGTCTCAAGCATTGAGGGTAAGGTTGTACCGCATCACATCCAAGTTACTTCATGATCGTTAACATACGGTTGCGAAATCGGAGGTCTCGGGTTGGATTATCATCAAGTACCATACTTGTTAGCGTAGGAGATCATGTCTCTCCAACACGTTCGATCTCGACAAATGTTTATCATTTGTTGCTGACTTTCTGCCAAGACATTCTCTTAAGCTGTCTGGTATCTTTTCTCTTTGCCTTCTTCTATCTCTTCGTCCCTCAATTTTCCCAGTTGTAACAATATATTCTAGCTGTTCTATTCTAAGCACGTGGTCAAAAAATGATGGAAATTAGCTCCTTTTTTGCTTTGATCTTTTTCATAACGTTTTCATTACTCTTCTTTACTGTCCATGATATTCTCAACAGTCTTATGTAAAACCACATTTCTTCAACCTCCAGTGATTTTCTTGCCTGTTGTCCTATTGTCCATGATTCACACCTAGACGTTAAGACTGGCTCTACATAACATGTGGTAGAATCATACAAATATGTAATTTTGCTATAGATTGCGGCATAACGTCAGAAATACCTTTTTAAACCGGGGCCAAAGAATGTAAAAATAATCTATATAAATAAAATATAAATAAATTCCCTGTCATTATTTATTTATATTGTTGAACCGCCCCGTTATTTATATTGTTGAAGTGACCGCCCTGTTATTTATATCGTTATTGTGACGGCTCCGTTAATTATATTGTTAAAGTGACCGCTCCGTTAATTATATTGTTGAAGTGACCGCCCGGTTATTTATATTGTTGAAGTGACCACCTTGTTATTTATGTTGTTGAAGTGACCACTCTGTTATTTATATTGTTGAAGCGACCGCTCTGTTATTTATATTGTTGAAGTGACCGCCCCGTTATTTATATTTTTGAAGTGACCGCTCTGTTATTTATATTTTTAAGTGACCGCCCTGTTATTTATATTGTTGAAGTGACCGCCCCGTTATTTATAATGTTTAAGTTACCGCCCCTTTATTATATTGTGTGAAAACTTTTATATATTCTTTATGTTGGCTCTGAGATCAAGAAGGCAATTAACTTGTCTCTGTTCTACAAATTCTGTGCCGGAATGTGTTGAGGTTAAATCGACGCGTGAAAGCTACGGAATAGCCTTTTATCAACTCCGTAAAGTAAGAAATACATGCCAGCTGCAGTCTTTGTGGAAAGTCAAATACCTCACGTTTAAAAATGCCCAGGGAGAAGCTAAATAGTGCGATGTTTTGTGGTTATAGCTCTCGTTTGCCGAAATTCCATTATTCAATTTTTTCGTGGTTAAAATATCAATTGAGACAATATAACGATTAATAATAGATTTGATATATTAGAATAATATATAAATTTAAGAAGGAATGGTATTTGTGCTGTGCACGAAGGGCAGCTTACAGAAGCATTTCAAATAAGAACAGGAGTAACGCATGAATTCATCTTATCTCCATTTCTCTTTCTACTGGCCATAGTTGGGATTTTGAGAATAATTCAGAGCAACAGAAATTAAATCCAGTGGTCACTGATCAAGCAACTTAATGATTTAGACTTTACTGATGACATAGCTCTCCTATCACAGAATCATCAACAGATTCAAGATAAAAGGAGCATACTTGATGAGAGATCACAACAGCTGGGACTGAAAATAAAAAGAGATAAGACCAAAATTATGAAAATTCATTCACTTGACAATTCAATAACCAAATAGCAATTGGAGAAATACCTCTACTAGACGTACAAGCTTACATATAACTGGACAATAATATAGACAAAGATGAAAGAACAGAGATTGAAACCAAAATAATGATATAAAAAAACAAAAGGAGCATTCGATGCATTGGGAAATATGAAAATCTAAAAAAAATTAGATGAAATACAAAAATAACTCCAATGTTAAGTCAGACTGAAACATACAGAACAACAAATATTACAACCATGAAGATACAGACCTTCATTAATGGATGCTTGAGCAGAATAAATTGATGGAAATGGCAGGGCAAAAGCACTAACATAGAATTATGGAAATGTAGCAGTCAATTACCAGTAGATCAAGAGATGCAACGAAGACGATGGCGCTGAATAGGACACACTGCACAAGTAACTGAGCGTATTACACAACAGGCCCCATTTTGGAATGTCCAAGGAAAAATACAAGGTGAAAAAACCAAAATATTTTTGGAGAAGACAGATGTAGCAGAGATGAAGATGCTGTGGAAGACACGGAATGATCCTAAAATAATTGCAAGAAACAGAACGGCTTGGGAAGTGTTTGTTGAAGACCTATGCTCCAAGGGGTGTAGAAAGGTAGAAAAAAGAAGAATAGATTGCTTACAAATTGACATATAGATTGATTATGGTACAGCTCAATGCTGTAGGAAATGAACTTCAATCCACATAATTGATAATCAGAAGATACATACATCTTTGTGACGTCTAGGGAACATGATGTTGGCGAGAATATGTTTCTTCGTATGTTCTTAGACATATTTTCTAAGTTATTTGATCGGTATCGAACTAAGAAATTCTAATTCCAAGGGAAAAAAATACGGTGTCTATTTTCAAAGCCTGGTTAAAACTCTCAAGCCATGTAGCTCAGGAAGATAAATAGACTCTCTTGGAATTAAACCCAAACACTTCGGATCCGTTCATGGGATCACTTATCTTTTTGATACTAGCTGCTTCGGTGAGTAGAGACAGACGGAGAAATAAACGAATGCATGATTTATCAAATTACAAGAGAAAGACTTCGATATATTAGGAATTGGTGTTAGCTCGGTCTTCTTATTTTCAACTCTAAGTGGAGCATAATTCTTCAAGAAACACTTTGCAAGCAGGAAATCCTATTCACATCTCTCCACTAATAATATCACATTGCAATACTCCGGAAATTTCACATCTCTCCTCTAATAATATCACATTGCAATACTCCGGACATTTCACATCTCTCCTTTACTAGACCACACTACAATACTCCGGACATTTCATATCTCTCCTTAACTAGACCACATTACAATACTCCGGACATTTCACATCTCTCCTTTACTAGACCACATTGCAATACTCCGGACATTTCATATCTCTCCTTTACTAGACCACACTACAATACTCCGGACTTTTCACATCTCACCTCTACTAGACCACACTACAATACTCCGGACTTTTCACATCTCTCCTCTACTAGACCACACTACAATACTCCGGACTTTTCACATCTCTCCTCTACTAGACCACACTACAATACTCCGGACTTTTCATATCTCTCCTCTACTAGACCACACTATAATACTCCGTACTTTTCACATCTCTCCTCTACTAGACCACACTACAATACTCCGGACTTTTCACTTCTCACCTCTACTAGACCACACTACAATACTCCGGGCTTTTCACATCTCACCTCTACTAGACCACACTACAATACTCCGGACTTTTCACATCTCTCCTCTAATAATATCACATTGCAATACTCCGGACTTTTCACATCTCACCTCTACTAGACCACATTACAATACTCCGGACTTTTCACATCTCACCTCTACTAGACCACATTACAATACTTCGACTGCCCCGTATATCTCTTACCCCACACTCCGCATCACTCATCTTTCCTCCTCTCGGGTACTAAGTATTCTTCTAGTATGTACTTTGCGTTTTGTGTATGCACACGGACATGTACGCGGGAACCTCTGGTTATTGTGCTATGTGCACACATTTTCACTTTGGTGTTCGCACACGTTTCCCGTGCATGTACCGTGGCATTCCTCTGACCACAGCACAATTTGCAGGGATTTCACTCTTTCACTTTTACTTTTAATTGTGTTCTTATTTTCTCATTTTAGTTAGAAATTATTATTTGTTTTTTTTTATTTTTTATTTATTACGTATTACTTATTTATTTTAAATACTTATCGAAGTGTGCGTTGTATGTTTGTTCCTACTGAAGGCGAATTGAGCCAAAGCTTTGTTCAAATGTGTGGCCTCCACTGATTGAGAAAAGCTTTAACCATACAGTTTCTTTTTTTATATTTTGTTATATATATATATATATATATATATATAAATTTCTCCTTGCAAGCAGTCTTGCTTCTTACTATTCTCTTTAGATAGTCCCACGTCATCTCCACCCTTCTCTTCTCTACTTCCATCTGTCCTCTCGAAATATAATTCGGCCTTCATCTTTGTCTCCTCCACTGATGATTCGGAAAAAAGAGCTTGTTGTGTAATGTCGTGGTAGAGGGGCAAAAAAAAAAGAACATTTTTGCTGTCAACACCTTTTACACTTTGTTATTTACAAAGGTGTTCAAAGATGATTTTATATAATAAGGATAGCTGATGAAGTAGAAAATGATTTTATATAATAAGGATAGCTAATGAAGTAGAAGATGATTTTATATAATAAGGATAGGTGAAGATGATTGTATACACTATGGTTAGATGATGAAGTAGAACACAATTATATAATAATTATTGCTAATTAAACCGAAGATGATTTTATATAATAAGGATAGATGATGATGTAGAAGATGATAACTAGGAAAATATTAGTAATGATGTTGACATTTGTAGTGATGACAAAAAATGAGATCATATCGAAGCAGCTTATTTTCTTAAATGATTGTTACAGTCGGGTCAAAGATTCGAAGATCTGTGCATGGTTGAGAAGGATGGACAGCTTGAGGTAAACAGTAACTCGAGGACCGTTCAATGGAGCATATACTACATGTATCTTAAGAAATGGATGAACAAGTTTCCCAGGTCTCAGGTAATAGTGTGACTTCCACTTCAAAACTCTATGTCCAGACGAGTTATCTGCCCATGCTCCTTATCATAAGATTCGATCAGTTTTCACAGATCATTCAGGGCTTCTTCTCATGTTTCTGGATAACAGATTCATCTATCACATTTTGGCTCTTTTTACCTTTCCTGCGTGTGTATTCTCACTACCAGGCGTATTTTATGAGTCTTATTCATTGCATACTATTCAAGTGCGCGGTTCTGATTTGGAGTGGCGTAGCATTAGCGTCCATCTACGTAACACTTTAATCATAACGTTTTTTTTACATTTCTTTTCCTATATATGTTTTTCGTTTTTTCATTCTTTTATTAAAGCTGTTATATACAATTTATAGTTTTTCCATGTCATTTATAGTTTCTTCATTATGTTATTGAAGCTGTTATATAGAATTTATAGTTTTTCCCATGTCATTTATAGTTTCTTCATTATGTTCTTAAAGCTGTTATATACAATTAATAGTTTTCCCCATGCGGTTTCGCCTTATGTCTTTTGGCGTGTGCTGAGACTGCTATGGTGGGGACTAATGATACCTTTCTTTGCTTGGGAGATGTGTTAGCAATTCGGATGATTCCACTGGCACGGGCGGTTGTGGATTATGGATTTTAATTCGTTTGCACTGATACCGAGGCCTACCATAACCAGATAACCATAACCAGATAACTAGTTTTTCTCATGTCATTTATAGTTTCTTCATTATGTTATTAAAGCTGTTATATACAATTTATAGTTTTTCCCATGTCATTTATAGTTTCTTCATAATGTTATTAAAGCTGTTATGTACAATTTATTTATACAAATAAACGTAGTCCTGATACAAGCCCTCATGTGGCACACAACAGGTAAGAGAAAAGGAGGAAGACCCAGAGAGACGCTGAGAAGAACATTGATGAGAGAGGCAAGAGCAGCAGGAATCGGCTCCCTCAATGAGATAGAGCTGCTTCCACAGAACAGAGACAAATGGCGAGATTTGATAAAATATCTTTAAAAGAATTGAAAAAATGGCGAGATTTGATAACATATCTTTAAAAGAATTGAAAAAATGGCGAGATTTGATAAAATATCTTTAAAAGAATTGAAAAAAATGGCGAGATTTGATAAAATATCTTTAAAAGAATTGAAAAAATGGCGAGATTTGATAACATATCGTTAAAAGAATTGAAAAAAATGGCGAGATTTGATAAAATATCTTTAAAAGAATTGAAAACTACTAGAACAATAAATTCAGATGAAGGAGTATCCTGGTCTACGCCCTATGGGCCGGCTACGACTCGAAAGGCCAATAGATAGATAGATATATACAATTTATAGTTTTTCCCATGTCATTTATAGTTTCTTCCTTCTTTTATTAAAGCTGTTATATACAATGTATAGTTTTTTTTCCCATGTTTCATCCAGTTTTACAGCGGCCCTGCACAATATTATATCATCGTCATCACTGAGTGCCGTCTCCGTATAGAAGGTTGGCTACCATGGAGCGCCAATTCTCTGTCTTCCCTTGATGATGTAGGTTGTCAGCGCCTGACTTGTCCAACTTTTGATGCTAGTCGTCCATAATAGCCTTGGTCTGCCAGTGCCTCTTTTACCTTGTATTTTCCCTTACAAGATTACTTTCAGTAGGCAGATGTCTTTTAACATGCCCCAACAAATTAATTTGTTTTGTTTGAATTGTGTTTAGTTATTCTCTTTTTATTGTTTTGTTTCTTTTAAGACAATATCATTTTTTCTTTTCTTTCCATCCAATTCTTCCCATTGTTTTTCTCTTCTGTTTTAGTGTAATATCTATGTTTCTCCACCATACAGAAATGTTGAGAAGATACCACATTAGTTTATGTGATTAGTTTATGTGATTAGTCTATGTGATTAGTCTATGTGATTAGTCTATGTGATTAGTCTATGTGATTAGTCTATTTGATTAGTCCATGTGATTAATCTATGTGATTAGTCCATGTGATTAGTCTATGTGTTTAGTCTATGTGATTAGTCTATGTGATTTGTCTATGTGATTAGTCCATGTGATTAGTCTATGTGATTAGTCTATGTGATTAGTCTATGTGATTAGTCTATGTCTGAAAAGAAAAGTTAATTTAGAGTAATGTCTGTTCTTGAAAAGAAAATTCATTGACCAGTGAAGATTTTATTTTAGAGATGCGCAATATTTGTGTGGATGAAAACACTGTCAGCAAAATTACCTTTATTTTTCTTGTTGTCCAAGTTAACGAGCTGACAGTGAATGCTAGCACAGCAGTCTCGAGCAGCAATGCGCAGCACCGGAGTACGGGGTTGAATCCTGCTTCTGTTAAATCCTGAGTATGTTAAAATACTCGAGCCCCTTTATAACATATTTGCATCTCCGCAAAATCAAAACGGAGCTGAAATAAGACAAGTCTACAATTGTTGTTGAAACAATATTTATCATCATCATCATCATCATCATGTGCCATACCGGTTGGCGTAGGCGATTATGTCCTTCCACAATCTTCTATCTACAGTGCATCGTTTCAGTTCTGTTGTTGACTGTTTTCTATGCCATGACACCAAGCTACCCAGTATTTTCTCTCTTTGTCGTTCGCGATCTCTCTTTCCTTTTTTTTGCCAGTTGTAACCAAATATTCCAACTTTCTTCTTCTCATGATGTGCCCGAAAAACGTTGATTGTTCATTTCTGATGTTTTTTAGGAGTTCCCTTTTTGTGTTGGCCCCTTTGAGAATTTCTTCATTCGTCTTTTTAGCTGTCCAGAGAACTTTCAACATTTTTCTGAGAAATCCCATCTCTGGGGCCTCTAGTTGTCGTTTCATATGTTTGTCCACTGTCCTTGAAACAACATTAGCAAACAAATATTGCTCTAAAGTTTTACGGAAAACGGCAAACCTCATTTTACTGTAAACCATAATACAATGCGGCTTCATCGGGGTACCTACGGTGAAGGGAGAAAAAAGAGTAGAACCACTATCACCTGCTACGCATGTCGTAAGAGGCACGTATTGAGATCAACAACTGTGGCCTGTGCATTTTGAGAATTACTGTGATTAATGGTGGACCGGATACGGGAAACTGCTGACTGCAAAGAAACTGGTTCAGTGGATCTTTTAAAGGCTGGGGTTAACCGACCAGATTAATCGTCGAGCAAAAGCTGAAGAATTGCAAATGCAAACAACATTAAACTTCACAATAATGAAAGTCAATACACAATTTTTCTTCTTTTACCTTTCAGCTCCTTGTGGAGCAATGGTCTTCAACGAACACTTTCCAAGTCGTTCTGTTTCTTGCCATTCTTTTAAGATTATCCCATGTCTTCCCCATCATCTTCATCTCTACTTCTATCTGTCTTCTCCAATAATTCCTTGGTCTTCTTCTTTGTCTTTTCCCCTAGGGATTCCCAAAAAGGGCCTGTTGTGTAATACTCTCAATTGGCTTCCGTAGTGTGTGTCCTATCCAGAACCATCGTCTTCCCTGTATCTCTTTATGCACTGGTATTTGACTGGTACATTTCCATAATTCTATGTTGGTGAATTTGTCCTGCCATGTCCCTCTTTTTATTCTACGTAAGCATCAATTAATGAAAGTCTTCAATAAACATTAATCAATGATTAATGTATAACCAACAATTCTGTTTTCTTCCCAGATACATATTGTGGAGACTAGTGAATTCATCCAACATCCCGACACAGAGCTCCAAAAGATAGAAACCTTCCTTGGTGTCCCACAACTTATTACAGATAAGAACTTCTACTATAACGCAACTAAAGGATACTTCTGTAAGCGACCGTTTCACATCAACGAGATCACGTGCCTGTCTGATGGAAAGGGAAGAAAGCATCCCCCGTTACATCCAACAACTGAGAAGAAGCTCTACGACTTCTTTGATGGTTACAACCAGGAATTGTTTCGTTTGATAGGTCGGTCTTTCAAGTGGGAGCCAAAGCGATCGGTTAATAAAGACACGGTGGGATCACAATGAACACTCAATGACAGTAAATTATCCCGAAATAACGGGCCCCTTTCTTTGTAAACTCGCTGTTGTTATAAGTTAAAATATCTTACTTTAAAAAAATAAAATTGGAACCAAGGTAGTGTAGTGGGTGGTGCAGTGGGTGGGTGGTGCAGTGGGTAGTGCATTGGGTGGTGCAGTGGATGGTGCAGTGGGTAGTGCAGTGGGTGGGTGGTGCAGTGGGTAGTACATTGGGTGGTGCAGTGGATGGTGCAGTGGGTAGTGCAGTGGATAGTGCAGTTTGTAATGCAGTGGGTGGGTGGTGCAGTGGGTAGTGCATTGGGTGGTGCAGTGGATGGCGCAGTGGGTAGTGCAGTGGGTGGGTGGTGCAGTGGGTAGTACATTGGGTGGTGCAGTGGATGGTGCAGTGGGTAGTGCAGTGGGTGGGTGGTGCAGTGGATGGTGCAGTGGGTAGTGCAGTGGGTAGTGCAGTGGATGGGTGGTGCAGTGGGTAGTGCAGTGGGTGGGTGGTGCAGTGGGTAGTGCATTGGGTGGTGCAGTGGATGGCGCAGTGGGGAGTGCAGTGGGTGGGTGGTGCAGTGGGTAGTTCAGTGGGTAGTGCAGTGGGTAGTGCAGTGGTGGGTGGTGCAGTGGGTAGTGCATTGGGTGGTGCAGTGGGTGAGTGGTGCAGTGGGTGGTGCAGTGGGTAGTGCAGTGGGTAGTGTAGTGGGTGGGTGGTGCAGTGGGTAGTGCATTGGGTGGGGCAGTGGTTAGTGCAGCAGGTGGGTGGTGCAGTGGGTAGTACAGTGGGTAGTGCAGTGGGTGGTGCAGTGGGTAGTGCAGTGGGTGGGTAGTGCAGTGGGTAGTGCAGTGGGTAGTGCAGTGGGTAGTGCAGTGAGTGGGCAGTGCAGTGGGTAGTGCAGTGGGTAGTGCAGTGGGTGGGTAATGCAGTGGGTAGTGCAGTGGGTGGGTAGTGCTGTGGGTAGTGCAGTGGGCAGTGCAGTGGGTAGTACAGTGGGTGGGTAGTGCAGTGGGTAGTGTAGTGGGTAGTGCAGTGGGTGGGTAGAGCAGTGGGTAGTGCAGTGGGTAGTGCTGTGGGTAGTGCAGTGGGTAGTGCAGTGGGTAGTGCAGTGGGTAGTACAGTGGGTGGGTAGTGCAGTGGGTAGTGCAGTGGTTAGTGCAGTGGGTGGGTAGTGCAGTGGGTAGTGCAGTGGGTGGGTGGTGCAGTGGGTGGGTGGTGCAGTGGGTAGTGCAGTGGGTGGGTGGTGCAGTGGGTAGTGCAGTAGGTGGGTAGTGCAGTTGGTAGTGCAGTGGGTGGGTGGTGCAGTGGGTAGTGCAGTGGGTAGTGCATTGGGTGGTGCAGTGGATGGCGCAGTGGGTAGTGCAGTGGGTGGGTGGTGCAGTGGGTAGTACATTGGGTGGTGCAGTGGATGGTGCAGTGTGTAGTGCATTGATGGCGCAGTGGGTAGTGCAGTGGGTGGGTGGTGCAGTGGGTAGGTCATTGGGTGGTGCAGTGGGCAGTGCACTGGGTGGTGCAGTGGATGGTGCAGTGGATAGTGCAGTTTGTAGTGCAGTGGGTAAAACAGTGGGTTGTACAGTGGGTAGTGTAGTGGATGGGTGCAGTGGGTGGTACAGTGGGTAGTGCATTGGGTGGTGCAGTGGATGGTGCAGTGGATAGTGCAGTGATATACTAAAAACTAGAAGTAGAGTTCGATCGTAATCATTGGCTTCTATGTTCATCCATCCTCAATGGGGTAAAAAAAATGTCCTGATGAAGAAATGTAACGCTAGTGCAATTAATGTTAAACAGATTGTATATAAATGTGCCGATGTAAAACAAATATGTATACTTTCTCTTGAACGTAAAGTAAACAAAAATACGTGATCTATATACTGCTTCTTCATTGTTACCACTAATGACATAGACCCTCTCTTTTGTTCGGGGAATCATTTTATTGGAAGATGGGTATCGTCTCCCTTTGTAACAAACAAAAACTATTTTTATTGGAGGATCTATCAAAACATGCTGGTTGTTTTAATATTCGCTAGACTGAATGCACTTCTATAAATGGCGTGCCTGTGTAAAGTGAGTGCCTGTGTGAAGACATTTATGTTTTAATGCCGTCGACTTTTGAGTCGCCCCACCCCCTATTCAACGTTGTAGGAACTTATTGTACTTTAAGTTATCATTATTGATGGTCAGCATGCTAGACACAATAATAAGTAAATTGGTTTAGATTGGCTTGGTTTGGATTGGCTTGGTTTAGATTGACTTGGTTTAGATTGGCTTGGTTTCAATTGGGTTAGATTAGATTGGCTTGGTTTAGATTGGCTTGGTTTCAATTGGGTTAGATTAGATTGGCTTGGTTTAGATTGGTTTGGTTTAGATTGGCTTGGTTTCAATTGGGTTAGATTAGATTGCCTTGGTTTAGATTGGCTTAGATTAGATTGTCTTGGTTTAGATTGGCTTGGTTTAGATCGGCTTGGTTTAGATTGGCTTAGATTAGATTGGCTTGGTTTAGATTGGCTTGGTTCAGACTGGCTTGGTTTAGATTGGCTTAGATTAGATTGGCTTGGATTAGATTGGATAAAATTAGATTGACTTAGATTAGATTGGCTTAGATTAGATTGGCTTGGTTTAGATTGGCTTAGATTTGATTGGCTTGGTTTAGATTGGCTTGGTTTAGATTGACTTGGTTTAGATTGGTTTGGTTTAGATTGGCTTGGTTTAGATTGGGTTAGATTAGATTGGCTTGGTTTAGATTGGCTTGGTTTCAATTGGGTTAGATTAGATTGGCTTGGTTTAGATTGGTTTGGTTTAGATTGGCTTGGTTTCAATCGGGTTAGATTAGATTGGCTTGGTTTAGATTGGCTTAGATTAGATTGTCTTGGTTTAGATTGGCTTGGTTTATATCGGCTTGGTATAGATTGGCTTAGATTAGATTGGCTTGGTTTAGATTGGCTTGGTTCAGACTGGCTTGGTTTAGATTGGCTTAGATTAGATTGGCTTGGTTTAGATTGGCTTAGATTAGATTGGCTTAGATTAGATTGGCTTAGATTAGATTGGCTTGGTTTATATTGGCTTAGATTAGATTGGCTTGGTTTAGATTGGCTTGGTTTCAATTGGGTTAGATTCGATTGGCTTGGTTTAGATTGGCTTGGTTTAGATTGGCTTAGATTAGATTGGCTTGGTTTAGATTGGCTTGGTTTAGATTGGCTTGGTTTAGATTGGTTTGGTTTAGATTGGCTTAGATTAGATTGGCTTGGTTAGGATTGGTTTGGTTTAGATTGGCTTGGTTTAGATTGGCTTAGTTTAGATTGGCTTGATTTAGATTGGTTTGGGTTAGATTGGCTTGGTTTAGATTGGTTTGGTTTATATTGGCTTACATTAGATTGGCTTGGTTTAGATTGGTTTAGTTTGGCTTGGTTTAGATTGGTTTAGATTGGCTTGGTTTAGATTGGTTTAGATTGGCTTGGTTTAGATTGGCTACTACAAAATACAATTAGCATATGTCGCGAAGCTTAGATTTTGTCTCAGGATTCAGATGCTCCTTTTGGCAGCTGACCTGCTGCTTGCCTAAAGGAGATTGATACCTGCTTTCGTTATATACCTTTACTACTTCTGGTAGTGCTGTGACATAATGATGATTGCAGTGCTTCCTTGAGGGAAGTCTCTATCAGTGAACCAAACTGGGAAAATCTGGCTGTAGATCGTTGCACATAAAAAAGTAATGTGCCCCCGTCACGCCAAGTGGCGTATAGGGAATATGGTGTTAGTGACCATAAATTTTACAGACCTTCAGCATATGATTTTCGGGGTAATGTGGTCGGTATTACGCCCGTGCCGCTTTACTTTCCCAGAAAAAAAAATCCGGCACCCATTAACGGATGGGTGAACCCGGATACCGTCGAACCCTACCACTTGTCCTTTGCAGTCCAGTTCACTAACAACTGAGCTATCGCGGCTCCCTAGATCGTAGCACATGGAGAACAAAAATATTTAAAATCACAACTTTCGAGGCATTGCTGATATCAAATTCAAAAGGCAAAATGCGCAGAAGAAAGGAGACGAGGCCAGGCACCACGAATAAATGTCCTGTTCTGCGGATGGATCTGTCTGTCCAATAGTATTGGCAGTTTCAGCTACGAGAGAAGCTGTTCAACAAAACAGCATCCATCTCACGACAGTAATATTTATACCAAACAATGACTTATGGTTGCATGCTACGAACCGTCGGTCAAGACGCCAAAGGCCATATATATATTTATTTATTTATCTGGTATCTTATATATCTGATAAACAAAGTTTAGATTCACCTGTTCCGTTTGCTAATTCTGTAGTAATGCAAACACGATTTTAAATGATCAAAACTTAACGGTAACAAGATTGCCCTTTTTCATTCATTGAGCGCTTTTAAATCTTCCAGGGTGAAGTAAATGTCTACAAATATTCAAAGCAAGTGTTAAACAATCTAATAATTTTTTCTTTGAAGTGTTTACATAGTTCTCTAATCCATTATTTACAAGGAAATATAGTGTTCTTCTCACATCCATTGATAGAAAAATTACTGAAGTCTATTTTTCTGTGAAGTTAAAACATAATCATTTTTGCATTAATTTTCTGTGAAAGGCATGTTAGTTGATTCTATAACAGCAACATGAGCATATATCACCCCACAGATAACGTAGCTAGTATCAGAATGAGACGTTCATATCATTCCACACGACTAACATTGGCTGTGTATGGCCAACATGAGAGGTATATATCATCCTCTTACACAGCTGACTTCGGTTATATATTTTTCATCTTATTAATTATCTAAACTTCTGTCGGAGCATAGAGCACCCACAAGATATCTCCACCCAATCTGGTCTGGAGCAAACATAGACAACGGGCGCCAGGACTTGCCAACCTCAATCATTTCATCATGTAAGGTTCATCGCCATATACCCAAAGGTTGACCTCGTCTTCGTTTTCCAGGTGATGTCCATGTTAATGCTAGGTTCGTGCGTCCGTTTCGTTCCATTTGTAGAACAAGCTTGGCTCTAGTTAAATATTAGTAACACAAAAAGGGTTTATCATTACAGACTAGACATAGAGATTGGATGCAAAGTTTATCATTGCAAGTTCGGCGCAAAATATACATAACTAGAAAAAAAATCCAAAGGTTCCTTCCACATTTTGCTAGCGTATTGGGAATATGGTGTTAGTGACTATATCTTCATATGACCACGACACATTTTTGGGAGATGTGGTCGGTATTACGTCAGGCCGCCTTTACCTCCCAGAAAAATGTCTGTTACCCATTTTTAGATGCTGGGTCGGGGGACTGGTTGATCTCGAGGCAAGACGCCGGCCTCGAGACAGAGAGGTTGTGAGTTCAAATCCCGGCTGCACCAGTTGGAGTTTTTATTTATGATTGCTCTCTGCGGCAACCACCCCTGGTCTCAGCAGTGAGGCCCAGCTTGAAACGTCAATTACTCATCGACGGAAAAAAATATGAGTACCTACGAAGACGGAGTTATCTGCCTGTGCGGCGAGGGACCCCTGTGCACGCGGCTGAAAGGGAAACATTTATAAACACGCACAAATTCAGTTCCCAGCCTCTAGGGACTTCGTCAGAGGTGAAAGCTGGCGAACGCAAAAAAAAAGAAAGAAAAGACGCTGGGTCAACACAGGACGCTTGTCGATCCGAAAAAAAAAACCGGCACTTCTTGGGATCGAACTCGGACCCTTCTCATCACCAAGCGAGCAACTATCGATTTCAAAATAAAGAATAATTTCAACCAGGGTATCTACTTCTCTCTTCTATCTATGTTTTTCGAGCCCAAGATGGCACATAGGGCAGAACCACAATCTCAAAAACAGAAACCTTGTGTGCCAAAATGGCACATATTACAGAGATCGCTGCTTCTAAAAATATATGACTCTGTTTCCATAACAATGCGTTTTACAATGACAGCTTGTCAAGCCATCGATCAACCTCCTTAGTTGCCTCTTACGACATGCCTGGAAGGTCACAGTGTCACTATTCTTTACTTTCCTCATAACGAGGCCCCGGTAACTTCTTTCTTACTTCCCCCTAAATTTAACGTTTTTGATTACCCCCCGTAGATCGTCGTTTCATGAATAGACCATCATTAACTTGTGCTGTCTATCTATCTATCTATCTATCTATCTATCTATCTATCTATTGACCTTTCGAGCCGTAACCGGCCCATAGGGCGTAGACCAAGATACACCTTCTCCTATATGAATTTTTGTTCTAGCAGTTTTCTTTTAAAGATATTTTATCAAATCTCGCCATCTGTCTCTGTTCTGTGCAAGCAGTTCTATCTCATTGAGGGAGCCGATTCCTGCTGCTCTTGCCTCTCTCATCAATGTTCTTCTCAGTGTCTCCCTGGGTCTTCCTCTTTTTCTTTTACCTGTTGTTTCCCATATGAGGGCTTGCTTTGCTATTCGATTATTATCTCTTCTCATCACATGTCCAACGTATGACCATCGTCTTTTCTTTATTACTGAAGATATTAGTGGTTGATTGGCGATTTCTCTAATTTCCTCGTTTGTTTTGAATTCGTTCCATTCTATACCAAGTATTTTCCTTAGACATTTATTTTCGAATGCGTTCAACTTTGTTTCTATATCTCTTGTTGTTTTCCAGCTTTCACACGCATACGTAAGGGTTGATAGTACATTTGATTTGAATAGCCTAAGTTTTGTGTTTGTGCTAATGAGTTTTGATTTCCACAACTTTTCAAGGCTTCTGAAAGACATTGCTGCTTTAGCCAGTCTGATTCTAATTTCTTTGCTCGTATCCCCTTCTCGATCAATGTGACTTCCAAGATAGATGAAGTGATCGATCTCTTCTACTGGTTTGTTTTCCATGTATATTTTGTCACTTTTTGGAATTAAACTTTTCATGACTTTAGTCTTTTCATGATTGACCTCAAGCCCAATTTTGCTGGCTATTGATGATAGTTCATTTGTGTTTTCCTGCATCGTTTTATCTGATTGCTGATGAGAACTATGTCATCAGCAAAGTCCAGGTCCTCCAAATGGTCTCCTTGTATCCATTCGATGCCTTTATTACCAGTGCAGCATTTCTTCATTATGAAGTCCATAACAATTCCAAATAACAAGGGCGATAAAATACATCCTTGTTTAACCCCAGTTTCTATTGGGAAACATTCGCTCAGTCCTTCCTCTGTTCGAACTGCACATGTGTAACCATCATACATGTCTTTGATAATATTTATGATTTTTGATGGTAAGCCATATTGCTTCAGAATTTTCCACAAAGAATCTCTATGAATACTATCGAATGCTTTTTTGAAGTCGATGAAGTTAAGTACAAAAGGTTTTTGCTTTTCAATGTGTTCCTCCAATATAAGTCGTAGAGTGAAAATGTGGTCAAGACAGCTTCTCCCTTTTCTAAACCCAGCCTGTTCTTCACGCATTACTGTATCTATTGTGCTGTCTACTAAACTCTAATTGAAGGTTGACTTCTGTTCTATGGATGTTCAAGATTGAGTTTCTAGCTGATATAATGCACCACATCGTTCATGCTTTTCTTTATAGCTACATATATCCTGCCATCGTTTTCTTTCGCCATTTTTTTAGATCAGCGTTTGTTTTACGTGCATGGATTGCTTTTGTTTATTTTGAATAGTTTGTGTGTTATAACTAATGAAGGCTTTTACTGAGACATCGTAATTTGTCTTGTCTTTTTATTACTTTTGCTGCTTCATATCGTTTTATGTTATTTTACACGCATTTGTGCCATTTTGCTGTGAATGTAATACATAAACACTAGTAAACAATATAAGCACACGAATGCACAGACACCATTATAACTTTGCATACACAGATATAAAAACATACACAAACTTACACACAAAATAAACATAAATATGTGTACACAGAAACACACAAATATATACAATAGTACATATGTACATACATGTACACACAAGAGAATCAAGAAAATGTGCTTGTATTCACTGTATATACTATTTTGTATCTAAACTAAACTAAACGAGTGATATTCCTTCATAGTCCGCTTGTATTTGAAGATGGTCTTCTTCTAGTTTTGTGCATTTAATTTTAAATTAATTTTTTTCAGTAAGGTTTAGGGTAGAGTTGGGTTTTAGAGTTAGGTTTAGGGCAGAGTTAGGTTTCAGAATTGGGTTTAGGGTAGGGTTAGGTTTCAGAGTTAAGTTTATGGTAGGGTTGTATTTTAGAGCTAGGTTTAGGGCAGAGTTGGGTTTTAGAATTGAGCTTAGGGTAGGGTTGGGTTTTAGAGTTAGCTTTAGGGTAGGGTTGGCTTCTAAAGTTAGGTTTAGGGTAGGGTTGGGTTTAGAGATAGGTTTATGGTAAGGTTGGGTTTTTGAGATAGGTTTAGGGTATGGTTGGGTTTAGAGATAGGTTTAGGGTAAAGTTGGGTTTTAGAATTGTGTTTAGGGTAGGGTTGGGTTTTAGAATTAGGTTTAGGGTAGAGTTGGGTTTTAGAATTGGGTTTTGGGTACTGTTGGGATTTAGAGTTGGGTTTAGGGTAGAGTTGGGTTCTATAATTGGATTTTGGGTAGGGTTGGATTTTAAAGTTAGGTTTATGGTAGGGTTGGGTTTTAGAGTTAGGTTTTGGGCAGAGTGTAGGATTTAGAGTTAGGTTTAGGGTAGAGTTGGGTTATAGAGTTATGTTTAGGGTAGGGTTGGGTTTTAGAGTTAAGTTTAGGGTAAGGTTGGGTTTTGTTTAGTTAGGTATAGAGTAGGGTTGGGTTTTAGAGATAGGTTTAGGGTAAGGTTGGGTTTTAGAGTTAGGGTTAGGGTAGGGTTGGGTTTTAGAAATAGGTTTAGGGTAAGGTTGGGTTTTAGAGTTAGGTTTAGAGTAGGGTTGGGTTTTAGAGTTAGGGTTAGGGTAGGGTTTGGTTTTAGAAATAGGTTTAGGGTAAGGTTGGGTTTTAGAGTTAGTTTTTTATTGTAGTGTTGAGTTTTAGAATTGTTTTTAGGGTAAGATTTGGTTTAGAGTTATGTTTAGTGTAAGGTTGGGTTTTATAGATAGGTTTAGTGTAGGGTTGGGTTTTAGAGTTAAGTTTAGGGTAGAGTTGGGTTTTAGAGTTAAGTTTAGGGCATAGTTGGGTTTTAGAGTTAGGTTTAGGGTAGAGTTTGGTTTCAGAGTTAGGTTTAGGGTAGGGTTGGGTTTTAGAGTTAGGTTTAGGGTAGAGTTGGGTTTTAGAGTTAGGTTTAGGGTAGTGTTGGGTTCTAGATTTAGGTTTAGGGTAGGGTTGGGTTTTAGAGTTAAGTTTAGGGTAAGGTTGGGTTTTTGAGTTAGGTTTAGGGTAGGGTTGGGTTTTAGAGATAGGTTTAGGGTAAGGTTGGGTTTTAGAGTTAGGTTTAAGGTAGGGTTGGGTTTTAGAAATAGGTTTAGTGTAAGGTTGGGTTTTAGAATTAGTTTTAGCGTAGGGTTGGGTTTTATAGATAGGTTTAGGGTAGGGTTGGGTTTAAAGTTAAATTTAGGGTAAAGTTGGGTTTAGTGTTAAGTTTAGGGCATTGTTGGGTTTTAGAGTTAGGTTTAGGGTAGAGTTGGGTTTCAGAGTTAGGTTTAGGGTAGGGTTGGGTTTTAGAGTTAGTTTTAGGGTAGAGTTGGGCTTTAGAGTTCGATTTAGGGTAGAGTTGGGTTTTAGAGTTAGGTTTAGGGTAAGGTTGGGTTTTAGATTTGCGTTTAGGGTATGGTTGGGTTTAAGTTTGGTTTAGGGTAGGGTTGAGTTTTAGAATTGTGTTTAGGGTAAGATTTGGTTTTAGAGTTATGTTTAGTGTAAGGTTGGGTTTTAGAGTTGGGTTTAGGGTAAGGTTGGTTTTAGAGTTATGTTTAAGGTAAGGTTGGGTTTTAGAGTAAGGTTTAGGGTAAGGTTGGGTTTTAAAGTTATATTTAGGGTAAGGTTGGGTTTTAGAGTTAGGTTTAGTGTAGAGTTGGGTTTTAGAGTTGGGTTTAGGGTAGGGTTGGGTTTTAGAGTTAAGTTTAGGTTTACTGCAGCTTCGTATTTGTATGCATTCATTTGCATTTCTTTGCCTTAATCCACGTTTTAGGGTAGGGTTGGGTTTTAGAGTTAAGTTTAGGCAGCTGTCGTCAAACTTTTCCTGTCAATGGTGCCCTAACTCTTAATCACAAATCACTGTGGCAGCATCTTAAATCAACATGTAAAACAAACAACATCTATACTTTAATGTCATTTTAGAGGTAAATTTCACGTGTTATATTGATTGCGAAGGTAAATAAACTAACGTTTTGGGTATAAATCAAATAGATCAGTGTTATTTTTATAACTGAAAAAAACAATAACTGAATGAATTGACATTGTGATATTTGTATCCTGTAACAAAGTCAATGAGAAGAATGAGCTTGTTTCATCTTCATTAGGTCTTCAAATGTGGGCTCAAGTTTGGACATTGCTATTCTAATCTCTTTCTCAGCCTCCAAGTGTAATCTGTATTTAGTTTTAGCGCTGGATAGGATACGCACTACGAAAGCCTACTGAGCCTATTACACAACAGGCTCTTTTTTTGGAATTCCCATGGGAAAAGACAAGGGGAAGACCAAGAAATTCTTGGAAAGACAGACAGAAGCAAAGACAAAGATGTGGGGAAGACAGGGAATGATATTAAAAGAATGGCAAAAAACAGAACGATTTGGAAAGTATTAGTTGAAGACCTATGTTCCACAGGGAGCTGAAAGGTAGAAGAAGAAGAAGAGGAATTGCTCTTGCTCTCCCGTGTGCTGCCGAGACTCGAAAGGGAGTAAAGAATAGTAGCGCTGTTCCCTACCATGCATGTACGTAAGAGACGACTAAGGAGAGTTGGCATGGGACTGGCTATCCCATACTGTAAAAAAAGTAAGCCGAAAAAACTTCACAAATATGGGCAAGTCAAAGATTTTCAACTCCAATGTTAAGTCAGTCATATTATATGGCCGTGAAACATGGAGAACAACTAAAATGACAATCATGAAGATACAAACTTTCATTAATGGACGCTAACGCTGAATAAAAGGATGGGAATGGCCGGACAAATTCACTAACATAGAATTATGGAAATGTACCAGTCAAATACCAGTGAATAAAGAGACACAGCGAAGACGATGTTGCTGGATAGGACACACTGCGGAAGCCAACTAAGAGTATTACACAACAGGCCCTTTTTTGGAATCCCCAGGGAAAAAGACAAACAGGAAGAGCAAGGAGTTCTTGTAGAAGACAGATAGAAGAAGAAATGAAGATGATGGAGACGATATGGAACGATCTTAAAATCGAAAGAAAGTCGTCATTCAGAAACTTTCCGGAACTAGAATTCTTTTCTTCAACCAGATAATAATAAAGCTCAGTTCTCAGTTAATGCACCATTTTCAGGACATTTCAACGTGAAACCCAGCGAGAGCTGCAATAATAACGCAAGGAAGAATGTTCGGCTCCCATAGCAATGCACATTTGTTCAAAACATCTACACTTAAGTGGCCGACTTTTAATAAATGTACTACTTCAATTTGTTATGGCCCTTTTCGTCTTGTCAGACGGTCTAGTGGAGGCTATTGTGTATTTCTTGAGGGTTTGTTTTTGTCCAATAGCTTCTCTCGTGGTTAATTCTACCAATGTTTGACAAACACACACGGCCACAGAATGAACAAGACAGGCACAGGGTTTTCCATCCTTTTTCATGAGCCTTTTCTCTTCTAAGTTTTGCCTTAGCACAGTCTCAAATGATGTTATATCGTTCCATATACATGCTCTCCATGAAGTGCGATCACTTGTCAGATGTTCCCAATCATATTCACATATGGAGAAGTCATTCAGAGATGATTTACAGATATCGTAGTTTAGGTCTGCCGATTTGTCTTTTTCCGTGTATTAGTTCACCATATAGTAATTGCCTGGGAATGCGTTTTTCTTCCATTCGTTGGACATGCCACAGCCATCTTAGTCTTCGACTTCTGAGCATCGACATAATTGTTGGGGTCTTAGCACGTTGCAGGACAGTTAAGTTGGTTATTTTGTCCTGCCATTTGATATGCATTATTTTGCGGAGACATCGCATGTGGAAGACATTTAGTCTTTTTTCCTGGTTTGAGTATGTTGTCCAGGTTTCAGATCCATATAAAAGTGTGCTAATCACACAAGTTTGATATATTAAGAGTTTCGTCTTCAGTGTTAGTTTCGTGTTGTTCCAGGCCCTTTCTGTGAGTTTGCCGAAGGTCGTAGCTGCCTTGCCTATTCGACTGTTTATTTCTTTATCAAAAGAGGTGGTTTGCGTAATTCTGGATCCAAGATAGTAAATTTCTGAACTAATTCTATTGGACAATCTTTTAGAGTGATTAATAGAGGTTTGATGTCGCCTTAACGTAGTATTACTGTCTTCTGAACATTAATTGACAGTGAAAAAAGGTCCTTGCTTTGTCCAGGTTGTTGATCAGCGGTTCTTTAAGTAGGGCAACATTTGTTTTAGTTTTCGCTCTTAGTCGTTCTAAGTTGAACAGTAAGCCATCCGATCTTGTGTGAATGCAAATATTTCATGAGCTGTTTTCGAAGGCGTAATTTAGAAGGGCAGCAAAAAATATACCAACAAGGGTGGGGGCGAGGACCCATCCCTGTTTCACTCCGTTGTTGACTTTAAAACTCTCTAATGAACTCCCATCAAAGTTGATTTTAGCATTTAAAGTTTTAATGAAAAGACATAATGAGCCTAAGTAATTTATTAGGGCAGCCTATGCTTTCTAACACCCTGTAGAGCCATCTCTGTTTACTGACTCGAAGGCCTTTGTTAGATCCACAAAGGCAATATAGAGCGGCATATTTTGTTCCCGACATTTTTCTTGTAATTGTTCAAGTGTGAATGAAAATCATGTCTATGGTTGATCTCCTGGCTCTGCAGCCGCATTAAGACTCGGGGAGAACACGTTCTGCAAGTCTACTTCAATTATTGACTGAATAATTTCATTAAGGGCTAAGCAGGTGTATTGTGAAGCCAATGCCTCACTGTGAACAATGCATGTCTTCAACGTCCTCCTTCACAGTTCTGCCTCCAACCTGAACCATAACATGTCACGACCTCCGTTCATGCCGTATAACAAACCTACATGTATAAATTATTGCGTCAATAACAGCACAAGTCTATTTTATAATTATTATTTTTAAATTCTAATTTCGTTAATTGTGACTCATCAGTCATGTTCTATGTAATTCCGACTTAACCAGGTATGAAGCATTGACTGCGCTTAGTTTACTTAAGGCATGACAAACTTCTATACATGAACAAAGCAATATATGAACTAAAACACACAAGTATATCATCTCACACAGTCCGATCACTCTGTGTTCTCTTACACTCTACAACCTGTCACACGTCAGACTGGACACAACAATTCATTCTTTCTACTCTGACAAAATGAAACTCAAGACTTGAGTTCTCTCTGTAGGACTAAATAATGTATAACTGGTTTCCCCCATTTCTCCTCTTCCATTCGTCTTGATCATGAAATTGTCTACAATGTTGTGCCTTGCTAGGAAGAAAGCAATAGTTATAAGTAAATAAAAGTAAAGAACCCCGTCACGCCAAGTGGCGTATAGGGAATATGATGTTAGTGACTATAATTTGTACAGACTTCATCATTGTGCAGCAATCATTCAAGTACAATGCGCATTCAAATGAAACCCGTCCCAGTGACTTTATTACAAACACATTTACGGCAAATCCACTGGTGTGACAGAATTAAATATATAAATTGTTCTCAAGCAAGTACTCACAGGGTTCATTAGAAAACCAAATATGGGTATCTAGACACCCAACTGCTTGTGTGGACAACAGACGGCGTCCCAGAAAAATGACTATTGGATGCTCATTGAACAATTTGATTATCTAAGCCACGACGTCTCCGTTGGAATCTAATTGTTTGTTATTTTAGAGATTTGTGTAAGGGTCCGAACAAATGAAAGTCACATGGTGGTGTTTTAGGCTGTGGACTAGGCGTTACATAACTTCACACCTCAGAAGTATATCTCTACACATGTAGCGATAACGTCACCGGTGTTGTGTTGGCTAACAAGTACATAACGTGCTCAGATAAGTCCGAAGTTTTATCTCTCCACATATAACGATAACGTCATCGGTGTTGTGTTGGCTCATCATCATCATTGAGTACCATCTCCGCATTGAATGTTGCCTACCACGGAGCGCCATTCCGTTCTGTCTCTTGCTTTGATGGTACAGGTTGTCATAGACTGACTTGTCCATCTTTTGATGTTACTCGTTCACGTTAGTCTTGGTCTGCCTCTGCTTCTTTTACCTATGTATTTTCCCTACCAAGATTACTTTAGTAGGCTGTTGTGTCTTTTAAGATGCCCCAAAAATCTCATTTGTCTTTATTGAATTTTATTTAGCACCCCTTTTCATTTGTATTTGTTTTAAGACTTCATCATCTATTTTCTTTTCCTTCCATCCAATTCTATCTATTATTCTATATATCCACATTTCAAAGGTTTCAATTCTCTGTTCTGTTTTCTTGTCTAATGTCCATGTTTCTCCACCATACAGAAATGTTGAGAAGATATAACATCTTCCTATACTTAGTTGGCTAACAAGTCCATATGTGCTCAGACCGCTTCCTAAGTATATCTCTCCAAATATAGCGACTATCGACACCAGTGTTATTTTGACTAACAAGTCCTCTGATGATTTCTACATAGTGCTCCCATCTGGTATTTCCCACTTTAAAAGATACTCGTGCAGTGAACGAACGATATAAAAAGGCAAACATAAATTCTACATCTGCAATAACTAATAGAACTATAAATGTACAAATTATTGGAAAAGGGCATTTAATTAATTAGGCAGCCAATGGAATCGTTTTCCAAGAAGTTTGAAAAGTTCCTCATTGAAGTCCCTGTAGTAGTTATACAATGTCTTCTCCACGTCTGGTTCCAGCTTTGGATGAGCTCTTCCTTTGGTGTCCGTCAGACACACGATAGTGTCGACGTGTAAGGGTCGCACGCAGTAGAATCCTTTGGTTTTGTTGAAATAAAGTTCTCTTCTTTTAGGAAATGCGGTACTCCAAGAAAGGTCTCAATTTTGGCGATTTCTTTTGCTGGATCTTTAACAAAATCACTGCCTTCTATGATGTGAATCTGGTGTGGAAAGAAAAAAGAAAAACAGAAAGAAAGAAATAAAGAAAGAAAAATGAAAAAAAGAAGTAAATAAAAAAGAAAGAGTTTGGACAGGTTAAGATCAGGTTATTTTTAATATAGATATATAAGGCATTAGTGTACCTTTGCTAAATAGTGGGCGTGATGAAATGTGTGCTGATCCCGCTCGATTCATATGTAAAAGTGTGTGTTGATCCCGCTCGATTCATATGTAAAAGTGTGTGTTGATCCCGCTCGATTCATATGTAAAAGTGTGTGTTGATCCCGCTCGATTCATGTAAGAGTGTGTGTTGATCCCGCTCGATTCATGTAAGAGTGTGTGTTGATCCCGCTCGATTCATATGTAAAAGTGTGTGTGATCTCGCTCGATTCATATGTAAAAGTGTGTGTTGATTCCGCTCGATTCATATGTAAAAGTGTGTGTTGATCCCGCTCGATTCATATGTAAAAGTGTGTGTTGATCCCGCTCGATTCATATGTAAAAGTGTGTGTTGATACCTCTCGATTCATGTAAGTGTGTGTTGATCCCGCTCGATTCATATGTAAAAGTGTGTGTTGATCCCGCTCGATTCATATGTAAAAGTGTGTGTTGATCCCGCTCGATTCATATGTAAAAGTGTGTGTTGATCCCGCTCGAATCATATGTAAAAGTGTGTGTTGATCCCGCTCGATTCATATGTAAAAGTGTGTGTTGAACCCGCTCAATTCATGTAAGAGTGTTTGTTAATCCCGCTCAATTCATGAAAGAGTGTGTGTTGATCTCGCTCAATTCATGTAAGAGCGTGTGTTAATCCCGCTCAATTCATGTAAGAGTGTTTGTTAATCCCACTCAATTCATGAAAGAGTGTGTGTTGATCTCGCTCAATTCATGTAAGAGCGTGTGTTAATCCCGCTCAATTCATGTAAGAGCGTGTGTTGACCCCGTTCAATTCATGTAAGAGTGTGTGTTGTTATTTCTATGATAAAGTGTGTGTATTTTCATGTAAGAGTGTGTGTTGTTATTTCTATGATAAAGTGTGTGTATTTTCATGTATGAGTGTGTGTTGATGCCGCTCGATTCATGTAAGAGTGTGTGTTGTTATTTCTATGATAAAGTGTGTGTATGTTCAACGTATGTAAGTGACACAAAAACCTAAGACATAATATCATGATCCACTGGAACATTAAACTGATTCTCTGCTTGCCTTATCTATTTTTCTATATGTAGTGGGGCCTCGCACTTCGAACGATACTAACTTTCAAACTTCTAAACCTTGAGCGTGAAACTCAAGAGAATTTTGATTCGGAGTTCGGACGATTTATTTTACCACATACTTCTATAGCAGCGGTTCTCAACCTTCCTAATGCCGCGACCCCTTAATACAGTTCCTCATTTTTGTGGCGACCCCCAACCATACAATTATTTTTCTTGCTACTAACTACTTTATAACTGATATTTTGGTACTTATGAATCGTAATGCATGTATTTGATATGCAGGATTTTGCATTGTTGTAAATTGAACTTAATGACTTAATTAAACATAAATATTAACATACATGCTAATTTTTGCATTACATAGGCAAATGGCATATTAATTTGTACAGAACTGAACAGGAAATAAGATTTCGTTCATAAAAAGAGGCTAGGAGTTATGTAGAAAATAAAATGAGGTTAAATGAAAAAAAAAAAAAAAAAAGTGCTAAAGTAAAAATTGAAATCATACTGGCCAACTTACCAGCCTGAAGATGTCATCACGGTAATCCAAATTGAATTATTTTATGTAGAAAACAATACTAAATGTTTATCCAATCAGTTTGTAAATTTTCACTGATGCAACTAACAATTTAACAAGCTTTAGTCACCAATAATCACACTGACCATAAAAATTTTTTTTATTATTTTTTACTTTATTTTATTGGTTATCAAACGTAAGACTGTCACTTATCACAGATAGTTTCTTCCGACAGTAAGTTATCAAACAGATAAGTCTAAGTCTAATCTATCACTATCGGCAGATACTAAGTCTAATCTATCACTATCAGCATTTTTAATAACACTATTGCTACATTTGGCGAAAGTATGCGTAAAAAGCCAACGTCAATGCGAAGGTTGAGATTGCTTATTTCTCACCAGATAAGAAATTCTCGGGGCAGTCTTTGCTAGAGCACAACGGAGATCATCTTCCACAACAAGTCTACTTCTGTATTTAGACTTGATAGCTAACAAACTGGGAAATCCTTGTTCGCAAAGGTATGTTGTTGGAAATGGAAGAAGAAGACGCAACACTGTCTCAGACAGAACAGGATATGACTGCAAACACTTGATCCAGAATTTTGTAAGTGGCATTGTAGAGAAATCAGTTCTTGCTGCATCGTTGTTAATAAGTTCGATAAACTCCTCTTGTGCTATCTCAGGAACATCTTCAACTTTGACTGTGAAAGGTCTTCTGGCAAGAGCAAATGGGGTTTCAGGTAAATTTGGAAAGTACAATGAAATTTCGTCATCAAGCATGTGCATGTGTTGTTTCACAGAAATTATCATTGTAATCCTTATGTTTAGTTCAATGTCATGTTCCTCAAAGAAAGCAGATAATGTAGGCAACATGTACATTTTATTTTCATCCAATTTTTTTTGCCACAGCTGAACTTTCATTTGGAATGATCGGGTCTTTTCAGACAGATCAAGGCATGTTGCATTTGGTCCTTGCAGTGATAAATTTAACTCATTCAAGATGGCAAAGATGTCAACCAAATAAGCTAGTTTAAGCAGTTTATTTTTATCGACGAAAAGTGCTTCGAACTGCGGTCTTGCTTTCTGATTAAAAAACGTTTTGAGTTCATCACGCAGGTCAAAAACCCGCTTTAAAACTTTTCCTCTCGACAACCATCTCACTTCAGTGTGAAATAGCAAAGTATTGTACGGCGCATCAAATTCGTTGCACAGTTGTGAAAATAGTCGACTGTTTAAAGTGCTCGCCTTTATAAAATTGACACAACTTATGACGCTTTTCATTATTTCCTGTAACTCTTGTGGCAGCGTCTTCGTTGCTAATATTTGCCGATGAATCATACAATGAGTTCCGATGACTTTTGGTGACTCATTCAGTACCAAACGTTGAAATCCTGATCGACATCCTAGCATAGCCGGAGCTCCATCTGTGCAAACACCACACACTTTTTCCCAAGAAATCATATGCATTTTCAGAAATGAACCAACTGTGTCAAATACATCACGGGCAGTTGTTGTCATTTCAAGAGGTTTGCAAAAAAGAAACTCATCTTTAAAGTCGCCATCATAAATGTACCTCACGTAAACCAATAACTGTGAACAGTTTGCAACGTCAGTAGATTCATCAATTTGGATACTAAAAATTGGAATTGGCGCAGATTTAATTTCCTGGATTACCTGCTCAAGAATATCATCAGACATGTTATCTATTCTTCTGCGGACAGTGTCATTAGATAAGGAAATTGCACTCAGTTTTGTTACATATTCGTCTCCGATCATAACTCGAACAATGTCTTTGGCCGCTGGCAGCAGTAAATCCTCAGCAATTGTGTGAGGTTTCATAGCTCTGGCGATTCTAAGTGCCACCAAATATGAAGCTTCAACGGCTGCTACGTTTTGTTTGTGCCACTTACCACCAGTGTCAAGTCTGGCTTTCTTAAGTCCATCAACTTTACTTCTAAAATAGTTGATATCCTTGCCGACAAAGGACGGATGTTTGCTATCAAAATGACGTTTAAGTTTGTTCGGCTTCATAGATTCAGCTGATAGACACTCACAACAAATAACACATTGCGGTTTCTCAATTCCTGCTGTAATAATTGAGGTAAACCCATATTGTAAGAAATCCTCACTATATTTTCTTTTCTTACCGGTAACGTTTTTATCAACACGATCCATGTCATTGGGTAACTTAACTGTGTGATATGTTTTACTCATTTACTGGGAAAAGTGAAAGTGAAAGTAAACACACTCTTTAATATTTAATGTGACTACACACAAACTCAGTTGGCTGAGTTGATAAATATATCCTCAATATCTTTAACAGTTATTTATAATTAGTCTCTGTACTTCAAAAGCATTAATCACAACAATTTCTGTGATAATTTAAACGTTTATAAAATGTTAAGTACACAGTAAACACGAGACAAGTTAAACATGCACAATGCGATCGTTTACAAATTGAAAGTTCTGACAATTTGCAACTATTTGTAAGCTGCTTTGTGATTCGCTGTAACTTTCAAAAATTAGTCCTTAACTTCAATGTGTTAGCGAATGAAACTTGAGTTTACATTTAATTAAACATGGTTTAGAATTGCTAGCTTTATTTATAAACAAGTATTTGGTGAAATAATTATTAAAAATGTTAATAAATAAAACAAAATAAGTTTGACGAAAATGGAAAATTTTGTGTTGATGTGCAAAAAAATGTGTTTTTCGATGGCCTTTGGCGACCCCCTGGAAATGGGCATTCGACCCCCAAAGGGGTCGCGACCCACAGGTTGAGAACCGATGTTCTATAGTTTTTACGAAGGCTTGGATGCTGAGAGGGAAAGCCCGAAATCACCCAAAGTTTGTGGCGTCTTCACCTATCCGAACCATAGATGAATGACGTCATTTTACTCTGCTCGCAAAGCTGAAACGTCACAAACATGTCGTTACAAACGTCGTTACAAATGTCGTTATACTACGTCCATACTGAGGATATTCACAATAAGATTTACTTGGGCCTGCGGGTTGAGAGGAAATACCCAGAAAACCTCCAACTAGTGTGACGTTTACAGCTTTACTAGCAGAAGCGGTTGTGGGTAAAATGACATTAGTCGTCTATACCTCCCGCAGTTGAAAACGTCACACTAGTTGGTGAGTTTTCGAATGTTATCTTCTCCTCATGTACCTTATTAAATTAAATCTATAGTTGGCTGTGGGCTGTCCATCTGATATGATCACCGGACCGGCCGGTCTGTTTGCTCGTGTGTTGCCCTGGGTACCAGTGTGTTGCCCTAGGTACCAGTGTGTTGCCCTAGGCACTGGTGTGTTGCCCTAGGTACCAGTGTGTTGCCCTAGGTACCAGTGTGTTGCCCTAGGTACCAGTGTTTTGCCTTAGGCACCAGTGTGTTGCCCTAGGTACCAGTGTGTTGCCCTAGGTACCAGGCGTTGCCCTAGGTAAGAGTGTGTTGCCCTAGGTGCCAGTGTGTTGCCCTAGGTACCAGTGTGATCCTAGGTGAACAAAAAGGTAACATTACAAATCGTTGACCTTTGTACTGTCGTCAGGCAGTGCCTGCGAGTTGAGTCAGTTTTTGTTTTGTAGATTAGGAGAATCAAGACATCCAGCACACAGACGAGAGTGTCATCTCGTGACTTCAACCTGCTATCAGCACTCATCGCAATCACAATACCGATTGTCCCACCACTGTTCGTAACAGTGTAGACGCTACTAGATTCCTTAATAAGTCTTACACCAGATCGTGTAGGTCAATGTTGAAGTACTCCGTTTGTAGATGCAGCACTACAGAATCATCTGTATAGATTGGGATGTTCATTTCATGGGAATTTTTTCACATGACGTCATTAACCACAAATGGACCCTCTCTGCATCGCTTGTGTACTGTGGAAACGACAGAAAAGGTGGTACTGAACCCTTGTGCTACATGCACTTATTCTAGACCCAGGTCAATAATATGAACAATCCAAAGACCACTTTGATAATATGTACACCCCGAACTATTTAATATTTAACACACCTCAATATGTTCGTCTCCAATTATCCTCCCATATTGTGGACGTTCTACCCCAGCGCGAATCCTAAGGGACGCATGTGCTCTCCGTATGCTTGAGATAACGAAGTGTCTTGTCACACTGATAGTTCAAATAGTTCGCTGGCTGTGTACACAATTAGTCTGCTTCTTTACAAGTGCAAATTTATCTGTCTATCTATTGTCATTTCGAGCCGAAGACGGCACATAATGCAGAACTGCAATCTCAAAAACAGAAACCTTGCCAAAATGGTACATATTGCAGTGATCACTGCTACATAACAATACTTTTCACAATGACAGCTTGTCAAGCCATCGATCAATCCCCTTAGTCGCCTCTTACGACATGCCTGGAAGGTCACAGTGTCACTATTCTTTACTTCCTACATAATGGGGCCCCGGTAACACACGGGAGTAGATATATTCTATTTGTCCCAACATGCTGAGGTTAAATTGAGCTTTACCACTGCCACAGTTTGATTCATCATCATCATTGAGCGCCCCCTGCGTATCGAAGGTTGGCTACTAGAATAGAATATACTATTCCAGAGCAGCAAATTTATTCATGATTAATATATTCCAAATTTCCGCAGACTCAAAAGTGTAACTTTCATGATATTGATTGTCCATATCCAACACACAATTGTAAGTGGTGTTTCTCGTTTATGTTGACAACAGTCAAACCTGTATAATTTCATCAGTTGGTAGTAGCAGTTTTTCTATTTTCATGCCATTTCTGGAAAGTTATCATTTTTCTGAATGCTAAGTAAAATATTGACACCTTAAAAAAATGATACCATGAAGGGGTGATAACTAACTTGCGAAGGAGGGAACTTCTGAAGCCATGGCTTGAGATATGTGACGTAGGCCCCATGGATGAGCGCCACGGAGTCGTCGTCCACCTGCTTGACACCGTTCACAGTTATCACTTGCATCTTCTTGACTAGCTCTGGATGATGCTGTGGATCATTTTTGTATTGGCAGTTAATTGAGTTCAATATTTGGAAGATTTGCGTTTGGATTGTAATTAAGACCTGCAATCAAACAAATTCTCGTTGTTAAGTGGATATTTATCTTCTTTTCATTCGAGATAGATCTATCGGGTCATTGTTTTTTTTTTTTTTACTGTTGCTCCGGACAGACGGTAATGTCTATGCGGAATAGTACAAAGTATGTGACGATGGATGGGGCGGAAGAGTCAGCTATGATCAACGGCCCAGAAAGCGAAAATAGCAAAGTGTGTGGTACACAAGAGGCATATTCAGGACATGAAAGACGAATATGGCTGATCGCCGTGAAAGAGATTGGAGCCTCGTCACGTATTATTCCAGAGAAAGCCATAGAGAGGAGCTTTAACTCATGTCAGACAACCTGTACCATCAAGGCAAGAGATAAAGCGGAATGGCGCTTCATAGTAACCAACCTTCGATACGCAGGGGGCGCTCGATGATGATGATGAATCAAACTGTGGCAGTGGTAAAGCTCAATTTAACCTCAGCATGTTGGGACAAGAAGAAGACCAATCCGAGAATCTATCTATCTACTGTCCATTCTAGCCGAAGACGGCACATAGGGCAGAACCACAATCTCAAAAAGAGAAACCTTGCGTGCCAAAATGGCACATATTGCAGAGATCACTGCTTCTAAAATAATACGAGAATACACCCCGTTATATCTCAAGAGAATAGCGTAAATTATAAATGGTGTAATTACCCACATTTGTGTTTAGGCCAGTGATGACCAATTGGCGGCCTGTAGGCCAGATTCGGCTCTATTTTTCTTGGACCCTGAAGCCTCCATATAAGTTGCTATTTTAAATATCTATAAATAAAAAACAAAGTTCCAGTCGGTAAAAAGAAAAATTATAAAGATAATTTTGAAAAAAATTAATTGTCTTGTTACAAGTGATTCAATATGTCGTCAAAGTGCAAGTATTATTCCTTTATGACTAAATCACACTGTCAATATGTCGTCAAAGTGCAAGTATTATTCCTTTATGACCAAATCACACTACATAATTGTTGATGATACCCTTAAGTTTGACCCCTGGTCCTGGTCTTGCATATAATCCGGCTCTCGGGCAATCTTAAGATGACCACCCCTGATTTAGATCACCGATACAATTATTGCACTATACAATACAATCTTCATCCCAACGTTGTGCTACCAATGCCAGATCTGGACCCTAGATGCAAGAACAATAAGAAAAATAACCTCTACAGAGATGAAATGTGTTAGACGAATGACAGAATACAGTCTGAGAGATAAGATCAGAAATGAAGAACTGAGAAAAAAGCTAGGAATAGCCCCCGCCATATAATATATAATGAAACAAAAGATAAAATGGTTTGGCCACGTGACAAGGCAGAAAGATCAAAACACAACACAACGAGCCTTCAATAAACATTGTAAGAACCCTAGACCCAATGGTCGACCACGAAAAAGGTGGATGGATGGAATATTAGAAGCACTACGAAACATAACAGCAGCAGAGGCGAACAGAAGAGCAAAAGACAGCAAATTATATCTCCCCTCGACGCTGAAAGACAAATGAGGAAGAAAGTAGAAGAAGAAGATGATGATAAAATGTTTTTAAATTTTGGCTATCCCTTCGCGAACCTTCTTTTTTTCCCCATAAAAAAATCCACTAACATTTTTACCAAACAAGTTCACATGTGCAGTAACATTTCCTATTTGCTTTTCTCTTTTTGATTCTTTTGTATTTCAACTCGGGCAGTATTTCTGTTAATATTAACAGTTTAACCTTCATCTTTCTAAAGAAAAGTTTATGTTTTAACACTTTTTTTTACCAATTGTTTTAACTATCCACACTTCTGATAGACGTGATGTAAAACTGATTCAATAGTAAACCGGATGTCATATAAATAAATATTCATTATTAATTCAAATAATATGATTGATGAGACTGATGGTTAATTCTTTAACTTCTACTCTGCATGCTAATTTGTGGATTTCAGTCTTGTGCACGTTGCAGAGTTGTTTGTAGTCAGCGGTGTCTCTTCTAAGAAAGCGGTCTTACCAACTTCCAGTTTTTGTGATTTTATAATTCAGAATTTCAATTAACCATTAAATTCATATACGATGTGTTTATTTCGTGAAACTTCACATCCGATGTTCACATGACACATGCCCTTCGGAGAACATCGCACTCATCACAGCCCATCGAAAGAATCTCTTGTCTCTCCACCAGATCTCTCACTTCTCATGTTCTCATGATCATGATCTCGTTGATGTAAAGTCTTGAAACCATATGTTCATTGTCTGCCCCTGTTTCGTCATTCTGAAACAAAGCCTTCCATTATATCTCATTCCAGCCCGTCATGTTTTCTGATGTGGCCATAGTATTTTAATTTCCTCTGTAAGATTTTGTTTATAAGACAGTTCTCTTCCTTGTTTAGGGTTTTAATATGTCTAGAGAACAGGCAACTAATAGTCATTTTCATATACTTTTAATGAAACATAGTTTACTTTTTACTATTTACGTCTCGAGCTCTTTCGTCTCATTTTCTAATCTTTCTATTTTATATATCCTACGCTCATCCTACCTACCCTCATGTAACCTCCTTTCTTATTTCTACATCTTACTTTCCTCTTTCTGTGCACCTCTCCATTCAATTGATCATCCAGCATGTAGTTATAGTTAATTGTGCTTCATCGTTTGTTCTCGTTGTCCCTGTATTCTGAAGAAGGCCACAGGCCGAAACGTTAGTACTGTGTTGTGTTCCTTCCTTGTAAAGCTGTCACCATACCTTGGCGTGTTTATCACACCCCACTACTGGCTCCATTTTAATATGTCTGATATTGTCTGTAGCATTTTGTTTCGTATAAACCCATTTTCTTCTTTATCTTTAATGGGTTTTTTTTTTTGCAGATTGCTTATGATGTTCAATCATATGTTGCTATTTGGAAAGATTTATTCTCTCAGTAGTTCATGTGATTGAAGGTTATGTATTTCCATTACTCGGTAATTTAATTTTAACATGAAGAGATCTTAAAACTTTCCTTAAATTCTCTAAAGTTTCAGCGACGATTATTTTATTTTAAAATGGGAAGCAACTTGTCTATCTATAGATTATCCCCCTTGCAGCTTCACGGTTTCACCTGGACGAAAGGTGTGGTCGTCAGAGAACCCGAGACAGTAACTGCTGGTGTTTGAGGGCAAGGATCTGTGAAAGGTGTGGTCGTCAGAGAACCCGAAACAGTTACTGCAGTGTTTGAAGGCAAGGATCTGTGAAAGGTGTGGTCGTCAGAGAACCCGAGACAGTTACTGCAGTGTTTGAGGGCAAGGATCTGTGAAAGGTGTGGTCGTCAGAGAACCCGAGACAGTTACTGCAGTGTTTGAGGGCAAGGATCTGTGAAAGGTGTGGTCGTCAGAGAACCCGAGACAGTTACTGCAGTGTTTGAGGGCAAGGATCTGTGAAAGGTGTGGTCGTCAGAGAACCCGAGACAGTTACTGCAGTGTTTGAAGGCAAGGATCTGTGAAAGGTGTGGTCGTCAGAGAACCCGAGACAGTTACTGCCGTGTTTGAGGGCAAGGATCTGTGAAAGGTGTGGTCGTCAGAGAACCCGAGACAGTTACTGCAGTGTTTGAAGGCAAGGATCTGTGAAAGGTGTGGTCGTCAGAGAACCCGAGACAGTTACTGCAGTGTTTGAGGGCAAGGATCTGTGAAAGGTGTGGTCGTCAGAGAACCCGAGACAGTTACTGCAGTGTTTGAAGGCAAGGATCTGTGAAAGGTGCAACAGTTGTTTAATGGGGAATGTAAAACCAAGCTCAGACTGGTATTTGAAGATTGTTGTTCATGAACGATTAACCGGTAGATTAACACGACAGATATAGATGTAGATGATGTAATGCATTAGTTTATTAATTGAAATAGAGCTTTGGTAGTTGAAAAAAATGATCTACTAAGGACAAAAGATCGGGTCTGATCCATAGACATATCGGTTTCTCATTTCACCCAGCTAAATAGGTGGAGGCGATTTTGTTCTGGAAAAGAAAACATATACATAGTTCATTAGTAAAGTAAAGAGCCCCGTCTCGCCAAGTGGCGTTTAGGGAATATGGTGTTAGTGACCATCATTTTTACAGACCTTCAGCACATTATTTTCGGGGTAATGTCGGTATTACGCCCGCGCCGTTTTACTTTTCCAGAAAAAAAAATCCGGTACCCATTTAAGGCTGGGTGAATCCGGAAGCCGTCGGTTGAGATCGAACCATCCTTTGTAGCCCAGTTCACTAACCACTGAGCTATCGCGGCTCCACATGACTCATTAAATGACTGCTTTTTATTTTCTTTTGGGGCGAAGACGACACACTGGGCAGAGATTATAACACTTCAAGTTAGCTTTCCAGGTCTGATTAGGTATTGATTTGTTGTAAACCATTTTTATAACTTTTCTATTCCTTGTTCTTCATAGCGTTTCTTTTCGTGTTCCTCGTTTTTCCTTTACCACCGATGTCCACAGAAGAGCCCTGGGCGCAAGTGTTCTTTCGCCTACTTCGAGTACATGGCCGATGTACTTCTAGTGTCTTAGCGTAATACGAATTCTTGCTCAATTATTTTCTCTTATAGTTTCATTTGATGTCTCTTTTCTCTTATAGTTTCATTTGATGTCTCTTTTCTCTTATAGTTTCATTTGATGTCTCTTTTCGCTTATAGTTTCATTTGATGTCTCTTTTCTCTTTTAGTTTCATTTGATGTCTCTTTTCTCTTATAGTTTCATTTGATGTCTCTTTTCTCTTATAGTTTCATTTGATGTCTCTTTTCTCTTATAGTTTCATTTGATGTCTCTTTTCTCTTATAGTTTCATTTGATGTCTCTTTTCTCTTATAGTTTCATTTGATGTCTCTTTTCGCTTATAGTTTCATTTGATGTCTATTTCGCTTTTAGTTTCATTTGATGTCTCTTTTCGCTTATAGTTTAATTTGATGTCTCTTTTCGCTTACAATCTTTATTTTAAAAGTCTCTCCAATTTATTTTTAAGTTTTCAGATGCATTTATTTGGAAGTCAAATAGTTTCTGTACTATGGCTTGAGTGGGTGCGCTTCTGTTCCAAACAAAAATACCATACATGAAGCCACATTCCCTCTATACCCGTTACACTCAGAGTATGACTAGATTGTATTCTCTTCTTTCTATTTAAATTTGTTTAAATAAATAAATTTATTTAAGTTCGTATAAGTGTAAAATAAAGACAAGTGGAACAATATTAAAACGGGTAAATGAATTTAAATATTTGGGAACCTCAGACGGAAGATGTTCAAAAGAGGTGAGATGCAGAATAGTTCAGGCAAAAGCAGCTTTCCAGAAAATGAGGAAGATAATATGTAATCCATTTTTGACAATAGAAACAAGAAAAAAGAGTTCTTAAATGTTATATAGAGCCAGCCTTAACATATGGATGTGAATCATGGACAATAGGACAACAGACAAGAAAATCACTGGAGTCTGTAGAAATGTGGTTTTACCGAAGAATGTTGAGAATACAATGGATACCTAAGAATAGTAATGAAAATGTTCTGAAAGAGGTCAAATCAAAAAGAGAGCTAATTTCCAATATTAGGAAGAAACAATCATAATTTTTGGGCCATGTAATGAGAAGAGAACAACTGGAATATATTGTAACAACAGGAAAAATTGAGGGACTAAGAGATAGAGGGAAGCAAAGAGAGACAGTACCAGACAGCTTAAGAGAATGGCTTGGCAGAAGGTCAACAGCAGAAATGATAGATAAAGAACTGTCGAGATCGAAAGTTGTGGAGAGACATGATCACCTACGCCAATAGGTCTGGTACTTGATGATGATTATAAGTGTAAAAGATTTACCAGAATTTACCAGATATTACATTAATTATATAATGCTTTACCAATTACAAAATGATAATTTGAATAAATGCTGAAATATTGAATGAGTGAAAACAAAACTATGATAGCGTGCAAAATAAATAATAAAATAATTGAAATATTATTGGTAAAACGTTTGAAACAATAAACCGGAAACAGGAGATATTTGAACTTTTGAAGACATATTTTTGCACGCCTCATGTGGTTGAACAAACTCCTGCTTCCGATGGGCAAAATCCGGGAAATATTTTTTCCACAAATTTTGCCCAAATCAATCAGGGTTAAGATCTGTCGACGCATGCTAATCTCGTTTGCAATATTATCAACTTCTTCTTCTTCTACCTTTCAACTCCCTGTTGAGCATAGGTCTTCAAATATCACTTTCCAAGCCGTTCTGTTTCTTGCCATTCTTTTCAGATCATTCCATGTCTTCTCCATCATCTTCATCTCTGCATCCATCTGTCTACTCCAAGAATTTCTTGGTCTTCCTCGTTGTCTTTTTCCCTGAGGATTCCAAAACAGGCCCTGTCGTGTAATAATCAGTTGACTTTCGCAGTGGGTGTCCTATTATCAACTTAACATCTACTAAATATCAACTCAACATAATAAACACTCAGGGTCAGACCCATAAAAAAAAAAAAACATTTACAACGAGACGTTTGCAGCAACATTTAAGAAGTGGGCCAGAACGACAACTGTAAAGTGAGTCCAGGACGCACAATAAATATATCGATAGGAAAAAAAAACAGTCAATGTCTCATTACTCACTTTTTTGCGTCAGAATCAGTGACGCGAATTGATCAAGATTGCAATCTGCCTCATCAACTTGGGTCTAAACCCAGATTAACTAGTATGGGAAAACGAAAATTATTCGGAAAAAATTGGCTAATCTGGTAATAAGAATGCACAGTTAAAGTCGAATGCTTTGGACTAACATGCCCAGATATCACATCCTGCTGCAAACCACAAAAGAACGTTTTTAAATTAAATTAGAATTGTTCTATGGGGTGTGCGTGAGGTAGGGGAGTCAAGGCGAGTTTGGAAGAGATTTTACGGACGGGAGAACTATGAAGGAAAAGTAGATTACAAATTGGCATAGATTTCAGGCTTACACTTAATTTCATCGAGACCAAGCGAGCTACCGGATCCTTCATGATGACTATCAGTTTCATGTTCTTGTTGATCTTGTAGATCTCGTGGAGAGCTCGCTCGCTCCAGATGTAGGATGGTGTTTTCTCGAGCGTCAGCTGCAACAATGTCACACTAAATGTGTTTAATAATGACGTCATGTAGACAGCAATAACAAAACAATGAATACTATCATATAACAATTAATCTGAACTTAGCACAAATAGATGTCGAAGACTAACATCCAGCACGTCCAGCGAAAAAAGGGCATCCCCAGGCAAACACTATATGGTGAACTAACACACGGGAAAGACAAATCGGCAGACCTAAACTACAATATAGAGATATATGTAAATCATCTCTGAATGACTTCTTCATCTGTGAAAATGACTGGGAACATTTGGCAAGTGATCGCACATCATGGAGAGCATGTATAAGGAATGGAATAACATCATTTGAGACTGTGCTAAGGCAAAACTTTAAAGAGAAAAGACTCATGAAAAAGGATGGAATACCCTGTGGATCAGTGGGCCTGACTTGTTCATTGTGTGGTCGTGTTTGTTTGTCAAACATTGGTAGAATTAGCCACGAGAGAAGCTGTTCGACAAAAACAAAACCTAAAAAGAAATACACAATAGCCTCCAATAGACCGTCTGAAAAGACGAAATGTGCCATATATATAGCACAAAATAGAAGTGTACAAGTAACGAAGTTAACAAACATTCAGATTATTTATTCAGTGTTGTTATTATTATATCATATTTTTGTGTGTGCATGTCTATGTCAGTCATATCTTATATCTTTGTGTGTATGTCTATGTTAGGTATGTGTCATATTTCTGTGTGTGCATGTCTATGTCAGTCATATCTTATATCTGTGTGTGCATGTCTATGTTATTCATGTGTCATATATCTTGATGTATATCTTTATTGTCTGTTAGCATTTTTCCTTTTATGTCTGCAATGCATCCATCTTCTGTGGCTTTTTTTATTTTTATTAGTCATTCTCTTTTTTTTCTGTGTGCATTCCTCGTAAGCTCTGTTTGCTTTCACTAGTTTCTATTTCTATACAATTTTGGCTAAGCCAGTCTTCTTTTGCCTTTTTGCACATTTTGCGCATTTCATTATCTATTTTACTGTATTGGGCAGTGTTCTTCGCTTGTCTTCTTTCTTCCATTTTTTTCTAAGATGGTGTTAGTTATCCATTTTTGTTTTTTTGTTAATTTCTCTTTTGGGTAAGGTGTCGCAGGTTTCTAGTATGCTTTTATTTATGCATTGACATTTAGTTGTTACTTTTTCATCAGGATTTTCTCTTCTGTATTGTTCAATTCCTTCTTCTAGCAGCATCGGGTATGTGTTCTTTACTTGTATTGTATAGGTATCTTTAATATCTTTTTGATTTAAATCTGTTGTATCTAGTGGATTTGTTGATGAATTAGACTTTTGCTTGTTTCTCTTTAGTTTGATTTTCATTTTAATCATTAATGATTGTGATCTGAATTAATATCTGCTCCTGGGTAGGTTTTGGCTTTCTTTACGCTGTTACTGAACCTTTCTTTTATCATTATGTAATCTATTTGATTCCTCTTCTTATCTCTAGGGCTTTTTCATGTGTATAGTTTCCTTTTCTCTGGCTCAAAGTAGGTGTTACATATTATCAGCCTGTTTTCTTCACAGAATTGTATTAATCTTTATCCTCTATCATTTCTTTTTCCTAAACCATAATTTCCTATAATGGTCTTATATCTACCTTTTCCTACTTTAGCGTTCATGTCACCTGTTACAATCAAGATGTCTGAAGATTTCACTTGCTTCAAAACGTTATTTAGGTCTTCATAGTATGCCTCTATTTGTTCATCTGTGTAGTCTTCAGTATGTGCATACGTCTGTATTATTGATATGTCGAATGTTTTGCTTTCAACTTGAGTAATATAATCCTACGATGGGGACTATAGTTACCTTTCTTTGTTTGGGAGATGTGATAGTAATTCGGATGATTCCACTGGCACGGGCGATTGAGCAATTATGGATTTTAATTCGTTTGCAGTGATACCGAGGCCTTCCATAACCAATAACCAATATAATCCTATCACTGTATGTTCAGTGGGTACTTATATATTTTGTAGCTCTCTTTTTATCAGTATTCCTACCCCACTTTGATGTTCTGTTGTGTTTCCTGAGTATATAAATGTATATGTTTCGTCCTCTATGTACCCACATTCTTTCCATCTTGTCTCTGATATGCCTAAAATCTCTATATTTATTCGTTCTGCTTCTTGAATCAGATTTTCCAATTTCCCTTCTTGATATAGAGTCCTAACATTCCAAGTACTTATTTTAAGATCTATCCTCCGACATAAGTTCGAATTCCTCTCCATGGCTTCCTCTGGACTAGTACGTGATGAGGCTCCAATCTCTTTCACGGTGGTCTGCCATATTCGTCTTTCGTGTTCTGAATATGCCTCTTGTGTACCACACACTTTGCTGTTTTCGCTTTCTGGGCCGTTGATCATTTCTGATTCATCCGCCCCATCCACCCTCACAGACTTTTCACATATGGGTTGAACACATCCATGCCGGTGACATTTTTGTCGAACCATGTGCTTGCCTATCGAACCGCGAACACACGACACAAAGAAGAATAAATCATATTCCACTTAAATATCGGTAATCACAGTTCGTCCACACGTCAGAAGTAAAACATACACCAAGGGAGGTAGGAATGGAAGAAAAGAAAGTATAAAGAAAAAACTAGATCGTCGCACGGTGGTTCCAAGCCTTATGTGGATGCATATTCTAACATTTTGATAAAAGTACATTAAACAATACGTTACTTTAAGAGCAGTAAACATTGTCTTGCAGAAGCATATATTTTTAAAAAATCGTTTCAAAAAGTGTGTTAATATTTAATGCTATTTTCATCTAAATCTGATACTTATTTTGAAATGCAGGAACCCTGATTCGACGTGATGTACACATGAGAGTTTTTGGTATTTTAGAAAAGCTTTTAGATTGACCAGAATAAAAATAAACAAAAATAGGAATTGGATTGTAAGAGAATAATCTGAAACCCATTTTGAAGTAAAAATGTACTTGCTTTTTTCGTGTTCTTTCTTTCGATTCCATGTGAAGCATTGGTCTTCAACTCCACGTGAAGCAAATGTCTTCAGCGCCACGTGGAGCATAGGTCTTCAACTCCACGTGGAGCATAGGTCTTCAATTCCATATGGATCATAGGTCTCCAACTCCATGTGGAGCATAGGTCATCAACTCCATATGGAGCATAGGTCATCAACTACATGTGAAGCATTGGTCTTCAACTCCACGTGGAGCATAGGTCTTAAATTCCATGTGGAGCATAGGTCTTCAACTCCATGTGGAGCATAGGTCTCCAACTCCAAGTGGAGCATATGTCTTCAATTCCATGTGCAGCATTGGTCTTCAATTCCATGTGGAGCATAGGTCTTCAACTCCACGTGGAGCATTGGTCTTCAATTCCATGTGGAGCATAGGTCTTCAACTACATGTGGAGCACAGGTATTCAACTACATGTGAAGCATTGGTCTTCAGCTCCACGTGGAGCATAGGTCTTCAATTCCATGTGAAGCATAGGTCTTCATGTGGAGCATAGGTCTTCAATTCCATGTGAGCATAGGTCTGTCTTCAACTCCATGTGGAGCATAGGTCTTCAATTCCATATGGAGCATAGGTCTTCAACTTAATGTGGAGCATATGTCTTCAACTCCATGTGAAGCATAGGTTTTCAACTCCATGTGGAGCATAGGTCTTCAACTCCATATGGAGCATAGGTCTACAACTCCATGTGGAGCATAGGTCTTCAACTCCATGCAGAGCATAGTTTTGCAACACACATATTCCAAGCCGTACTTTGTGATAGATTCCACTTAAGACCGCTCCTTAACTTCTTCATCTTTTTTCATGTCTCCACTCGTCTTCTGCAAATTTCCTTTCTCCTGCCGTTTTGTCTCAGGTGTGAGCATTTTGAAAAGGGTCCATCGCGTAAAACTCTCAGTCGGCCTCGCCCGTGTGTGCTCATCCAACGCCACCATTTTATCGAGTCTCTTTCGAATGAAAGTAAAATTAAAGTGAAAATGTTATTGGATTTTTTACCTGAGGAAACAATATCATGCAATCCAGTAGTACATTTTGTGTCTACCATCGACGAATAGAAGGATGGATGAGCAAGATCAAGAAGATCCTACAACAAAATATGTCTTTATGTCATGTACACAATTTAAGTAAATTGTCGAAGAGGTTCTCAAAAGGGTGAAGAATTAAGGCCGCATGCCTAGAATTTGAATCAGTTGGCGTGGTGGTCAGAGTCTTTTTTTTTCTATTCTAATTTCATACCGGAAATCATACCTGCATGCTTCTGAGAGACAGGTGGCAGTCTTCAAACCTCTGCCACATTTATCCTTTTCACATCATCACATGACAGTTTTTAAGGTAGACAGAAGAGCGACTTGTTAAAACGTTCTATGTCCATTAACATCCAGATGTCCATTAACATCCAAATGTCCTTTAACATCCAACTGTCCTTTAACATCCAAATGTCCTTTAACATCCAAATGTCCTTTACCATCCAAATGTCCTTTAACATCCAAATGTCCATTAAAATCAAAAACTGTATCAGCGTAAAAAGGGGGGGGAGGAGTGGGGGGTGGGGTGGAGTAGGATGAGCAAAAGAAGAAGAAGAGGAAGTGGAAGAAGAGGGGGAAAATTTCCACAATTTAAAATATAAATAATTCATAAACTTTCTAATATAAAGGCGTAGAATTACTGGTGCTAAAACAAAGTACCTGGTTACTGTATGATAACGGCATCTGAGCTCTGTACCAATCATATCCTTTCCCGAAGTTGACGTCTCTGTCAAAGAAGTGTATCTCAGTGTTGGATGGAACAATGTAGGGATGCATCTTAAGGAATTCTATGAGAGCTCTGGTACCACAGTGGCCTACACCAAATATTATCACCTGCGAAGGTGGAAACCGTAAAACAACAAAGTTGAATGAGTTAATGTTGTCAGTGACGATATAAGGCTCATGGGAAAACAAAGGAATTCAAAGGAATTCAAAGGAATATGGAATTTTAAATTAAAGTGATATTTATTCGAATATTAAATGTCCACTCTCTTCTTCAGCTTTATGTATTTTAATCATGCAAGCTAGACTTTGTTCTGTTTCATGATAGAGGGGTAGGAAAAACATTATGACACACGATCAGCTGGTCATATGGTCGGAAGTCACATGTGCCAGAGTGTTATGATGATTTTTTCCTCTAAACCAGCGCCGTGCTTGCACACACCGTCTTCGGAAGACTGCATCTTAGTTTGACTATTCTTTCCTGTAGGTTGGAAACCGGCCGGGGCTGCTGGTTGGGAATAACCTGCCCTTGGATTTATGACAGGCTGTTCTCTCCATAGCCTTTCCTTCTCCCATGGCAACTGCTAGTCAGCAGTGGCTTTCCGTGGAATATACATCAAACCGTTGACAGAATGCTAACTGTATATGAAAGTGAAACATTTGTGTTGACATATATATGTGTGTGTGTGAGCGTGCGTGCGTGTGTGTGTGTGTGTGTGTGCGTGCGTGCGTGTGTGTGTGTGTGTGTGTGTGTGTGTGTGAGAAATCATTAAGTTGGTTGCGGATTAGATTTGCAATCTGTCGCTAAATTAAATGTGATTTGGATTATCATCAAATCATTCATTTGCAGATGGAGTTGGTATACATGAAATCACAATCCATGAAATTAAAGTTTGTGATGTTATTGGACTCAAAAATACCAACGATCAAAATGTATGTTACCTTGTAATTATTGGGATAATATGAGCGATAGCTCAGTGATTAGTGAACTGGACGATAAAGGACAAAAGGTAGGGTTCGATCCCACCCGATTGCTTCCGGTTCACCCAGCCTTAAATGGGTACTGGATTTTTTTTCTGGGAAAGTAAAGTGGCACAGACGTAATACCGACTACATTACCCAAAAAAAAAATCATGTGCCGAAGATCTGTAAAATGTATGGTCACTAACACCATATTACCTATACGCCACTTGGCGTGACGGGGGTACTTTACTTGAAATTATTGCAGTAATGACCTGCTTGTGAGAACCCTATTTTCTTCACCCGTTACTCTAACACACAGCACAATCTTGCCTTACCTTTGAAAATCGTTATCTACTTTCAACACAACACTCCTGTCTCAACACCCGTTACTCTAACACACAACACTCCTGTCTCAACACCCGTTGCTCTAACACACAACACTCCTGTCTCAACACCGTTGCTCTAACACACAACACTCCTGTCTCAACACCCGTTGCTCTAACACACAACACTCCTGTCTCAACACCCGTTGCTCTAACACACAACACTCCTGTCTCAACACCCGTTCGCTCTAACACACAACACTCCTGTCTCAACACCCGTTCGCTCTAACACACAACACTCCTGTCTCAACACCCGTTGCTCTAACACACAACGCAACCTTCCCTTACCTGTGGAAATCGTTGTTCCGGAAGTTCTCCTGGAGGCGGTTTAAACAACTTGGGACTGTAACTCCCGGCCATCTCGATGGTCCAGTGCAGGTTTCTCTTCCTCAGAATTCCCAAATTAGACGTTCGATCTCTCAAAGCGGAAACCCAATCTTTGTCTACCACAACAGTTGATTTGCTGCGTTCCTTGTATCCACCATTACTGAGCCTCGCTCTGTCACTTGTCGTTTTAAATCAAGTTCGTATCCTAAAATATGTTGAGGTTCGTTGTTGAATCTCCCATTTTCCGACACAGATTGAAGATTAACTCCTCCATATGCATTGTCTACATGGGTAGTTATAATTCCACTTTCCTGACCATTATCAATTGCGATATTTTTAATAAAAACAGTGTTTTCATTTCTACGTATATCATTATTGCTATTGTTAACTGTAGCTTTCTTTAGTATGTCATCAATAATGTGATCTTTCTTTTGTTTAATTTTTATTAATTTGAGATCGGTGTTAAATAAATTAGAATGTGCTTCCTCTCTGATTAATACCGGAGAGTTCATGGACACATACGTGTCATGTTGATTACTATAAAAGTATTTCCAAGCCTTGGATACGACAGATGCAATGATAGTCAGGCAGAACAACATTAACAAGAGCTTCAAACAGAGCCCTTTTGTTTTTCTTAATGGCAGCATGTCTGTAGCAAGAGCCGAAATGCTTCAACGCACCTTATCTGCTAAACATACATACAATTTTAACATCTATTGAATATCTCTATGGTATATTCTTACGTCTATAAGTGCTACTAATTAACATATACAGTTATAGTGTCTACTGTTTAACTAATTAGCAGATATAACTTAACGGGTATTAATGTACGACAGGAAATTTAAACTATTATTATTAAAATAAGCATGTACAATTCTAGGGCCATATAATTTAGAATATGTTAATTTTGGTGAATGCCTGCGTTTGTAACTTTCTATTAATTATCAGATACCTCAAGAAAATAATGGGAGCCGCGATAGTTCAGTGGTTAGTGAACTGGATTAGAAAGGACAAGAGGTAGGGTTCGATCCTGATCTACTGCTTCCAGGGTTCACCCAGCTTTAAATGAGTAACAGATTTACTTTTTGGGAAAGTAAAGCGGCATGGGCTACCAACCACATTACTCCGAAAGTCTGTAAAAATGATGGTCACTGACACCATATTCCTTATACGTCACTTGGCGTAACAGAGCTCTAATTTTTTTTGTTTTACAAGAAAATAATCTTCATTGATACAGCGCATTGGCTTATTAAATATATATTGTTTTATTACATGTCATGTATTTGTTTACTTCTACTAGACTCCGTCACTCATAATTAACTACAGATTTTGCAGTGCCTCTTGAAATGCTTTTTTTCTTTAATTTCGCCATATAAATCTGTATGCATTTGTTTATCAACATTATATTGGTATTGGAGTTAGAACGGTCCAGAATGCGTCCAAGTAAACGTTTAGGTTGTATTAGGTTCTGTATTACAGAAATGTAAACTTCTATTTGATAAATATAATATACAAATAAAAAAATACATGAGAAATATAAAATACAATCGATAAATATATAAGTATGTCACACAGTTTAACATGCCTTCTACATGACGCTTTTCTCGTTTAATGAAGTGGATTAGTTGAGCTCCGGGAAATGTTTTTTTAAGGGAAAAAAATCAGGATCGTTAACCTGATTGCTGATGAAACTAGACTCGCTTCAAGCCCAAATGAATAGCTGAAATAATAATGAATTACCGTCTGACTCATCGAAGGTAATAAAAACGAGGAAAAATCTCCTTTCATTTGAATACATCGACCTAGTACATTGGATTTAAATAATTTCTACTTCGACTATTTTAAAATGCTTATAAACATCCTTTAACGATGTAAAAAAAAGGAAAAAAAATTAAAGTACCCCGTTACGCCAAGTGGCGTATAGGGAATATGGTGTTAGTGTCCATAAAAGTAACAAAAAACACAAGAAGAGATAGAATACCAAATGAAACCATAAGAAAAATAGTAGGAACAAAACCCTGCCAAGAATATATAGAACAACAACAACTTAAATGGTTTGGCCACCTGGTCAGAATGAATCAATCACCATCAAGGGCGTTCTTCTCGAGAATACATGGAAAAAGACCAAGAGGAAGACCCAGAAGAAGATGGATAGATGCAGTGACAGAGACATGTAACAACAAAGGAAAATCACTAATTCAGACAGTTCGAGCAGCTCAAGAGCGACAAATGATATAAACCACGACACCTTTTAGGTATCAGTGACAAGAGAAAAGAAGAAGATGGATAGATGCAGTGACAGAGACATGTAACAACAAATGAAAATCACTAATTCAGACAGTTCGAGCAGCTCAAGAACGACAAATGATATAAACCACGGCACCTTTTAGGTATCAGTGACAAGAGAAAAGAAGAAGATGGATAGATGCAGTGACAGAGACATGTAACAACAAAGGAAAATCACTAATTCAGACAGTTCGAGCAGCTCAAGAACGACAAATGATATAAACCACGACACCTTTTAGGTATCAGTGACAAGAGAAAAGAAGAAGATGGATAGATGCAGTGACAGAGACATGTAACAACAAAGGAAAATCACTAATTCAGACAGTTCGAGCAGCTCAAGAACGACAAATGATATAAACCACGGCACCTTTTAGGTATCAGTGACAAGAGAAAAGAAGCAGATGGATAGATGCAGTGATAGAGACATGTAACAACAAAGGAAAATCACTAATTCAGACAGTTCGAGCAGCTCAAGAACGACAAATGATATAAACCACGACACCTTTTAGGTATCAGTGACAAGAGAAAAGAAGAAGATGGATAGATGCAGTGATAGAGACATGTAACAACAAAGGAAAATCACTAATTCAGACAGTTCGAGCAGCTCAAGAACGACAAATGATATAAACCACGGCACCTTTTAGGTATCAGTGACAAGAGAAAAGAAGAAGATGGATAGATGCAGTGACAGAGACATGTAACAACAAAGGAAAATCACTAATTCCGACAGTTCGAGCAGCTCAAGAACGACAAATGATATAAACCACGACACCTTTTAGGTATCAGTGACAAGAGAAAAGAAGAAGATGGATAGATGCAGTGACAGAGACATGTAACAACAAAGGAAAATCACTAATTCAGACAGTTCGAGCAGCTCAAGAACGACAAATGATATAAACCACGGCACCTTTTAGGTATCAGTGACAAGAGAAAAGAAGAAGATGGATAGATGCAGTGACAGAGACATGTAACAACAAAGGAAAATCACTAATTCAGACAGTTCGAGCAGCTCAAGAACGACAAATGATATAAACCACGACACCTTTTAGGTATCAGTGACAAGAGAAAAGAAGAAGATGGATAGATGCAGTGACAGAGACATGTAACAACAAAGGAAAATCACTAATTCAGACAGTTCGAGCAGCTCAAGAACGACAAATGATATAAACCACGGCACCTTTTAGGTATCAGTGACAAGAGAAAAGAAGCAGATGGATAGATGCAGTGATAGAGACATGTAACAACAAAGGAAAATCACTAATTCAGACAGTTCGAGCAGCTCAAGAACGACAAATGATATAAACCACGACACCTTTTAGGTATCAGTGACAAGAGAAAAGAAGAAGATGGATAGATGCAGTGATAGAGACATGTAACAACAAAGGAAAATCACTAATTCAGACAGTTCGAGCAGCTCAAGAACGACAAATGATATAAACCACGGCACCTTTTAGGTATCAGTGACAAGAGAAAAGAAGAAGATGGATAGATGCAGTGACAGAGACATGTAACAACAAAGGAAAATCACTAATTCCGACAGTTCGAGCAGCTCAAGAACGACAAATGATATAAACCACGACACCTTTTAGGTATCAGTGACAAGAGAAAAGAAGAAGATGGATAGATGCAGTGACAGAGACATGTAACAACAAAGGAAAATCACTAATTCAGACAGTTCGAGCAGCTCAAGAACGACAAATGATATAAACCACGGGACCTTTTAGGTATCAGTGACAAGAGAAAAGAAGAAGATGGATAGATGCAGTGACAGAGACATGTAACAACAAAGGAAAATCACTAATTCAGACAGTTCGAGCAGCTCAAGAACGACAAATGATATAAACCACGACACCTTTTAGGTATCAGTGAAAAGAGGAAGAAGACCATAAACTTTACAGACCTTCGGCACATGATTGTTGGGGTAATGTGGTCGGTATTACGCCCGTGCCGCTTTACTTTCCAAGAAAAAAAACCGGTACCCATTAAAGGTTGGGTGAACCGGAAGCCGTCGGTTGGGATCGAACCCTACCTCTTGTCCTTTCTAGTCCAGTTCACTAACCACTGAGCTATCGAGGCTCTTTAACGATGTAACGTCCCATAAAATGTATGAAATAAAAGGGAAGTGAGATATAAAATATGACTTTACTAGACCACAACGTTTGACGGTAAGTAAGTGGGTGCCCTTCCTCGTTGTTAGTACTTTCTCCAATTTTATGAGCCAAATTACCCTTCTCTTTTTTAGATGTGTCGACTGGACGGAACGAAACTGCGTTTAACTCCGCTTTCACACTATCGCCAAACCGACGCATTACTACTATGTTACTACCTATTTACGTTGCCAACATATCTATATGTTCATAAAAGGTAAAGTACGAGACTTGAACCGGCGTCTTAGCACGCGAGTTTACACCCATATCTGCTTGGCCGCCTATCCAGAAATGTTCGGAGATTTCTGTATAGTGTCGCCTCAAGCATCGAAATTCAGATGCGAAGCAACATTCCTCACCTTCCCTGGGTAATACTCTGGTACCCATTTCTGCCAACGGCTGGGTCGTCCGTGGGGTATTTTTTTCCAACCACGAGTACAATTCACACTGCTCCCAGCGGGAATCGAACGTCGGTAGCCCAGTCGGGTGGTTTTCCCAACTCGGCTACCCAGGCCCCCACAATATATATGTTCATTTGTTGACGAAATTAAAATGTGATATTGAGTATTCTTCTCTCTCAGATTTATTTAGTTTTATATTTCTGAGGATAAACTCCATCAATTAATAATCCATTTGTGAAGATCAATATAAATTGATATTTCCATTAATTTAATTTTAACATGATGAGGTTTTCAAAACGTTCCTTAACTTCTACAACGTTTTATGAACGATTATTTAAAATTGCGAAGCAAAAACACACAGAACAAAACATGCATTTAATCGTTTATTTATAAAAGATACGGCACATTAAAATCTATCGTTAAATATTTCAATGTCCACAAATTTATAGGAAAACAATGACAACCTGTTATAGGAAAAAATTGACAACTGCAACTACTATCTTGATAGTGACTCTAATACTGCCAATGTAATAGTTTATGACTGTCTATTATCCAACTACTGTCTATTACCAACCTACCTACTTACCTACGTATACCTACATACCTGCCTAACTACTTACCTATCTATATACCTGCCTATCTATATACCTACCTACCTACCAACATATTTATATACCTACCTACCTACCTATCTATATACCTACCTACCTATCTATATACCTACCTACCTACCTACCCTATCTATCTATCTATCTATCTATCTATCTATCTATCTATCTATCTATCTATCTATCTATCTATCTATCTATCTATCTATCTATCTATCTATCTATCTATCTATCTATCTATCTATCTATCTATCTATCTGCCTCCCTGCCTGACTGCCCTTCTGACTGTCTGTCTGTCTGTCTATCTGTCTACCTGCCTGACTGTCTGTCTATCTGTCTACCTGCCTGACTGTCTGTCTATCTGTCTACCTAATACATCTATATTTTGTTCCGTTTGTAATTTTGTCCAGCCCAAATAAAATCCCCTCTATATTATTCATCGCTGCTTATTTACAAATTACGTGTAATTGTTATATTGACTTTTCATGTTACTAATTAACTACACATTTCCTATTGTTTATGCCATTCTGCGCTGCGGTCTGCAAATATGTTCATCGTTATTTCATCTGTCGTTCAAGTGATAAGTATCTGAAACAAAACAGAAAAGAAATGCTAGTCATGCTCTAACATTGTGTAAGACAGTGTCATTGAACCCCTTGAAATGTAGGGTTAAATTATTGTCGGAAAGAGCTTGCCAGCAGAAAGAAGACATGTATTACGGCCCCTTAACCTGTTAACTTTTACTCTCTTCAATTCATCATCATCATCACTATGTGCCATACCAATTTTCGTAGGCAGTCATGTCATGTCCTTCCAGTCTTCTATCAACAGTGCATCGCAGACATTCTGACACTGCATCACTTTTCTGTCCCTTATATCACTCACCCCACTCTAGAACGCCCTCTATCTACTCACAGGTACCCTATATTCCCCTGGTCAGCTCTTTGCTCTTTGTGTATGCACACTGGCCTGTTTTCGGACACTTCTGTTACTGCGCGCTGTGTGCCCACATTTTCACTTTTGTGCACGCACACATACCACAGCGTACCAGTATTCTCACACATCAGATCATACAGGGAAGACTTTTTATTTTTAATTTTCTTTTTATTTCTTCTTCTCGTTCGAAATTATTATCGAATATTTTATTTTTTTTATTTTAAATACATTTGTGTGTGTGGTGTGTGTGTATGTTTGTTCTTGCTGAAGGCCTATTGAGCCGAAATGTCGTTCTGGTTTGTGTTATCCTCTTGTTACGTGAAGCTTTAACCTTTTTTTCACTTCTTTTTTCGATATCTAAATTTGTGTTCATTTCTCCTATCAAAAATTGGCAAATTCGGACACCAGAGAGGCATTTCAGAAACAATATCCAGCATAAGATATAAATATGGTACCAAACTACTGACAAGATATTATTGCTTGCTACCTACCGTCTATCATTGCGCCCAAGACCATATATGTATATTTATTTGTTGATCCATTATTTCTGTCATTGATATTGTCATGTCACCTAGCCTGTCCCTATTGGAGAACGTTACTTCCACCACAGCTACTCGGACATTTGCTCCATCCTGCGCGAGATGTTCAACGTCAGCATCAATCAATCTCAGCTCATCTGGTACAATAAAAGGGAAGGCAACGAATACCTCTAGTATGTTGTTATGTGTCCAGTGGCCTGTGAGATGACACCCTTAGGCCCAAATACTCCGTGTATTAAAAGTTGATTAAAAGTTGATGATATTAAAAGAGATGGGATTTCTCAGAAGAATGTTGAAAGTTCCCTGGACAGCTAACAGGACCAATGGGGAAGTTCTCAAAGAGGCCAACACAAAAAGGCAGCTCCTAAAAAAAACATCAGAGAGAAACAATCAACATTTTTCGGGAACATCATGAGAAGAGGAAAGTTGGAATACTTGGTTACAACTGGCAAAGTAGAAGGAAAAAGAGATCGCGGACGACAAAGAGAGAAATACTGGATAGCATGGTGTCATGTCATGGAAAACAGTCAACAGAGCTGATACGATGCATTCTATATAGAAGATTGTGGAAAGACATGATCGCCTACGCCAACCGGTATGGCACATGATGATGATGATTAAAAGTTGCTCATCCATTGTTGCATCCTTACGATACTATATACGTTTTAAGATGCATAGCCTTAGTGCCCAAATTGTTCAATGACCAATGGCGTATTCTATGAGTTCTGTGGTCTGTATCATGCCAGACCGCTATACTTTTCCATAAGAAATCTTTGATATCCATTTCCTCATTCTGTGTAAACCCTGTGGTCGAGACAGTCTAAAGAAACAGTAATAGTAAGGTGACCAGACGTCCCGATTTTTCCGGGACAGTCTCCATTTATTACTGTTTTTTAAACCTGTGTCCCGAATTTGTTACTGTCCCGATTTTGGCCGACTTTTAGCTTTTGTCTCGGATTTGTAAAAATAATTTAGGGACACAAACGTTTACCAATTTTGCCAATATGGTAAACGTCTCTTCGACTTAAAAACAGACATTATTCCGTTGTTGTGTAGAAAATGTTTAAAAAGTTAAACTGGCTGTTAATTTGGCGAAACAGTAACAGTAAAATTCGCTCCAAGTTTTCAATCTTGTAGACTGAAACTGAAACTAACTAACGTTTAATTCAATAACTCCTGATAACGTTTTGTAAGCCTATATTGTTAGGTGTTTTAATTAATTTTAAAATATATGTATTATTCACTTGAAAAAGACGGAAGAAATTTCATGTTATTGATGGAAAATTAAAGTCAAATTAATCCGTCCCGGTTTAGCGTTTCAAAAATATGGTGACCTTAACTCTTTCCGTATATTATTTCCGGTTATTTTCAATTAGTGGAAGAGATTTCGGAAACAACATTTTTAATATTTTTAAAATATTAATCTACATGTTTATATTTATCTAACACTTAACATAGTACATATACATTTTTTATATAATTAAACAAGGAATTATATTTCATCAATATCAAGGTGATACAAGACATGTAAAAAGAAAATGGTTTGATAACAGCTTACGCTAATCAAATTGAGAGTGACGCACTGTGCGGCTAAACGTACATGACCGAAATCGGCATGGCACATGGTCCGTCTAAATGTACGGAAAGAGTTAAGTAATAGTCACATCGGCTAAGTGAACTCCGTACTCTCTGTTCAACTGCGAACGCACCGACTAATCATCCACCAAGGCTTTGAGAAATGAAGAGACAATTTTATGTTCCGATAACTTGTTGAAATGACTTTCTCTTGTCTGCTCGAAATATTAACTTTATACATTAAAATCGAAAATAGGCCCGTTTCCTATTTTTACTTTCTTAGCGAAACAGCAACTGTTATAGTACATTTCGACGTAAAAAAACATCTTTCATAAACTTAAGACAAACAATACTCAATGAATATTATTATGAATCGAAGCTGTTATGTTGCTGAGGTGGTAGTGTTCTACAGTGCAGGTCACTCCAGGGTTAGCTCTGTGTCGATAAGGACAGTTTCGATTCTGCTGTAGCTGTTTTTTGTTTATTATTTATTTGTGAAATTTTTTTGTCGGTGTGTTAAACACATATCAATATCCCACAAACTTATTTGCTTCAAAGACTTACCTACGTGGTGTTACGTAACTGTCTTCTTATCCTTATGATATGTAACCTTTCAGTGCGACCATTTTTGTTTATAGACTCGCGTATCGATAATGTGATAAACGTCAAGCCAATGTTGTTATGAAGGTAGCTAGTCTATGATCAATATTTACAGCACCTAAATGGATAGTTCGTGCCTTCTATTATCCGCGGCAGGTGTATCGTGTATGATGCAGGACCGTTTCATCTTCAATTCTCATGTAAAAAATGAAAGTGATACTTTAGATGATACGAGGAAAAACGATTTTGTAACGCGGGTATTTGAAAGAATCAATAAATAACAGTCGAGGCAGAAGTTGAGAAAATGAATCACCTATGCCAGCAGGCGAAGAGATAGAGGGAAGCAAAGAGAAAAAATAACAGACAGCTTAAGAGAATGGCTTGGCAGAAGGTCAACAACAGAAATGATAAATAGCTGCCGAGATCGAAAGTTGTGGAGAGACATGATCACCTACGCCACTAGGCCTGGTACTTGATGATGATGCCAGTAGGCATGATACATGATGAAGATGATGAATGTATTAGATGATGTTTTGGATAAACATCAAGCAAGTAATTTTGTGTGTGGCCATTTTAGTGAGTCAGAAATTTTGTTGGCGACAAAACGCTGACCTTTCTTTACAAATATTAACTTGGAACATTCAATAAGCATAGCACTTGATGGTGATGAATTTGAGTCTATGAAATTACTATTTTATTAAGCTTCCACCAAGTGTTATTATGGCCGTCTTAAATAAACATATAACCGTGACTATTAATTCTCTCTGATTTGTTATTATTTTATAACGTTCAGACACAAATTAACTGCTGATGACAGAGCTGTGGCGCTCCTTTATAACTATTAAGTTGTTCTATCAGCGACACATATCAAAATCTAAGGACCCCACAAAGATCAGAACTTTGTCAGAAGCTTGCAACCCCGAATATATTCTTGCACTTTGTTGACAAAACAATGTCATATACGAGTGCTGCAAATATGTAAACAAGAGAATATATTAGGTCGGATGACTTCTTGTGATGGCACTTAGAGGCCAACTCTCATAGGGAATGGAGGAAGAAGCGGTGGGAAACGTACACATCGGAAGAATGTTTGAACGGGGTACCACGAAGTGTGAAAGCAAAAACTATGTTCGAAACAGATACAGGTCGAGGTCAAGTACAAGACTTGAATCGACGTCTTAGCACGCGAGTTTCCATACATATGTGCTCAGCCGCCTAACCAGATGTGTTCGGAGACTACTGGACAGTGTCGCTTCAAGCATTGAAACACACAATGCGATGCTGAATTCCTCGCCTTCCCAGAGTACTTCCCTGATACCCATTATCTGTAAGCGGCTGGGTCGACCGCGGGGATATTCTTTTTCCAACCACGAGTACAATTCACACTGCTTCCAGGGAAAATCAAACACGGGTTGTCCGAACGTCGGTAGCGAGGTGGTTTTCCAAACTAGGCTACTCAGACCCCGAAAGGGAACGAAAGAAAACATACATACAACGAAAGAGAACGAAAGAGAACATGCATACAGCGAAAGAGAACATGCATACAGCGAAAGAGAACATGTATACAGCGAAAGAGAACGAAAGAGAACATGCATACAGCGAAAGAGAACATGCATACAGCGAAAGAGAACATGCATACAGCGAAAGAGAACGAAATAGAATATGCATACAGCGAAAGAGAACATGCATACAGCGAAAGAGAACGAAATAGAATATGTATACAGCGAAAGAGAACATGCATACAGCGAAAGAGAACGAAATAGAATATGTATACAGCGAAAGAGAACATGCATACAGCGAAAGAGAACGAAAGAGAACATGCATACAGCGAAAGAGAACGAAAGAGAACATGCATACAGCGAAAGAGAACATGTATACAGCGAAAGAGAACGAAAGAGAACATGCATACAGCGAAAGAGAACATGCATACAGCGAAAGAGAACATGCATACAGCGAAAGAGAACGAAATAGAATATGCATACAGCGAAAGAGAACATGCATACAGCGAAAGAGAACGAAATAGAATATGTATACAGCGAAAGAGAACATGCATACAGCGAAAGAGAACGAAAGAGAACATGCATACAGCGAAAGAGAACGAAAGAGAACATGCATACAGCGAAAGAGAACGAAAGAGAACATGCATACAGCGAACGAGAAGAAAAGACAACATACATTCAGTGAAAGAGAACGAAAGAGAACATGCATACAGCGAAAGAGAACGAAAGAGAACATGCATACAGCGAAAGAGAACGAAAGAGAACATACATTCAGCGAAAGAGAACGAAAGAAAACATACATTCAGTGAAAGAGAACGAAAGAGAACATACATACAGCGAAATAGAAAGAAAGAGAATATACATTCAGTGAAAGAGAACGAAAGAGAACATACGTACAGTGAAAGAGAACGAAAGAGAACATGCATACAGCGAAAGAAAACATACTTACAGCGAAAGAGAGTGAAAGAGAACATACATTCAGTGAAAGAGAAATGAAGAAAACATGCATTCAGCGAAAGAGAACATACATGCAGCAAAAGAGAAAGAAAGAGAACATGCATACAACGAAAGAGAACATACAGCGAAAGAGAGCGAAAGAGAACATACATTCAGTGAAAGAGAACGAAAGAGAACATGCATACAGCGAAAGAGAGCGAAAGAGAACATGCATACAGCAAAAGAGAATATACTTACAGCGAAAGAGAAAGAAAAGAACATACATGCTGCAAAAGAGAAAGAAAGAGAATATACTCACAGTGAAAGAGAACGAAAGAGAACATGCATACAGCGAAAAAGAACATACTTAAAGCGAAAGACAACGAAAGAGAACATGCATATAGCGAAAGAGAACATACTTACAGCGAAAGAGAGTGAAAGAGAACATACATTCAGTGAAAGAGAGCGAAAGAGAACATGCATACAGCGAAAGAGAACATACTTACAGCGAAATAGAGCGAAAGAGAACATGCATACAGCGAAAGAGAGCGAAAGAGAACATACTTACAGTGAAAGAGAACATGCGTACAGCAAAAGAGAGCAAAAGAGAACATGCATACAGCAAAAGAGAGCAAAAGAGAACATACTTACAGCGGAAGAGAGCGAAAGAGAACATGCATGCAGTGAAAAAGAGCGAAAGAGAACATAACTTACAGCGAAAGAGAACATGCATACAGCGAAAGAGAACATGCATACAGCGAAAGAGAGCGAAAGAGAACATACTTATAGCGAAAGAAAGCAAAAGAGAACATGCATACAGCGAAAGAAAGCGAAAGAGAACATGCATACAGCGAAAGAGAACATGCATACAGCGAAAGAGAGCGAAAGAGAACATACATAGAGCAAAAGAGAGCAAAAGAGAACATACTTACTGCGAAAGAGAACATGCATACAGCGAAAGAGAACATACTTACAGCGAAAGAGAGCGAAAGAGAACATACTTACAGTGAAAGAGAACATACTTACAGCGAAAGAGAGCGAAAGAGAACATACATAGAGCAAAAGAGAGCAAAAGAGAACATACTTACTGCGAAAGAGAACATGCATACAGCGAAAGAGAACATGCTTACAGCGAAAGACAGCGAAAGAGAACATACTTACAGCGAAAGAGAACATGCTTACAGCGAAAGAGAACATGCATACAGCGAAAGAGAACATGCATACAGCGAAAGAGAACATGCTTACAGCGAAAGAGAACATGCATACAGCGAAAGAGAACATGCATACAGCGAAAGAGAACATGCATACAGCGAAAGAGAACGAAGGAGAACATACTTACAGCGAAAGAGAGTGAAAGAGAACATGCATACAGCGAAAGAGAGCGAAAGAGAACATACTTACAGCGAAAGAGAGCGAAAGAGAACATGCATACAGCGAAAGAGAACATATATACAGCGAAAGAGAACATATATACAGCGAAAGAGAACATATATACAGCGAGAGAGAACATGCATACAGCGAAAGAGAACATGCATACAGCGAAAGAGAACATGCATACAGCGAAAGAGAACGAAGGAGAACATACTTACAGCGAAAGAGAGTGAAAGAGAACATGCATACAGCGAAAGAGAGCGAAAGAGAACATACTTACAGCGAAGGAGAGCGAAAGAGAACATACTTACAGCGAAAGAGAACATGCGTACAGCAAAAAAAAGCAAAAGAGAACATACATACAGTGAAAAAGAGCGAAAGAGAACATACTTACAACGAAAGAGAACATGCATACAGCGAAAGAGAGCGAAAGAGAACATACTTACAGCAAAAGAGAACATGCAAACAGCAAAGGAGAGCAAAAGAGAACATACTTACAGCAAAAGAGAGCGAAAGAGAACATACTTACAGCGAAAGAGAACATGCATACAGCGAAAGAGAACATGCATGCAGTTAAAAAGAGCGAAAGAGAACATACTTACAGCGAAAGAGAACATGCATACAGCGAAAAAGAGCGAAAGAGAACATACTTACAGCGAAAGAGAACATGCATGCAGCGAAAGAGAACATGCATACAGCGAAAGAGAACATGCATACAGCGAAAGAGAACATGCATACAGCGAAAGAGAGCGAAAGAGAACATACTTACAGCGAAAGAAAGCAAAAGAGAACATGCATACAGCGAAAGAAAGCGAAAGAGAACATGCATACAGCGAAAGAGAACATGCATACAGCGAAAGAGAACATACTTACAGTGAAAGAGAGCGAAAGAGAACATACTTTCAGCGAAAGAGAGCGAAAGAGAACATGCATACAGCGAAAGAGAACATATATACAGCGAAAGAGAACATGCATACAGCGAAAGAGAACATATATACAGCGAAAGAGAACATGCATACAGCGAAAGAGAACATACTTACAGCGAAAGAGAACATGCATACAGCGAAAGAGAACATGCATACAGCGAAAGAGAACATGCATACAGCAAAAGAGAGCGAAAGAGAACATACTTACAGCGAAAGAGAACATGCATACAGCGAAAGAGAGCGAAAGAGAACATACTTACAGCGAAAGAGAACATACTTACAGCGAAAGAGAACATGCATACAGCGAAAGAGAACATGCATACAGCGAAAGAGAACATGCATACAGCAAAAGAGAACGAAAGAGAACATACTTTCAGCGAAAGAGAGCGAAAGAGAACATGCATACAGCGAAAGAGAACATCATCATCATTAAGTACCGGGCCTAGTGGCGTAGGTGATCATGTCTCTCCACAACTTTCGATCGCGGCAGCTATTTATCATTTCTGTTGTTGACCTTCTGTCAAGCCATTCTCTTAAGCTGTCTGTTATTTTTTCTCTTTGCTTCCCCCTATCTCTTCGTCCCTCAATTATTCCAGTTGTTACAACATATTCCAGTTGTTCTCTTCTCCTCACATGGCCAAAACATGATGATGTATTACAATGTAATATTAAAGCTAAATTTAATCAAAGAAATATTGATTGTGCACTGTAAGATCAAGACACAAAAGAAAATAGTATATTTAAACAGACATTAACGACAGGAAAGAAAGTTGACAGTTTAACTCCTTCAGCACATCCCTAACATTGATGGACACAAATATGCTTATAGTGATATTTATTATTATTTTTTAGTACCTTGTATGACTTCTTGATATCGATATATAAGATAATGTGTGATCTTCGTGTATCGGTGTTGATACTACCACATTTATATTATTCTGTGGTTAGAGTGAGTTTGAAGATACCATTTTTAGAACAATTGAAGTCCTGAAGTGTCGATAGTAATGATGATATTAGTTTAATTAATAATTGTTGCTCATTATAGGATCGAGACATTTTACTCAAATTCGACTATTGAAATTAGCTTAGTTGTTAGCGAACTGGACTGCAAAGGACAACAGGTAGGGTCATGTGCTGATGGTCTGTAAAATATATGATCACTAACACCATAATCGCCCGTGGGCGTGCCGGGGCCCGAAAGGGGAGTAAAGAATAGTGGCGCTTTATCTACCAGGCATGTTCGTAAGAGGCGAGATAGGAGGGTCGGACATGGGACTGGCTATCCCATACTGTAAAAAATAAACCGAATAAATTTCACAAAAATGGACAAGGCAACACATTTTTAATTCAAATGTTAAGGCGGTCCTATTATATGGCTGTGAAACATGGAGAACAACAAAATTGACAATCACGAAGATACAGACTTTTATTAATGGATGCTTACGCAGGATAAAAGGATGGAAATGGCAGGACAAAATCACTAACATAGAATTATGGAAATGTACCAGTCAAACACCAGCGAATAAAGAGATACAGCGAAGACGATGCCGTTGGATAGGACACACACTACGGAAGTCAACTGAGAGTATTACAAAACAGGCCCTTTTTGGAATCCACAGGGGAAAAGACAAAGAGGAAGACCAAGGAATTCTTGGAGAAGACAGATAGAAACAGAGAGGAAGATGATGGGGTAGACATGGAATGATCTTAAAATAATGGCAAAAAACAGAACGACTTGGAAAGTGTTTGTTGAAGACCTATGCTCCACTGGGAGCTAAAAAGGTAGAAGGAGAAAAAGAACACCATATTCCCTATGCGCCACTTGGCATGACGGGGGCTCTTTACCTTTTATTTTACGAGTAATGAAATTGATTTCTAGTTGGTAATCTATAGTTTATGAACTTTCCTCCATTAGTTTTCACTAGCATAACATCGAGATTGCAACTTTGAGAATGAGATTTCGAAGGATCCAGGCGATAGTACATTAGATTTCAAGAAGGCTACATCACTATCAGAACTTGCATGCGAATATCATCTCATAACTAGAACATGAGGTATCGACAACTTTGGAATTAATTTACGATCACAGTTGTATGTTGATTTTCCTATTAACTAATACAAGTCACACATAGGCAGAAATCCTCGTACTGTTGACACACAAGTAGCTTGGAAGACAACTGGTAGAGTCAAGGCAAAGAAGTGAATACAACTGAATCAAAATGCGATCAAAATGCGAGGGTCATCACAGGAGCAATGAAATCAACACCAATATTGGAGATGGAGAAATTGTGGAGGATACCAGCACTGAGAGAACGGAGAGACACAAAGGTGCTGATACAGGCAGAAAAATTTGTATGCATGCCGAGACATCCAATGAAGGACAGATTCCAAAATCTTGCATTGGGACGACTTAAGAGAAGCAGCTTTATCCACCAAGCCAAGCGTATTAGTAGACAAACGCCAGACATGCCAAGAGTTGTTAAACCCCTTCTGCCCATACCAGAACAGACTCCCTGGACAGATGAATCAGGATTATCAGTTCAAATACGGACAGAAGTGAAAGGAATAGTTGACAAAGAGGAACAAAATAGTCTACAGCGAAAAACAATAACTCTCAGTTTCCTGGATGAAGAATACCCACATGACCTATGGATTCGTGTGTACACAGATGGATCAGCACAGAATGCAGTAAAGAATGGGGGAGCAGGTGCATATATAGAGTACCCAAATAACACTAGGGATATGAATAAAATAGCAACAGGGAAATATTGTCACAATTATGATGCAGAAATACAAGCAATAAAGTTGGCAATAGAAAAACTGCTGAACAGTAATCTTAGCCCACAGCCTGTAGTGTTTTGACAGATGCAAGATCAGTACTCCAGGCACTACAATCCAGAAAATTACCACATCTGCAGAACTTATTGACTGAACTCTGCAAGCACCACAGGGTTGCCCTGCAGTGGATCCCGTCTCACTGTGGAATACCAGGAAATGAGAAAGCAGATCAGTTGGCAAAGGAAGGTTCAACAGGCACACAACTAGATACACCAGTTACATACCATCATAAGAAACAGATAATCAAATCAATCAGAGGACCACAAGCCCCAAATCAGGATGCCGTTCATAATATGAATAGATTTGAACAAGTTATCATTATATCATTATTCATACTCAAACCAGGAAAAAAGACTAAATGTCTTCCACATGCGATGTCTCCGCAAAATAATGCACATCAAATGGCAGGACAAAATAACCAACTTAACTGTCCTGCAACGTGCTAAGACCCTAACAATCATGTCGATGCTCAGAAGTCGAAGGCTAAGATGGCTGGGGCATGTCCAACGGATGGAAGAAAAACGCATTCCTAGGCAAATACTATATGGCGAGCTAAAACACGGAAAACGACAAATCGGCAGACCTAAACTACGATATAGAGATATCTGCAAATCATCTCTGAAAGACTTCTCCATCTGTGAAAACGACTGGCAACATCTGGCAAGTGATCGCACATCATGGAGAGCACGTATAAGGAACGGTATAACAACATTTGAGACTGTTCTAAGACAGGACTTAGAAGAGAAGAGACTCATGAAAAAGGATGGTAAACCCTGTGGACCAGCGAGCCTGACCTGTTCATTATGTGACCGCGTGTGTTTGTCAAACATTGGTAGAATTAGCCACGAGAGAAGCTGTTCGGCAAAAACAATACCTCAAAAAAATACGCAATAGCCTCCACTAGACCGTCTGACAAGACGAAAAGGGCCATATATATCATTATACGCCTAAGAACAGGACACAATCGACTCCATAGTCACATGTATACAAAATTCAAGATCGGCACATCAACTACTTGTACATGTGGACAGGCACCCCAGACTGCAGAACACATACTTCAAGACTGCACTGAATATAGTAGACTGAGGAAAATCCATTGGCCCATAGATACAACACTACAGACAAAACTATATGGGCCACTGCAAGAATTACAAAAGACAGTAAAATTTATACAGGAAACGACATTGCAGATATAGACAATACTTCAGGCGAACGAAAGATAGATAGATAGATCGAGATTGCAACTTTGAGAATGAGATTTCGAAGGATCCAGGCGATAGTACATTAGATTTCAAGAAGGCTACATCACTATCAGAACTTGCATGCGAATATCATCTCATAACTAGAACATGAGGTATCGACAACTTTGGAATTAATTTACGATCACAGTTGTATGTTGATTTTCCTATTAACTAATACAGGTCACACATAGGCAGAAATCCTCGTACTGTTGACACACAAGTAGCTTGGAAGACAACTGGTAGAGTCAAGGCAAAGAAGTGAATACAACTGAATCAAAATGCGAAGCTACAGTGAAGCCTATGATGAAGAGAAATTATATACACACACACATATACATATATATATATATAAAACGGTTGGTTAAAGTTTCAGGAAAGTGTTTTGTATGTTTGTTCCTGTTGAAGGCCTATTGCGCCGAAACGTCATTCTGATTTATATTGTCCACTTGTTTCGTGAAGCTTTAATCATACCGTTTTTTCTAAATATATTTGTTCATATCTCCTTCGAAGAACACTGGTCCCGGCAGGTCCAAATGCTGCGACTTAGAAAAGTGAAGTTGAATCAGTATTTCCCCTCATTGCACAATTAAGAACAAATATCAGGAAACATGTAAGACAATATTGACAATAAGACCATAAGAAAATATGGAAGAGAAATGTATAACAGACAGGGAAAACAGTTAATAAATGGTTTGGAAGACAATATGAAGGTCTACACATTTTGGTTTCCTAAACTATAAAGGCGCTTTGCAAGTTGTTATTGTTTCTGCAAATATTTTGGCTAAAAAGACCTCAACCGATTAAGTGATGAGAGAGGGATGGAGAGAAAGGAAAAAGGCAGATTATGTGATTAAAACACGCAGTTACTTTGAAAAGGTTCCAGGTGTGAAATTATTGATTACATTAACTTTAAAAAAAAAAACCTTCACAGTATTGACTGTATTGACACCCATTTGCTTGCACTCAGTTTCATAACCAGCTTTCATTTTGCACTTCGGAAAGATCGCTATTTTTATGTAAAATAGCCACCTCATATCGCAACTTTTTACAGCATATAAACCAAACAGCAAATGTGTAGCGGTTGTTTGCTACCTGTGCTTCTATATGGGTCTGACTGCTGAAGAATAATGGACAAAGTGACGTAGAGACTGTCATTATTTCACATAAAGTATAAGAATAATGGACAAAGAGACGTAGAGACTGTCATTATTTCACATAAAGTATAAGAATAATGGACAAAGAGACGTAGAGACTGTCATTATTTCACATAAAGTATAAGAATAATGGACAAAGAGACGTAGAGGCTATCATTATTTCACATAAAGTATAATAATAATGGACAAAAGAAATAGAGACTGTCATTATTTCACATAAAGTATAAGAATAATGGACATAGAGACTGTCATTATTTCACATAAAGTATAATAATAATGGACAAAAAGAAATAGAGACTGTCATTATTTCACATAAAGTATAAGAATAATGGACAAAGAGACGTAAAGACTGTCATTATTTCACATAAAGTATAAGAATAATGGACAAAGAGACATAGAGACGTAGAGACTGTCATTATTTCACATAAAGTATTTGATAAATGTTCACAGTTGATTTTTTGGCAAGCAAAATCAGCAACCGAGACTTGCATACAAATTGAAGCAAAGTTAGAAAGGAATGGAGCTCTGTACCATTTGTGCTCGGAGAAAATTAACACCAACATCATCATCAAGTACCATGCCAGCTGGCGGAGGTGATTATTTCTCTCCACAACTTTCGATCTCGACAGTTATATTAACATTTCTGTTGTTGACCTTCTGCTAAGCCATTCTCTTAAGCTGTCTGGTATCTTTTCTCTTTGCTTCCCTCTGCCTCTTCGTCCCTCAATTTTCCCAGTTGTTACAATATATTTCAGCTGTTCCCTTCTCATTACATTGGCAAAAATGATGATTGTTTCTTCGTAATATTGGGCATTAGCTTTCTTTTTGCTTTGCCCTATTTAAGAACGTTTACATCACTCTTCTTAGCTGTTCATTGTATTCTCAATATTCTTCTCTAAAACCACATTTCTACATCCTTCGGTGATTTTCTTGTCTGTTGTCCTAATGTCCATGATTCACATCCATATTTTAAGACTGGCTCTACATAACATTTAAGAACTCATTTATTTGTTTCTATTGTAAAAAATGCAATGACTAGAATTGCAAGGCAGCTTCTCCAGAGAAATCACAAAAGAACAGTCAAATGAAGGATGGTTGTTAGTTATTACGATAATCGTCGCTGTACACCGAACAGTCAAAAGAAGGATAGTGGTTAGTTAATAGAAACATCGTCCTTGTACATCGAACAGTCAAAAGAAGGACAGTGCTTAGTTATTACGATAATCGTCCCTGTACATCGAACAGTTAAAAGAAGGACAGTGGTTAGTTAATAGGTACATCGTCCCTGTACACTGAACAGTCAAAAGAAGGACAGTGGTTAGTTATTACGATAATCGTCCCTGTACATCGAACAGTTAAAAGAAGGACAGTGGTTAGTTAATAGGTACATCGTCCCTGTACACTGAACAGTCAAAAGAAGGACAGTGGTTAGTTATTACGATAATCGTCCCTGTACACTGAACAGTCAAAAGAAGGACAGTGGTTAGTTATTACGATAATCGTCCCTGTACACCGAACAGTCAAATGATAGAGAGTGGTTAGTTATTAGGATTATCGTCCCTGTACACCGAACAGTCAAATGAAGAACAGTTGTTAGTTATTAGGATTATCGTCCCTGTACACTGAACAGTCAAATGAAAGACAGTGGTTAGTTATTAGGATTATCGTCCCTGTACACCGAACAGTCAAATGAAAGACAGTGGTTAGTTATTAGGATTATCGTCCATGTACACTGAACAGTCAAATGAAAGACAGTGGTTAGTTATTAGGATTATCGTCCCTGTACACTGAAAAGTCAAATGAAAGACAGTGGTTAGTTATTAGGATTATCGTCCCTGTACACTGAACAGTCAAATGAAAGACAGTGGTTAGTTATTAGGATTATCGTCCCTGTACACTGAACAGTCAAATGAAAGACAGTGGTTAGTTATTAGGATTATCGTCCCTGTACACTGAACAGTCAAATGAAAGACAGTGGTTAGTTATTAGGATTATCGTCCCTGTACACTGAACAGTCAAATGAAAGACAGTGGTTAGTTATTAGGATTATCGTCCCTGTACACTAAACAGTCAAATGAAAGACAGTGGTTAGTTATTAGGATTATCGTCCCTGTACACCGAACAGTCAAATGAAAGACAGTGGTTAGTTATTAGGATTATCGTCACTGTACACTGAACAGTCAAATGAAAGACAGTGGTTAGTTATTAGGATTATCGTCACTGTACACTGAACAGTCAAAAGAAGGATAGTGGTTAGTTATTAGGATCATCGTCCCTGTATACCGAACTACACAACATAAAACACAGTAATCCTTTTCAGAACTTGAAGCTCCAGTGTCTACTTAACGGAAAAAAGGAATGCTTTCCGGGCTCACTTTGTTGGGGGGAGGGGGGAATCGTAAAACGAGGAAGAGCGTTCTCCCCCCCCCCCCCCCACACACACTCACATCAACATTGTAGCCTAGTGTGGTGGTAAGATGTAATACTTAACATCATTACGGTATTTCACTCAGACACGTTAGGTGACATTACTTTTATTTTACCATGATGAAAATAATGATTGACACACGATATGCTTCATCGTTAGTAGAACATTAACTCTTCATGAAGTGCCGTCTCCCATCTAAGGTTGGCTATCATGGAGCGCCATTCCTCTCTGTCTCTTGCTTTGATGGTGGAGATTGTAATATGCTGAATTGTCCATCTTTTGATATTGCTCGCCCATACTCATCCATGCTATTCTGTGTCTGCCTCTGCCTCTCTTTCCTTGCATTTGTCTTTCAAAGATTATTTTTAGTAGGCTGCTGTGTCTTTTAACATGCCCCAAAAATCTCATTTGTCTTTTTAAAAATTGTGTTTAGTAGTTCTCTTTTCATTTGTAATTGTTTTAAGACTTCACCATTTGTTTTCTTTTCTTTCCATCCGATTCTTCCTTTTCTTCTATAAATCCACACTTCAAAGGCTTTATTTTCCTATTCTATTTTCTTGTCTATGTCCATGTTTCTGCACTATAAAGGAATGTTCAGAAGATATAACATTTTCTTATTCTTATTTTTGGCCCTGGTATTATTTTTAAGATGTTAGTATATTTTTCATCACATTAAAATTACTTTTAGCCATTTCTATTCTTTTGTTTATTTCAGATCTACATTTTCAATCACTGGTTATAGTAAGTCCAAGGTAGCTCTGACTCTGTCTCCATGTCTATTCCTTCAACTTTGATATCCACTATAACCTGCAATTGATAAATCGTTATAATTATATCTGAATATAAATTATTGTAGGGAGCCGCAATAGCTCAGTGGTTAGTGAACTGGACTACAAAGGATAAGAGGTCTGGTTCGATCCCAACCGACGGCTTCCGGGTTCACCCAGCCTTAAATTGGTACCGGATTTTTTCTGGGAAAGTAAAGCGGTACAGGCGTAATACCGACCACATTACCCCAAAAATCATGTGCCGAAGGTCAGTAAAAATTATGGTCACTAACACCATATTCCCTATACGCCTCTTGGCGTTACGAGTCTCTTTACTATTTTACTTTATATGTTTAATGTAGGAAAATATTCATACTATTTGTAAGAATAAATTTTTAATTAATCTTGTGATTGTCTCAACACACAATTGTTATTTAATCTTGTCATTGTCTCAACACACAATTGTTATTTAA
>JAVIAB010000106.1:17566528-17664028 GCA_032433765.1 Megaustenia siamemsis | reverse complement strand
TGAAATATCGTATCCTTCCTTCTGTAGACGATATAACGGACCGGACTGGCGTCATCAGTCGGAGTGAAAGTGTATCTTAAATCAACTGTGTGGTCGTAGAACTGTTTCGGTTTGAAGTTAATGATATCCGCACCAACATATATTTGACTCGATTGTAAAAAAGAATGGTTATCTTCGTTTGTCGTGACTAGAAGCTGGTGTGGTCACCTTCTTAGACAATAATCTAGTTGCTGAAAACGCAAACAAACCGAAATACAACACATAAGAGTAAATAATCAAAGTACAGTTACTGCTGTGGCAGGCGATCATGTCGTGTCACAAATATCTGTTTCTGCAGTTGTTTATCAAGTATTTAATGAATTTTTTTATTCAACAGTTTTATTTAATCATCCGGTTGTGTTTTTCCATTATTCCTTGTACTTCATTTTCCCCTCACATTATATTTTGGTCACAATATATCCCAGCTCTTCCTTTCTATTACAATTCTAAAACTGGCAGCTGTTTCCCCTTGAGATTGTCAATAGCTTTTCGTTGTTATGCTTCAGCCACTTTAGAACATTCGCGTTCATTTGTTTTTTTGTTACTAGTGACGTTCGCAATATCTTTCTGTAAGACAACACTTATTTGTCCTCAAGTGAAATTGTGTCTGTTCTCCGGTCGTCTATAACATACTTCAATATGTCAGGACTGGCTCTCTATAACAATGAAGAACTCTTACAGTCATTGTTTTATATTTTATTCTCATTAAATAAAGGGATGGTTAGTGATTGGACAGTAACTAAAGTAGTCAAGTCCCCATATGAGTCCGCTCATGGTACATTCAGCATTTATTGAGAATTAATGTTTTTAAATGTAAGTAAAAAGACTAACAATAACAGTGAATATAAACAAGCCATGTTGTATTTAACTTCAGTGTAAAGAGATCAATAAATGTTTGTCAGTAAGCTCTCCAAGTGTTTCAATTTTAGTGCAAATACATTTTGTATGTATCAGTAAAAGATAGAAATAAAAGGATCTTAAGTTCTAATGTAAAGACATTTTAAAAAAGTAAAGTACCCCCGTCACGACAAGTGACGTATAAGGAATATGGTGTTAGTGACCATAACTTTTACAGACCTTCGGCACATGATTTTTGTGGTAATGTGGTCGGTGTTACGCCCGTGCCGCTTTACTTTCCCAGAAAAAAAACCGGTACCCATTAAAGCTGGGTGAACCGGAAGCCGTCGTTTGGGATCTAACCCTACCTCTTGTCCTTTGTAGTCCAGTTCACTAACCACTGAGCTATCGTGGCTAATGTTAAGATATACTAACAATAAAAGTCCGGCGAATAATTTGGACATCACGACAAGAATATATTAGAGCAAAAAGTAAAAAAAACAAACACTTAGTTTTCATTGTGGAATCATCATTAAACAAAATTGCAGAAAACTGTGAAGCGCTTAACAAGCAGTGTAAAGATACCCATTGGCACACAATTTAAAAAATAAGGCGTTACAATGAAAGAATCATCTATAGCTGCAAAGATGTCTGGACATTACATGGACTTACTGAATGGGAAAAAATCGAGAAACAATGAAGAATGTTTAGTCCTGTCATTTTACCATACAGTTCAATCACATGTAATATTTTATTTTTCATAAACTATTACTGAAACTCAACCTTTATAATCATTTCCAAATATTTATTCATGGATGTACTGAGATCTTTTTCACCGACTACTAAGTGCAAATGGGTGCTGCAATAGCTCAGTGGTTAGTGAATTGGACTACAATGGACAAGGGGTAGGGTTCGATCCCAACCGATAGCTTCCGGGTTCACCCAGCCTTAAATGGGTACCGGATTTTTTTCTGGGTAAGTAAAGCTGCACGGGTTTAATACCGACCACATTACCCTAAAAATTATATGCTGAAGGTCTGTAAAAATGATGGTCACTAACTCCATATTCCCTATAGGCCACTTGATGGGGGGACTTTACTTACTAAGTGCAGATCTTGTAAAGTAAAAGGCGGTATCAATATAACTGATTAAAGATAATAACAAAATAATGGACATCAAATAGTAGAACAAAGTAACTAACTCTAACGTCATGCACGATCAAAACTCTTCTTCATCATCATCATCATTATCATCAAGTACCATGCGTGCTGGCGTAGGGGATCATGTCTCTCCACAACTTTCGATCTCGACAGTTATGTATCATTTCTGTTGTTGACCTTCTGCCAAACCATTGTCTTAAGCTGTCTGGTATCTTTTCTCTTTGTTTCCTTCTATCTCGTCGTCCCTCAACTTTCACAGTTGTTACAATATATTCCAGTTGTTCCCTTCTCATTACATGGCCCAACAAAATGATGATTGTTTCTTCCTAATCTGGTTAAAGACAGAGATTCTTTCAGACGGGATGTGGCGAATGCAATGGGCATGCGACCAGATTATAATATCTGAACAAGAAGTAATGAAGTAGACACTAAAAAACAGAAATGCAAAAGAAAATAAGGAACATTTTTGATTCAAAATTGTAATTTTATAACTGACACATCGGCGTGACTCCAGAACAGGATGATATAACCAACCAATCAGAGTTGTTATTTATTCAATGTTATAAATGCAACATTTCCACTTCATTCATATTTCTGATACTCCCTATCGTAGGGAGAAATTATTAATTTACTTCCTTTATGCTGATCGATGCTAAAGTGCATAAAGGCGTGCCTTTCGATATAACGATCAGGTATACATCTCAGTTTGACGAGCCCCAGTTGACCCCATAAAAGCAATTAAATAGATATCTTTCTCGCTGTTTATTGACAACCGATCTTATTACACTCCGGGTAGACTCATTGGTGGTAGTCCTTTCTATCGGACATCGCAAAATATTAATGTTGATAGTTCATGTAGCTTACTGATTATATACACTTCAACTCCTCCTTTTAGTTGATCCTGTCTTCCCCTTCACTTGCATCCTCATTAACTAACCACAGTGCCACTCTCCAAAACAAAAAAAAACAATTACAGAAATCTTCCAGCATATACATTTCGTCTAGATCAAGAAAATGTTAAAATTGATAACGATAAAAGTCGACGTTAAGCACTAGACCCGGCTTGCCCATCATTGAGTTATTTTGCGGGTCATCATCATAGCAATCCGAACATGTACAAAGGTGCTCAGATCCCTCCTCAGCAAGTCCCGCAGTGTCCAGCGACTGATGACTCCAGTTCTGTGTTGGTTGATTAGTCTTCTTATGCGCCCACTAAGTTTCTCGTTTCTGGCTGTGCCCATCTTAAATCCCATCTCTTTCTCCCTATGGAGTGACGTGGATTCATGGTTGTCGAAGTCCTGTGCCCTTCACACATCTCGGAGGGCATTGATGATGTACGCCTGATCCATTGGTTGACCGTCCTCAACGATAGCACAGCTAGCCAACCTATCCGCTCTTTCATTTCACCGTAATCCCGCATGCACTGGGCCGTAGACAAAGGTGACCGTGCATATTTTTGACTTCTTCAATGACTCTACCCATTGCCTGTGTACAGAACTCGCCTCCACCTTTCTTATCATGCTCATCAAATCACTCAGTACGCAGGTGTGGGTGTAGTTTTGTGACTCTAACCGGAAGAATGCCATGGCCACTGCCATCACTTTCATCGTCATGCTACTCGTCGCCCGTCAATGATGTTCTAGCAATGTGAAGTTTAGCTAATAGCTCCCCATCACTACGGCAGTGCATGTTATAGAGCATCCTAGACATTTCTTTCCGTTTAAAGCTCGTCTGCTTATGTTATTGAGAACAATAATAGATAACTGCAGACTTACTGACTCAATGTTTATGAACGATACAATCGAGTAATAACCTCCGTCAGTCATAGTTGACTTTGGATTTTGCAGTTCCCCTTGAAATGTTATTTCTTATTTGCTTTCGTCGTGTAATCTCTTTTTCTGCGAATCTGTCTTCTTGCTTGAGATGGAGCTTTAGAGTGTGTTTCCAAAAATGCGGACTGCAGCCCTATTTCTTCCCAGGTTGCAGGATTTATGTTCAGAGTCTTCGAGTCACATTTACACACATCTACAAATCGAAGGTTTGGGCGCCCCCTAGCTCTTTTAGCATTTGCTAGTTCTCCATAGATTATATATTCTGGTATGTGGCCAAATTTCATACAGTCGATGCAATTAGATAAAGAGATTTACATCACATGTTGATAGATCAAATCGATGTAACAAGTTATCTGCAATTATATGGTCTAGGCTCGATTTTAAAATAAAATTTGGTTGGTAAAAGTAAAGGTAAAGTACGAGACTTGAACCGGCGTCTTAACACGCGAGTTTTCACTCATATGTCCTCGGCCGCCTATTCAGAAATGTGCGGAGACTTCTGAATAGTGTCGCTTCAAGCATCGAAACTCACGATGCGAGGCGGCATTCCTCACATTCCCAGAGCACTACCATGGTACCCAATTCTTCCACCCGCTGGGTCGACCGTGGAGGTGTTTTTTTTTTTTTTCAACCACGAGTTCAACTCACACTGCTTCCAGCGGGAATCGTACACGGGTTGTCCGAACGTCGTTATCCCTGTCTGGTGGTTTTTTAAACTAGGTTGGTGAGGACCCCAGTCTGGTGGTTTTCCCAACTAGGTTGCTGAGGATCCCAGTCTGGTGGTTTTCCCAACTAGGTTGCCAAGGATCCTAGTCGGGTGGTTTTCCCAACTAGGTTACCGAGGACCCCTGTCTTGTGGTTTTCCCAACTAGGTCTCTCGGAAGCCCCCATTTGGTTGGTGCTCTATGTGTATGTGAGGAGGATGAGAAGGTAGAGTAGTTACCCTAACCTGTAATCTACGTAGCGGCTGTACAGTCAATGCAGACTTCACTTCTAAGGATTACTTAAAATAATCCTCTCCCATTCCCCAACACCTGATCCCATACATGGGAGTAAGCAATAATTGAGAGTCAAGAATTCCCCTTAACTGTTTTTTTGGAAAATCGAGTTTAAAGTTTGCACATATTTTAAGCACATCTTGTAGTTACATCTAATAATCACATTGTTTAATCACATTTTTAATCACATCTTTTAATCGCATCATCAATGCACATCTTTTAATCACACCTTTTAATCACATCTTTTAAGCACATCTTTTAAGCAAATTGTTTAATCATATCTTTTAAACACAGCATTTAAGCACATCGTTTAAGCACATCTTTTAATTACATTGTCATTTAATCACATCTTTTAAGCACATCTTTTAAGTACATGTTTAATCATATATTTTAAGCACATCTTTTAATCACATCTTTTAATCACATCTTTTAAGCACATCGTTTAATCACATCTTTTAATCACATTGTTTAATCACATCTTTTAATCACATCTTTCGAACACATCGTTTAATCACATCTTTTAATCACACCTTTTGAACACATCGTTTAATCACATCTTTTAATCACATCTTTTGAACACATCGTTTAAGCACATCTTTTAATCACATCTTTTGAACACATCGTTTAAGCACATCTTTTAATCACATCTTTTGAACACATCGTTTAAGCACATCTTTTAATCACATCTTTTGAACACATCGTTTAAGCACATCTTTTAAGCACATCGTTCAAGCACATATTTTAAGCATATATTTTAAGCACATCGTTTAATTACATCTTTTAATCACATCTTTTAATCACATCTTTTGAACACATCGTTTAAGCACATATTTTAATCACATCTTTTAAACGCATCTCTTAACCACGTTGTTTAATAACATCTTTTAACCACATCTTATTTTTTAAAGAGCTCGGTTCAAAACTATCTATGACTCTTTCTTTCATCAAAAAGAGTCGGGTGATAGTTATCACTTCAACTGGTTCGACTAAGAGGACGTGGTTCCAAACCAGGTGTTGTGTATAATTTACTATTCGGTTGTCAATGCCGTAATAGGAACAGTATATGATACCCTTCAAAGAATCATTTAATTTGTGTTACTAATTCTTTGAATAATTTATTTTAATTAAGAGCCATTAATTGTTGTGACCGGTATTCTGATTCATAAGCATCATTAATTTAGCTACTGTTATGTTTATTATTAAGATCCATTAATGTGTGCTACCATTATTTTCATACGCATTAATTATTGCTTAGTTAATTTAATTACTCAGCGTCAAGAGTTCTTGCTATTATTATGTTGATTGCTCATCATCATCGAGTGCCATCTCCGCAACGAAGATTGGTTACTATGGAGCGCCATTCTGCTCTGTCTCTTGCTTTGATAGGCTGCTTTGTTCATCTTTTGATGTTACTCGTCCATGTTAGTCTTGGTCTGCCTCTGCCTCTTTTACCTTGTATTTTCCCCTCCAAAGGTAAGGTTGATTTCTAATCATCATTAATTCTTTCCGTTATTTTATTTAATAGGTTTAATTATTTTTGCGGCCATCATTATTATCCCATCCCTATAATAAATAGTAGTTCCTTATCTATTTTCTTCACACCTTATTCATGCTTGCTACCAATAATTATATTTTACAAACATTACAGCTATTTATTACCATGAAAATGCCTAGTTTCCTTTATTTTGGACTGGTTTTTTTTCTTAGCTCCCAATATGTTATTATCTTTGTCTTGTCTCTCTGTCGTGACAATTCGTTAGGGAAACTACAAAGGAACATATGTGTTGTCTTCTAGTTAATATGCTCCTCGTTGCTTTATTTTCATCTTCGAGTATATAAGATGCTCAATGAAATGATGGATTGAGTGAAAAAAGAGGGTAAATATAGAGGTATAAAGGAAGACTAAACAGGTGTAAATTTGATAATTGTATGGCTTCAAATAGAATGAATGTCCACGATAAAGATAGATTGGACAGTCTTTGAATGGAGATCTGGAAGTAATGTCAATATAGAATTCAAGAGAGGTGACCGTGATAAATAGGGATGGATTCTGTCCCTGAAAAATTTATTAAATTACAGGAAGACGATGTTCTGATTGTTCAAGTAAAAAAAAGAAGGAATGAGATAAAACAAACAATGAAGATATCATATATAATAAACAGAGAGAGAGAGAAATGGGAAGAGAGAGAGAGAGAGAGAGAGAGAGAGAGAGAGAGAGAGGCGTTGGAAATACAATTAGACCAAAATCTCAAGTTGTTTCCGTGTAATATTGGGCTAGCTACATTCCGGTGTTCTTGATAAGTAGACGACGTGATATAAGGGGAAGCGGCAAAACTAATTCATTCTGGAGTTATTTGGTTGGTTTTGGTTATCTTATTTCTAATTGGCAACTACCAAACTTCTATAAGCATGTCACATCTAATTTAAAGGTTCTCAAAGAATAGATCAAATTAATGATAAACGTATGCAACAAGATCAAAACACTTTAAAATAGTTGAGTTATATATTTAAACATTAACCAAATGAGTCGTCATGAACACTGGTCGTCATCTGAAGAGTTAAACTCTACATTTCTTCTGTTTATCTTTCTAGTACTAGAAATACAAGGGAGCTGCGATAGCTCAGTAGTTAGTGGACTGGACTACTAAGGACAATAGGGTCGTGTTCGATCCTGATCGACGGCTTCCAGGTTCACCCAGCCTTAAATCGGTACCGCATTTTTTTCTGGGAAAGCATAGCGGCGCGGGTGTAATACCGACCACATTACACCAAAAATCATGGTCACTAACACCCTATTCCCTGTACGGCACTTGGCGTGACACGGCTCTTGACGTTTTACTAGTCATGCAACAATGGCGGTGATGAGATAAACAAGACAGGTTTGTCCTTTTCCACTGGTCTCAATTGTTCGAATCTGTGACGGTCGAGTAGTTAGTTTTCCCGCCTGTTGAACATGAAGGTCGAAGCTTGGCCTTGCAGCTACAGCGAGCGCCATTCACCCCCTTTTTTTTTCTCCCTTTCCGACCACAGCCTAGGGTCTTCAGTCAGCTCTGAGAATTGATACTAACAAACTTTACGCGGATAGGATGGCGGCATGGTGTATTGCTGGCAGAGTCGCTTATAAAGTGTTGCAAAGGTGGTCATGAAAATAATTTTATACTTCCGTCATGTTCCTTTTGAATTTGTTGTGTGTTGCCCCCTGTCTGTGCAGAGCTGTTACCATGCTATTTTTTAATCTTAATATGCTTCGTTTATTATTGTTTTATGTTCATGTTTTAATGGTGGTCTGTCAGTGTCTGTCATTGTTCCATCTCGCCGTGTGTTCTGTTCTACCTCCGTCTTTCTGTGTATTTTTTTTCCCCGTTTCTCATTGTGCCTTGTTTTGTCTCCTTCTTTCCGGATGCTCTGTTCAGTCTTTCAGTGTCTGTCCTCTTGCTCTGTTCCATCTCTCCGCGACCTCTGTTCTATCTTTCCGCGAGCTCTGTTCTATCTCTCCACGAGCTCTGTTCTATCTCTCCGTGAGCTCTGTTCTATCTCTTCGTGAGCTCTGTTCTATCTCTCCGCGAGCTCTGTTCTATCTCTCCGCGAGCTCTGTTCTATCTCTCCGCGAGCTCTGTTCTATCTCTCCGCGAGTTCTGTTCTATCTCTCCGCGAGCTCTGTTCTATCTATTCGTGAGCTCTGTTCTATCTCTCCGTGAGCTCTGTTCTATCTCTGTGAGCTCTGTTCTCTATCTCTTCGTGAGCTCTGTTCTATCTCTCAGCGAGCTCTGTTCTATCTCTCCGCGAGCTCTGTTCTATCTCTCCGCGAGTTCTGTTCTATCTCTCCGCGAGCTCTGTTCTATCTCTCCGCGAGCTCTGTTCTATCTCTCCGCGAGCTCTGTTCTATCTCTCCGCGAGCTCTGTTCTATCTCTCCGCGAGCTCTGTTCTATCTCTCCGCGAGCTCTGTTCTATCTCTTCGTGAGCTCTGTTCTATCTCTCCGCGAGCTCTGTTCTATCTCTCCGCGAGCTCTGTTCTATCTCTCCGCGAGCTCTGTTCTATCTCTCTGCGTGCCCTGTTCCGTCTCCCTCTTTCCGTGTTCTCCGTTCCCTCCTTCAGTGTATCCTGTACCGTCATCTCAAATGCTCTGTTCATCTATTTCTTCTATTCTGTGAATTCTGTCAATACTTTGTTAAGAGTGCATGTTACAATATTTTAATATTTCTATTTTCTAGTGCTATTCAAGGCAGCATTTTATTATGTGTCCTTGTCCGTCTTTTATGGTGTTAGTTGCCACTTGCTAGTTTGTTTTGTTTCGTGTTTTATGGTGTTAGTTGCCACTTGTTTGTGTGTTTTGTTTCTTGTTTAAAAATTCTCACTGCGACATCTCTATTCCAACTTTTAAAGAGCTCAGTTTGTTCTTTCTTAGAAACCATCATGTTACTGTGACCCTTTTACGTGATAATTCTGCATATTACCAAATTACGCGTCTTCGTAATTTTAATAAAGATTTCCAATGAAAAATATTGTCATTAGCTAAATTAGAAAAATCTACATTTGAAATGTAATTGAAAATTCATTTTAGCATTAAATGTATAGACCTGACTGAGTTCACATGAATGAATCTATAACAGAATAACAATTATAATTATTCTTGAATTAAATGTTCGGGGAAATGAGTTCACAATTAATTAAATTGTGTTTAAACGCGAATAAAGGATACAATTAAAAATCGGTGGCTCGATAAGAGTTTGTAGAAAAAAGATTAATGTGTTTTTGGAGACTTACTATTGTTTAGTTCTACTAAAATGGGCGTTGAGTCAGTAATAGACGACTAAAGTAAGTGTCTGAGAAAACAATTGGTCAAGTAATTATCATTTCTAATTCTCATTTCATGCTTCAGAACGTTCATTACGGATGTTGGAGATATTGTATGTTTGTTTGTCTGTTCGTGTGTTTGTTTGTTTTTCTGTACGTTTGTATGTTTGATTTTGTTTCAAAGGGAACAATATGGCTCTATCTTGTCTGTTCTGAACAGAACTTGAAGTATATATTGCGTTGCATCGCGGTTGACACCAGAACGTTATAATTGCGTGTTCGGCCCGTTACATTAGACTTCAGTACTGTTGTATTATGGCAATAGGTTTGCCTTCCAACTTCTACCCCTAATCGCTTGACCATACTGGTTATTCTGTCCCATGTACTTCCAAATCTAGGTAGAGTAAAGCCTCGATCAGTCATGGTTCGTTTATCTCGACGCCAACAGTCAGCTCTGAGTCTCTGCCTACTTAAAATTCATCCACTGCATGTCTTACTGGCGGGGGGAGACATGCAAAGACAGAATCCACCTACGATATAAAACGTGATATTAATTTGACTATGATAGACTCATCAGTCTAGTAAAGCTGTTTTCTTAGAAGAGATGCATGCGCCTAAAAACAGTTGCTACCTTTTGAAACGTCGAGGAAAACCAAACTCTAGGGAGGCAGTCCCAAACTCAAATGTGCTGAATATATGTAAGAGCGCACCGTGCCAAACACAGACATGGTAACTCACTTTGTTAAAGAAGAGATATAATCTGCAGGACTTAGACCTAGTTGACTCGTTTAAATCTAGAGCTTTGTCGAGGGAAGTCCAAGTGATCTGACAGGTTAGATACATCACTACACCTTTAATTGAGGTGTGAATCATAAACAAAAATATAAAGGCATTCTAGTGTAATATCACAAACAATAGTCAGTGTTAAATAGATTCAGGACGTAGTCAAGTATGTCAGATTATTGGCAAAAAAAAACGGTACCAGTATTGTATAAAGAAAATCAACGCAGCAAAAAAAGAAGAAAAAAACAGACATCAACACAACCTTCACCCCAAAGCTTTGTTCCCATGATCCACGTCATCATTAGGTCACATGTCCTTTACTGAACGGTGCAATCATCACACCCTGTCTGAAAGAACATCTCTGCCTCTAGGAAGTTCTTCCATTTCTTTTGTTGGCATGTTCAAGATCTCCTTGATGTCTTGAAACCACCATCTTTTTTATCTGCACCATTTTTGTTGGATAACCTAACTCGTGTGTTACCGAGGCCTCAATATGAGGGAAGTAAAGAATAGTGACACTGTGACCTTACATGCATGTTGTAAGAGGCGACAAAGGAGGTTGATCGATAGCTTGACAAGCTGTCATTGTAAAAAGTATTGTTATGGAAACAGCGCCATAGATTTTAGAGCAATGATCTCTGCAATATGTGACATTTTGACACGAAAGGTTTCTGTTTTTGATATTGTGGTTCTTCCTATGTGCCGTCTTCGGCTCGAAAGGACAATAGATAGGTTTTTGATGCCCAGGAACCATGTCCTCCATTATTGTTCACGCTGTGCCTTTTGTCGTGACCAAAGTAAATAAGTGAAACACTTGCTCGACAGGGCTGCTTCTGATGACCAGATTCCTTCCTATGCAAAGCTCTGTGTAAAGAGTTTCCTTTTACTTTCTAATTCCTCACTAGAGTGATGTTTATAAACCATTTCTTTTTAATAATTAGGTTTGTTAATGTATCTTTATCGCCTTTCCTCATTATCCAGTGAATCTTGGCGATTCTTCTGTAAAATTTTGTTTGGAATTAATAGATATTCTTTTATGCTGCACTATGAGATTGTCAATGATTTACAACCATATGTTGCTGTCGGGATGATTAACCTAAATAATTTGAGTTTTATTGCCCTTCTGTACTGTCTAAATATAATGGAGGCGCTATCCAATAAGTTAAATGCCACCAAAATAAAATATGTCAGACACTTGATACATGTGAACTTGCAGAACAATATTAGAAGTGAAGAGTTATTAAGACAATTATGGACACCCTCTAACCCCACAGCAGTAAAATATACAAATAAACAAAGAATTTAATTGTTTGGCCACATTATAAGACAGAAACAACAAAGAAAATCTACACAGCGAAGAATAAAGGCTACGATAACAATAGTTCGTTAGGGAATCTCGAAAAAAGAAAGATGCATTGACGGAGTATTAAATCGCTCAGAAATGTGACAGCAAAAGTAAAATGAAAAAAGCAAAGCACTACAAATTAACACCCCCCTCCACCCCCTCGACGCTTGAAGGCAGATAAGGAAGAGGAGTTAGAAATAAGGGCAACCATGCCGTGGCCAGTATTGCTAACTTTGATGAGGGCACAACAATAGAGGAAAGAACGCACGCTGCATAAATCTCGGCCATGTAGAATCTGGCGTGTTTCGTCTCTAGAAGCATTTAGGAGATTCATTTAACCAACGAGCTACTGAAACCAGCACACAATCGTGCCTTTACATTATGTCGAAAGAGACTGGCTACCTCTAGATAGAACTCCCCAGATTGCAATGGTGTCGCGTCTCTGTTAATATATTGCTCAATTATAAAATGGATAAAGAACTTGAAGTACATATGCTTACTCAGTGCTAGTGAAATAGTATATGTGCATATTATCGCTATCGTAATGTTCCAAATATTAGCATATAATAACATAATCTAATTAATAGTTTTAAAAATACACTTCATGTACTTGAATATTTTAAAATATTTCCCATGTTCCACGTTGGACGCCCATCATTGTCTACAAGTATCACAACTTAAAAGTATTTTTAACATCGTGAGTTATGTCCTCACAGCTGTACGAACGTCATTGAAGATGACGCTAAAGAAAAGTAAATTGACGTGACGTTTCCATTCAGCATCTCCGTATCAAGCATAAGCATGACACATGATGAACATTGTATAAAGACACAAACACACAAAAAGCTGAAGATCTACAGTTGTGGTTGAATGGAAAACTGGAAGGATTTATGAGCAGGAAAGAGAAAACACGTTGAAGTTTTTAAACTGTTTTTAATGAATACAGAAAAGATTAGATAAATGTCAGAATAAATCAAATATAACGAGAAATAAGAAAACAAGGAAACCAATTAAAACGTAGAAATAATTGTTGTTGAATACAATTAATACAAGACAAATTGAATGATTTGGACGTATGACATAACATAACGACATACTGAAAGTCATAAACTGGAAGGAATACATTTCAAATGAACAAATAAGAAATGAATCAAAACAAGAAATATGTGTCGAACTTTATAAAAATAAAGGCTTTGGAAATACTTAGTCATGTGCTGAGAATAAATGAAAAAATACTTCCCAGTCAGATATTCAGATGGAAACCATCTTGCAATAGAAAACCATGCAGTCATAGAATCCCTACGCACAACAATTACTAGAGAAGGCTCAAACATGGGACTAAGAAACAACCAAGAACTACATGAACTAGCAGCAGATCGGCAATCGTTGAAAAATAAGACTTCCGTCCTATTGTCGTCTTCGGCCCGAGAGAAAAATTAATAAATCAGTCACGATTTGTATCATTAAGTCAAGTGACTGCAGTATAATGTTCCATGATGGTCGGGCTTAGATTATGGTTATAGTTATGGAAGGTATCACTGCAAACGAATTAAAATCCATAATTGCTCAACCGCCCGTGCCAGTGGAATCATCCGAATTACTAACTCATCTCCCAAACAAAGAAAGGTATCTGTAGTCCCCATCATAGCAGTCTCAGCAAACGCCAAAACACATAAGGCGAAACCGCACAAAAAGTGGACACAGCTAATAATTCCTTGTTATACGATATAATCGTTGACCGGGCTTAGAATTCCAGACGCAGATTATCACTAATATTAGAATGAGATATGTCTTAGAGTATATAATAGAACGTAAAAGAGACAAAGAGTAAAGTGGGCATATAACAAATTTTTTTTTTTTTTATTCAAAACAAATAGAGGAAATTAGAGAAATCGCCATTCAACCACTAATATCATCAATAATCCAGTAAAGACGATGGACATATGTTGGACATGTGATGAGAAGAGATATAACCTAATAGCAAAGCAAGCCGTCACATGGGAAACATCATGTAGGAGGAAAAGAGGCGGACCCAGCGAAACACTGAAAAGAACATTGATCAGAGAGGCAAAGGCAGGAATCGGATCCCTCTGTGAGATGCTTCCACAGAACAGAGACAAATGACAGGATTTGATAAATGTTTTTCTGCACGGATTGAGACTGCTACAAAGAAAATTTAGAAAAAGAGAAAGAGTATCTGGGTCTATTCTCTAATAGGTAAGTAGGTAGGTAGGTAAGTAAGGTAGATAGGTAAGATAGATAGGTAAGATAAGATAAGATATATAGATTAGGTAGATAAAATAGATAGATAGATGGGTAAGATAGAACAGATAGATTGATTGGACTGATTAAATGGATTGATTGATTGAATGGATTAATTGATTGGATGGAATGATTGATAGGAAGGATTGATAGATTGGGTGGATTGATTGATTGATTGATTGATTCGATGGATTGATTGATTGATTGGATGGATGGATTAATTGATTTGCTGGGTGGATTTACTGATTAAATGATTGGATGGTTTGATTGATTGAATGACTGATTTTGGTATATTGATTGAATTGATGAATTGATAGATCGATTTGATTGATTGATTGATTGGATAATTGGATTGATGTGAACGATTGATTGACGGATTGATTCATTTGATGGATTTATGAATGGATTTATTGATTGATATGCCTGACTGATCTAATTGATTGATTGGATGGATGATTGATTGGATGGCTGAACATATTGGATGGATTGATTATTGGATTAGATTTATTCATTGTGTGGACTGACTGATTGTCTAGATCGATTCATTGGATGGATTTATAGAATGGAAGGATTGATTGATTGGATGATGTATGAATTGCTTCACTGATTGATTGGATGGATGGATTGATGGATTGATGGATTGATTGAATGATTGGATGGATTGATTGATTCATTGGATAAATTGACTGACTGGATGCATGGATTGATTAACTGGTTAGATTGAGTGGGTTGATTGATTAATTTGGATTGATTAGATGGCTGGATATGTTGGATGGATTGATTGATTTGATGGATTGATTGATTGGATGTATTGATTAATTGATTTCATGGATTGCTTGAATGATTGGATTGATTGGTTGTTAGATTTATTGGATGGATTGATTGAATAGATGGATTGATTGGTTGGATTAATTGACTATTGGATGTATGGATTGATTGATTTGATTGATTGACTGGTTGGATTGACAGAATTTATTGAATAATTGGATTGATTGATTGACGGACTGCTTGTTTCGAAAGACTGATTAAATGATTGGGCAGATTGATTGATTTGATGGATTGATTGGATGCATTAAATTGATTTGATGGATACATTGACTGGGTGAATTGACCGCATGGATTGATTGACTGGATGGATGGATTGGATGGAATGATTGATTAGATGGATTGATTGTTTGGATTGATTGGATGGTTTGATTGGATGGTTTGATTGGATGCTTTGGATGAATGGGTAGATAACACAATATTATCATAAAGCGAAGTACAGCTGAAGCAAACACATTATTCCATGAAAGAAACAAATCGAGTAAAATAATTCATCTTAGTTGCATAACATGATGATAATAATGATTGATGATGATTAATGATGATAATATCATGATTGATGATGATGATGGTGGTGGGGATTGTGATGACGACGACGACGATGATGATGATGATGATGATGATATAATGATTGATGATGATGATGATAATGGTGATAATAATGATTGAAGATTACGATATTTGAGTTATTTGAGTTATTTGCGGGTCATCATCATTGCACTCCGAACATGTCCATAGGTGCTCAGATCCCCTCCTCAGCAATTCCCTCAGTGTCCAGCGACTGACGACTCCAGTTCTATGTTGGTTGATAAGTCTTCTTACACGGCCACCAAGTTTCTCATTTCTGGCTGTGCCCATCTTAACTCCCATTTCCATCATCCGAAGAAGCGACGTTGATCTGTGTTTGTCGAAGTCCTGTGCTCTTCCCTCATCTCGGAGTGCATTGATGACGTCCGCCCGATCCATCGGTTGCCCGTCCTCAACGACAGCGCAGCTAGCCAACCTGTCCGCTCTCTCATTTCCCCGTACTCCCGCATGTCCAGGGACATAGATAAAGGTGACCTTACGTATTTTGGATTTCTGCAACGACTCTACCCATTGCATGCGTACAAAGCCCGCCTCCACTTTTTTTATCATGCTCATCGAATCACTCAGTATACATGCGTGGATGTAGTCTTGTGACTCTAACCATTTGAATGCCTTGGTCACTGCCATCACCTCCATTGTCATGCTACTCGTGGTCATGGCGTATGCACCACTGTCTTCCTTGGCTATTCTGCCTGCCGAACGTGCTGTAAATGCCCATGCACTTTTTTCGTGTCGTCTTACAGATGCGTCTGTATAGATGACTGCATCTTTCTCATCGGTGTTATCGCAGATGAGACCGTTGACTTCAGCATTAACCACGACTGGGTTCTGTTCCCTACTTTTCCTGTCGAGTGTGACAATACATGAGAAAGTCCCCTTGAATGACGTAGGCACCGGTATCCACTCCTCACCAACGCTGATATTGGTAAGCCCACAGACCTGTTTGATGACATCTTCTGCTCGGCCCACCCATGATTTGCCTCTTTTTAGCCTGGTACCTTTCTCTGTGTTGAGCACGTGGTGCAATGGATGCTCTGTATCTGTACTAATCTTCAGGTATGCTCGTGCTCTCCAGATCTTGATTCTGTCATCCATGGTTGGAAAGTCAAGAAGATACCTCATTGCCACACAGGGAGTGTCCCTCGTACATCCCAGGATAATGCGCATGGCTTCATTTTGTATTTTCTCCAGCCTATCAATTTGAGTCGTACTGACAGTAAGAATGGCCAGGGCATACTCGATTGGTGCGAGGACTAATCCCTGGAACAGAAGAGTAAGTAGCCTCTGCTCGATGTTGGCAGCTGCCATGACCTTCAAGGCGGCTAATCCTTTGCGGGATTTTGTTATCACATGGTCAACGTGGTCCCGAAAACACAGGCTGCGATCAAACTTAACTCCGAGGTATGTCATCAACTTGTCCCTGGTCACCTCATCAGCTCCCATTCGTACTACCGGTGTGGTCGTATTAACGATATGATTGTTAAGGGAGAACCATGAAACTGATGCTTTATTAGGATTAACCAAGGCACCTGAAACCCCACACCAGGAAGAAATGCGATCGAGTTCGTCTTGCATTGTGGAGGCGATTCCCCGTCTGTCTCTTCCCTGTCGATATACCAGAATCCAAAGATTACGATAATAATGATTGATAATTATGATGGTGGATGATCAGGATGATAATATGATCAGCCTCGTTTCATCATTAATAACGTTACAAAACTAACAAGAAATATAAACCTTTCTATGTGATATCAGAGCCGACAGTAGAACGCTTCCAATCAATTATAGCATCATAATGAATCCATTACATAGATAACATAACAGCTGCTACATGTCACCACTTCACATACAATGAATAACAGCTGTTCTTACACCAACTTCCTTGCTGAACTTCTATTTTTAGATCAACGTGGATATTAAATTTAGATTTCATAACTTCGGAATTAATTCATCATTCTGTGTTTATTTTCACTGGATACTCGATACAGCAATCATCAGTTATTAATATTCCAAATTGTGATATTGTAAATGTGTACTTTACGTCAGAAGGGTTCTATTTTTGTTTGTTCTGCATTGTCCATTTTTCTCTTTCTCACTGATTCTCTCTCACACACATTTTGCACTTTCTGATTTTTTTCACTCGTTTACTATTGCTTTATTTATTTTATTATCATATCAATAAATCAAGTACCGGGCCTGCTAGCGTAGGTGATCATGTCTCTCCACAATTTTCGATCTCTACAGTTATTTATCATTTCTGTTGTTGACCTTCTGCCAAGTCATTTTCTTAAGCTGTCTGGTATTTTATTCTCTTTGCTTTCCTTTATTTCTTCGTCCCTCAATTTCCCAGTTGTTGAAATATATTCCAGTTGTTCTCTTCTCATTACATGGCCAAAACATGAATATTGTTTCTTCATAATATTGTAAATTATCTCTCTTTTTGCTTTGGCCTCTTTCAGAACGTTTTCATGACTCTTCTGAGCCTGTCCATGGTATTCTCACATTTCTACAGCCTCCAGTGGTTTTCTCGTCTGTTGTACTATTGTCCTTGATTCACACCCGATTGTTAAGTCTGGCTCTGCATAACATTTAAGAAGTCTTTATCTTGTTCCTCTTGTAATTCACTAGATAACCGCATCTATTAACTTTAACTTATCTTCCTCTTCTTCTTTCTTCTTCTTCTATCCTTCCTCTGCTGCCGTTGGCGTCGAGGGGAGAAACAATCTGCGATTCTTTGCTCTTCTGTTGGCCTCTTCTGGTGTTATCCCTCCTAGTGACTCTAGTATTCCCTTTATCCATCTCTTTCTCGGTCTTCCTCTTAATCTGGCGTTTTCGTAGCGTTTATTTACGCTCTTTGATGCATTGTTAGTTCTTTTTGTCTTGTTATGTGGCCGAACCAATTTATCTGTTGTTTCTTTATGTATTCGATGGCTGGTTCAATTTTGAGTTTCTTCCTCAGGTCAGTGTTTCTTACCCTGTCCCTTAAGCTGTTTCCTGTCATTCGTCAGACACATTTCATTTCGGTGGTCGTTATCTTTCTTATTGTTCTAGAGTCCAGCGTCCAATTCTGGCACTGATAGCACAGAGTTGGTAGAAAAATTGATTTGTATATTGCCCTTTTTGCTTCCGTAGTTATTGCTTTGTTTTTCAATAGTGTTGATACTTGGCCTATAACTTGGCATGCTTTGTTACACCTTATATCTATCTCTGTCTCTTGGTTATTGTTTTGTGTTAACGTGCTACCCAGATATGTAAAATTGTCTACTTGCTTCAAAGTTGTATTATCTATTATGATGTATAGTTTGTCCTTTAACTTATCAAAACCTAAATAACTTTTATTTTCTCTCACTCCGATACTACTTCCTCTTTCCAGGAATTCAACACAACTGAAGAATACAACGTACTACCACACCAACTTTCGTACAACCAATCATCTGTTTCCTCAACCACGACCCAAAGTGTCATCCACCAGCAAATAAACATCGTCAGTCACAATGACAAACCACTGTCAGAAGAGGAAAAAGAGAAAGAGTATTACACGTGGCTGTACCTGCGGGTGTACGAACTGTACATGAGCAGCGTGCTCTTCTACCTGTTGCCTTACACGCTCATACCAATCCTGAACTTGCAGCTGTTGTTAGCTATCAAGAAGAGAAGAGCAGAGACTAGGAGGATCAGTGTAAAGCACGAGCATCGGGTGAGGGTTTTTTTTCGTGTTTTGTGTGCATATTAAAATAATTAAAGAAACATTTTCCAGTCCAGTTTAAAGGAAACTTGGACTGGAATCTAAGTTAAATCGATATTTAAATTCAGTTACTTTGTACATCTGTATGGCTTGGTGATGAAGAAAACGTCGGCTTAAATGCTGTTTTAACCCCATTTTGACGCTCTTCAGTCGATGAAAATGTTAGAAGAGACTAGGTACATGATACAATGAGCTGTGAAAGGAAGTTAAGTTGAGAAAACAAAACACTTGTCCCTACACCTTGAAATGTGGCGGCCTAGTGCATCATCGTGATTTGTCATCTCTGCATCGAAGGTTAACAACCATGGATAACCATTTACCTCACTATCTTGCCATGATGAAAACGTTGTCACATGTTCTCCTGTCCCTTTCTTGGTTATTGTCAGTCTTCTTTGGTCTCTGTCTGCCTCAACCTTGTTTACTTTGTACTGCCCTCTTCATAATGAATTTTAGTAAGTTATTTCCCATTATATTCTTTACTTATAGTAGGGTTTCTTTTCCCTACGTTATGTTTGTAATTTTTGTGTTAGTTGTTTCCTTGTCGTTGATAATATTTGTCTTTTTTTACTTGAGATGTTCGTTACTACTTTACGCTAGTTACTTTGTGTTTGTTCAAACATGTTTTAATTTATATTATCTTTCTTCCTACCTTATTTTAATGACTTTATATTGACTAAATTACGTTTGTTATTTTACAATATCACCACATTTTCCATCTATGTTTGTTACTTAATGAATGTTACATTTAATTATGTGGGTGCACTGAATATTTTAATGTTACCGGTATTTATGATTATTATGTTTGTTATATGTCTGCCCGTGTATGTTCATTTAATTAACACAAATATATTATTACGTTCATATCAATTATGGTCCATTTTCCGGTGGTATTATATGTCTTTAAACACAAACACACACAGATAATTTAGCAAAGTTATCATTGATTACACATATAAATAATGTTATATATATATATAAACATACACACAATACCATGTATTAAAAAAAAAGTGTTCCCATTATTTATTTTTTTTTTAAATCGTCAAAATCGTTTTCCTGTGAACCCAAATTAAACTGATCATTATTTTGTTGTGATCAAATTGAATCTTCCTTCCTTCCCTGTCATCCTTCCTGCATCATAACCCACTGGTTCATTAGGGAAACTTGTTGTAATCAATTTCCGTATTTTCTCTTTTCTTGCTGCTCGTTTTCGGCTACCAAAGTCAAGGTCTCTCACTTCTTTAATTTTATCTTACTATTTATTTCTGTCCCAGTCTGTCTGGCATGGTTTTTTTTTCCCCAATAAATATAAACAGCAAAGTTTCTACTGAGAACAATGCAAGACTAAACAAAGAACCTACATTTCGACCAAATAATTTTCAGATATAAAAAAAAACAGAATACGGATCTTTAAAATTACAACAATTCTAAAGAGAGAGAGAGAGAGAGAGGTCAGAGTTATCTAACGTTAATATTAAAGAACATGGTAGCGCCATATAGCGACATCACAGAAAAGAGCAGCGACTCTAAAACCGTGAATGGAAAATGACGACGGAAATATGTAAACACAATTTAATGAAAAGGACCATAAGGTATATTGAAACAAAAGCATTCTTTTTCTTTCTTTCTTCATTTGCCTTTCAGCGTCGAGGGGAGATATAATGTGCAGTCTTCTGCCCTTCTGTTCGCCTCTGCTGCTGTTATGTTTCCTTGTCTTTCTAAAATTCCGTCAATCCAAACTGAAGAATGAAGAGTTGCAATTTTGCTTAAAGATCAAAACCTAGCAATGAAGTGGTTCTCCAAAGTGAAACGACTGTTTCACCCCGTGCGCAGGCCAACATGCCAGTAAAACGGATATCAGCAGCGCAAGAATGATCTGGGGAAATGAACCGCTACAGATCTATTAGAACTAAATGAGTTGACGTAGAGGTGCCCAACAATGCGGTCACGTAACTGGCCCCCGTTTCACCAATGAAGGTCACTCTTTGGTCGGAAACACTTTTCTTTTCATTGTTTTTTTCCTATACAACTTTTCATTGTATGTCCTGTTCTTTCATTAAGCGTTAGGTGACCGCCAACTATTTAAATATCTTCTAATTTGAGGGATTTATAATTCTTCTGTTTTGTTTGTTTTCATTCCAGTTTAAGACATTTTGTCCAAATATTGGTTCCTTGTTTTGTCTTTAAAAGTAAAGTACCCCCGTCACGCCAATTTGGCGTATAGGGAATATGGTGTTAGTGACCATAAATTTTACAGACCTTCAGCACATGATTTTTGGAGTAATATGGTCGATTACCCGTGCTTCTTTACTTTCCCAGAAAAAAAATCCGGTACCTATTAAAGGCTGGGTGAACCGGAGCCGTCGGTGGGGATCGAACCATACCTCTTGTTCTTTGTAGTCCAGTTCACTAACCACTGAGCTATCGCGGCTCCCTTGTTTAGTCTTTTCTTGTTAGAAAAACTGAAACATTTTAGATGCTGTTTTTCAATAAAACTAATTCAGCTTTACCGCGCGCTACATGCTTTCCATATGTTTTCTATTGCTGGTTTGTTTCGTCAACTCATCGTTTACTGCTGGATGACGTTCACGTCTGGTCCATCAGGAGTAAATGCAAAATACATCAGCATTTATCTAAATACATTCGGATCATTTTGGTTAATCCATCATTTCCTATTTTGTGACAAATATTTCGGTGAGCAACAGAAGAACAATCACTGGTAATAACTGGGAACGATAAAGCAGAAGGAAAACAAATTAAACAAGTAGTTAGTCGTGGAAAAGAGGTAGGGGGTATTTTACCCCATGAATGTGGAGGTGATAATGACAAATAATATATGCGCACTTGAAGAAGTCATATTACTCATACATATCAAGACATGGGTCCTTTATCTTTCGCAAAATATAGATAATATGACAGTGTGCTGATATCGTTTATCTCTTACAAATTATAGTCAATATGACAGTGTGCTGATATAATTTATCTTTACCAAAATATAGACAATATGACAGCGTGCTGATATCGTTTATCTCTAACAAATTATAGTCAATATGACAGTGTGCTGATATAATTTATCTTTACCAAAATATAGACAATATGACAGTGTGCTGATATCGTTTATCTCTAACAAATTATAGTCAATATGACAGTGTGCTGATATAATTTATCTTTACCAAAATATAGACAATATGACAGTGTGCTGATATCGTTTATCTCTAACAAATTATAGTCAATATGACAGTGTGCTGATATAATTTATCTTTACCAAAATATAGGCAATATGACAGCGTGCTGATATCGTTTATCTCTAACAAATTATAGTCAATATGACAGTGTGCTGATATAATTTATCTTTACCAAAATATAGACAATATGACAGTGTGCTGATATCGTTTATCTCTAACAAATTATAGTCAATATGACAGTGTGCTGATATAATTTATCTTTACCAAAATATAGACAATATGACAGCGTGCTGATATCATTTATCTTTACCAAAATATAGACAGACAATATGACAGTGTGCTGATATCATTTATCTTTACCAAAATATAGATAATATGACAGCGCTGATATCATTTACCCTTAGAAAGATATAGCCAATATGACATTGTGTAAATATCATTTATCTTTACCAAAATATAGCCAACATGACAGCGTGCTCTATATCACCTATCTTTTTAGCAAAATAATGCTAATATGACAGTGTACTGATATCACTTATCTTTAGAAAGATATAGCCAATATTACAGTGTTTTGATATAATTTATCTTTTTCACAAAATATACCTAATATGACAGTGTACTGAATTCATTTATCTCTATAAAGATATAGCCAATATGACAGTGTACTGGTTATCATGTATCCTTAGAAAGATATAGCCAAAATGACAGTGTGCTGATATCATTTATCTTTACTAAAAAAATATAGCCAATGTGATAACATGGTCATGTTTAGATTAACAAAACAGAACGTTCTTAGAATAACAGCACATGAGATTTGAGAGTTCCAACGTCTTGTTATTTTAAGTGAAGTGTCGACGCTTTGGAGAAGTGTCGTTTAGAATGCATTTCTACGAATAGTTTGCTAAAATAGAGTGAGTAATTAAAATAAAACAAACACTGTAATTGGGACATAATAAGATAGCTGGAAAACAACAAGAGATATTGAAATAAAGTTGAACGCATTCGAAAATAAATGTCTAAGGGAAATACTTGGTAAAGCCTGGAACGAATTCAAAACAAACGATGAAATTATATAAATCACCAATCAACCACTAATATCTTCAGTAATCAAGAATAGACGATGGTCATATGTTCGACATGCGATTAGGAGAGATAATAACCGAATAACAAAGCTAGCCCTCATGCGGGAAACAACAGGTAAGAGGAAAAGAGGCCGACCCAGAGAAAACATTGAGAAGAACATTGAAGAGAGAGGCAAAAGCAGCAGGAATCCGCTTCCTCGATGAGATAGAGTTGCTTGCACAGAACAGAGACAAATAGCGAGATTTTATAAAAGATCTTTACAAGGATTGAAAACTGCTAGAAAAAAATGTAGATAAGAGAAAGAGTATCTGGATCTATGCCCTATGGGCCGGCTACGGTTCGAAAGGTCAATAGATAGTTAATTGGGACAATTATTCTATTTCATGGGCTTCTCGTTGGGGACTGCTAAGGCTGGAGAATAAAGGCCTCTTGTCGACTGTGGTTGCAACGAGGTGTTCGGGTCATAGTATTTTTTCCCCCTCCTGATTACAAAGGAAGAAGATTTTTTTAAATTTGTTTTTGTTAACATTACTATTTTTCAAACTCATTTGATTTAACTCATTCCGTTCGTCTCGACGCACCATGAGTTATGCCGATTTCGGTCATGTACGTGTAGCCGCACAGTGCGTCACTCTCAATTTCATTGGTGCAAACTGTCATCAAACCTAACGACTAAAACTATGATCGTATACAAAGAAACTTCTCAAGACCTACTATTAAATATCAAAGTTGAGGGAATACACCTGGAGACAGTCCAGAATTACAACTACTTGGGACATACTATAACCAGTGATGGAAAATGTACAATTGAAATAAACAAACGAATAGGTATGTCAAAAAGTATTTTAATGCGATGAAAAATATACTAACATCAAAACAAATAACACCAGGGCTAAAACTAAGAATAGCCAAATGTTACATCTTCTCAATATTCCTGTATTTTGCAGAAACATGGACATTAGACAAGAAAACAGAACAGAAAATTGAAGCATTTGAAATGTGGATTTATAGAAGAATAGGTAGAATTGGATGGAAAGAAAAGAAAACAAACAACGAAGTTTTACAACAACTAAAAATGACAAGAGAACTACTAAACACAATTAGAAAAAACAAATGAAATTTTTGAGGCATGTTAAAAAACACAACAGCCTACTAAAAGTAATATTGGAAGGAAAACTACAAGATAAAAGAGGCAGAGGCAGACCAAGACTAACATGGACGAGTAACATCAAAAGATGGACAAGTCAACCTATGACAGTCTGCACCATCAAAGCAAAAGACAGAGTGGAATATCGCTCCATGGTAGCCAACCTTCGATGCGGAGACGGCACTCAATGATGCTGATGATGATGATGGTGATGATGATGATGATGTCATCAAACCATATTCTCTTTATATCTTGTATCATCTTGGTTGTGATGAAATATAATTCCTTGTTCAATTATCTAAAAATTCATTTATAATATATAAAGTGTTAGATAAATATAAACATGTTGATTAATATTTAAAACATGAAAAGTTTTGTCTTTAAAATCTCTAAAGGGGAAAAAAAAACCCACACACTGAAAGAGTCAAAGAACAACAACGGTTCTGATGTCTACATTCCATCATCCATTATAACTCAGTACTTGTAAATGTCTCAAAACTATTACCCAGCGTGCCGTTAACTACTAGAAACACTGACAACATGTAGGAAATAAATCACTCGATTTTCATTACTTTCGTGGTGGGCATTTCTAAGGAGAGTAAAATAAATTCAAATGTTTATTAGCGTTTTCGTGGTGGGCCATCCTACAAGCTGCAAGCAGTTAAATAAATTCATAATTTTTTGTTCGTGGTGGGCCATCCTACAAGCTGCAAGCAGTTAAATAAATTCATAATTTTTTGTTCGTGGTGGGCCATCCTACAAGCTGCAAGCAGTTAAATAAATTCATAATTTTTTGTTCGTGGTGGGCCATCCTACAAGCTGCAAGCAGTTAAATAAATTCATAATTTTTTGTTCGTGGTGGGCCATCCCAGACAGAATATTACAAATCCACCTATATTTTTTTATTTTCCTGATGGGCCATGCTAACGAGAATATTACAAATCCACCTATATTATATTATTTACCTGGTGGGTCATCCCAGACATAATATTACAAATCCACCTATATTTTATTATTTACCTGGTGGGTCATCCCAGACATAATATTACAAATCCTCCTATATTTTATTATTTTTCTTGTGGGCCATACCAGACAGAATATTACAAATCCACCGATATTTATTATTTTCTTGGTGAGCCATCCCAGGCAGAATATTACAAATCCACATATATTTATTATTTTCCTGCTGGGCCATCCTAAAGAGAATATTACAAATTCACCAATATTTATTATTTTCGGGGTGGACCTAGGGACAGTAAAACAAATCCACCAATATTTATTATTTTCGGGGTGGACCAATCTAGGGACAGTAAAACAAATCCACCAATATTTATTATTTTCGGGGTGGACCTAGGGACAGTAAAACAAATCCACCTATATTTATTATTTTCGGGGTAGCCCTAGGGACAGTAAAACAAATCCATCAATATTTATTATTTTCGAGGTGGACCTAGGGACAGTAAAACAAATCCACCAATATTTATTACTTTCCTGCTGGACCATCCCACATGTTGTTAAAAATTATTTTCATTATTTTTTCATTATTTTCGTAGATTTCCTTAATCCAGTAGTCTGGTCAGCACTACTCATCATTAGTTATAATTTTCGCAGCGGGTTTTTGCCTCCCTTTTTTCTTTTGGAAAGTTATGGTTATGGAAGGCCCCAGTATCACTGCAAACGAATTTTAAAATCTATAATTGCTCAACCGCCCGTGCCAGTGGAATCATCCAAATTAATATCTCATCTCCCAAACAAATTTAGCTGCAGTCCCTATCATAGCAGTCTCAGCTTATGGAAAGTGGGATAGTGGACAATATTTTTTTGTGTGTAATGTCTCCAGTGGGACGCTTCATCATTTTACAGCGTTAGTTTCAGCACTTCATTATATGTCAACCACATCTAGTCACCTCTTCCCCACACATTCACCTCACCAATACTCACACTCACCTTTCACGTCATTTTTGCGTAACGTACTCACTTCTCTTCCGGACCTTCTCTTCACCAACTCGTTCCATCATTTACATTTTCCTCACCCAGTCACCTTTACCTAACCCGTTCCCCTCTTTCTCTCACTTTTACCTAACACGTTCCCCTCTTTCTCTCACCTTTACCTAACACGTTCCCCTCTTTCTCTCATCTTTACCTAACCCGTTTCCCTCTTTCTCTCTCCTTTACCTTACCCGTTTCCCTCTTTCTCTCTCATCTTTACCTAACCCATTTCCCTCTTTCTCTCTCCTTAACCTAACCCGTTTCCCTCTTTCTGTCATCTTTACCTAACCCGTTTCCCTCTTTCTCTCTCCTTTACCTAACACGTTCCCCTCTTTCTCTCACCTTTACCTAACACGTTCCCCTCTTTCTCTCATCTTTACCTAACTCGTTCCCCTCTTTCTCTCACTTTTACCTAACATGTCCCCCCTCTTTCTCTCATTTTTACATAACCCACTCACTTCTCTCCTGTACCTTCACCTCATCCACTCACTTCTCTCCCGTACCTTCACCTCATCCACTCAATTCTCTAGTTCATTTTTATCTATCCCACTTCTCTTACTCTCTCACCTTTACCTCATCCACACTTTTCTCTCACTCAACTTTACCTTACTCACTTTCTTCTCTCACTCACATTTACTTAACCCACTTTATTCTCTCACTCACTGTTAACTAATTGCCCTCTCTCACTCACCTTTATTTTAATTAACTACCCTCTCCCACCCACCGTTACCTCACCCACTCTACTCTCTCACCCACCGTTACCTCACCCACTCCCGTCTACCTCACCCTCTCCCCTCTCCCACTCACCTTTACCTCACCCACTCCCCTCTACCTCACCCTCTCCCACTCACCTTTACCTCACCCTCACCCAATCACCTCTACCTCCCCTTCTCCCCTCTCCAACTCACTTTTCCCTCACCCACACTCCTATCTTACCCACTCACCTTTTACCTAACCCACTCTCCTCTCTATCCACAGCTTCACTTCACGAAGCCTACAGACCTAGAAGACGGCCTGACATTGATCGTCCTGGGCATCACCATTTGTTTCTTCATCTGCTGCCTGATCCCCGCCATCTACAACGTCACACAGATAGCAGATGTCCCAGGAGACACGCAACTCTCCTTCTATCTGCTCACTATCACTGACACTATGCTCTGCATCAATGCCAGCACAGATTTCTTCTTCTACTGTCTCCTCGGCCGGAGATTCCGAACCATCTTTCTACATCTTTTCTGCCCAAAACGGTACTTCCGGCGGAAGCGGAACACATCAGGCAGTTACTATAAATCAAACTATAAGAACAGTGAAACATTTTACTGTTCTGTTTAAAGTTGACGCTATATTCTAACTTCAGTTTCTGAATCAAATTCAAACAGACTTGTTTATTAATCACCACAAATTCACGACCACATACTTTAAAAAATGATCGTCTAATCTAGACGTATATAAAGAATACGGTGATCAGCTACTGCAAGGTTTAACAAAATTCCTCTTCCAAGAAAGAAATAATACCAGTATGCTATTACAATATGGAGCCTCGTTGGTTAAGTGGTTAGTGTGTTCGTTTCCTGATCACAAAGGCCTGTGTTCAATTACCGGAAGTGACGCATTTTGTTAGGACGGAAAAAAGCAATCCAATCGGTGTTCACTCAGTCTCTAAAAATGAGTACCAGAGATTTTTGTGTGTGAAGTAAAGGCGGTCTGGCGTCAGACTGACCACATCACCTAAAAATGTGCCGTTAGTCAAGGCAAAATATGATTGTTAGCACCATATTCCTAATACCCCCAGCAAGGTGGGGAGGGAATCAGTTTACTATTACAATATGTGAGAAGAACGTCAACCCATACCACCTTAAACATATCTTGTTTTTTGAAGGCTAGAAACAAGAAACTGTTGAATCTCTCAGATGAACAAAGCTGTGCATTAACTTCAGACAACAGAAACAAACAACAATGTTTATTTTGTTTGTGTTTAAGTTTCTCCGGCAAATCAAAAATGGCTACCTCGACCAAGAAGGGGAAATATGAAAACAAATGAAAAATTGTAAATATATCTCTGAGAGCAAACAGGTTAAGAAAAATCGTTCAGAGGAAGACACAGATTATAGCTGTTAAAAAGGATAAACACAAAACTGGTATATTTTATTTATTCGTGTGTGCTAAAGTGTGTGATTGCTTATGTATTTTACACTGGGCTAAGTATAATGTAGAAATATACTTTACTGTGCATTGAGCATTTGTAAATGTATGATGTTAATGTGTAACGGGTAAAATCAAGAGTGCAGACACAACTGACTTAGTACCCGTAGCCGGATCTTGTCAGATAATGCTTGTTTGTTCATTGTGCAAGTCTTGGATTAGCAGCTTTTCTTTATTTTATTTCGACTTCAGGTCAATTTTACAGCCTGGAACTTTGCTAGATCTGTCTTGAATATTATCTTCCCATTTTGGTATGCTTATAAAAGCATTATTGAATCTTATTTACAGGTGTTTATGCAACTTTAGAGAGGTCTTTCCTTTTCCGATTCTGTTGGAAGTTGTCTATTCATAAAAGATGTATTTGGAAGTAACTCCATTTTGTATTTAGCAAATGTGACCCGGTGGGATTGTGCGACTGTTTTGGAGAATAGTGAGCATATACAGTAGAAGATGCTTCAGTGTGGTGTACAGCCAATTACCTCAAGTAAAGGTGAAACATGAACAATTAAATGAATAATATTTCATATAACAGAGATTTTGAAAAAAAGAATGAAGATTGTGTAGCTACAGCAACGCTATAGATAGAGGGAGTAGAATAGATAAACTGGCTAGAGCTTAACAGTCTAGAAGGACATTAGACTTCATTTCTACGTTACTACCAAACATTTGTTTCAGAGAAAACAAAGAAGACACGATTAACTATACTTAAACCATGAAGTTATTCTGTTCTATTCTAGTCATGGAATCATGTTCATTGCACATCCGCTCCACCGCTTGACCCAGCGATTCTCCAAACGTAGACTGACTGTTCCTGCTAAATGATGATTATCGATGCACATCCATTTCTCACTAAGCGAACCGGATCTACCAGATCCCTTCCCCCCCCCCCCCCCCCTTCCTCCCTCCCCCCATTAGACTCCCCAGTCTCTCAACATATACATCATTTCCCCATCCACCCACCCTCCTCTTCTTGTAAAGAATGAAGAACAAGCTTGGAACGTCCTTTATGTCCAGAGCCAGGCCGCACCAGTCAGCGAACCTATCTGACTATAGCTATTTCATTGCCGTGCACACCAGCGTGCCCTGGACAGTACAACCTGATCAATTCGCTCATTTTAGAGCCACCCAAAGAGCTACATCCACACCTGCCCTAGGGACTGCCTGTCAATATTTTATAATATCATTTGCTAGTCCGTCACAAAAACTGCATAATCCAGGGTGTTATTGGTGCCCTTTCTGCGTATATCCCCATTCTTATGACGAACACTGTAATGTTACTGTTGCCACATTCACTGGCCACTTGTCTGCCACAAAACCCCAATCGCTGCGCTAGGGACACATCCGTGCAGATGACTGTTTCCTGAAGTTATGACAATTTGTCAGTGGATTTGAGTTATTGAGTTATTTGAGTTATTTGAGTTATTTACGGGTCATCATTGTTACACCCTGAATGTGTCCATAGATGCTCAGATCCCCTCTTCAGCAAATCCCGCAGTGTCTAGCGACTGACGACTCCAGTTCTGAGTTGGTTAATAAGTCCTCTTAATCGACAGGTATCTCGTTTCTGGCTGTGTCCACCTTCTCTTTCACCCGAAAGAGTGATTATTACTCAGGGTTGTCGAAGTCCTGTGCCCATCATGCATCTCGGTGAGCATTGATGACATCCGCCCGATTCATTGGTTGGCCGTCTTCGGCGACAGTAGCCAACCTGTCCGCTCTTTCATTTCCCCGTACTCCCGCAATTAGAAGAACAAGAAGGTAGACAAGGGTGACTGTAGGTATCGTTGACGTTTGCAATGACTCTATCCATTGCCTATGTACAGAGCCTGCCTCCACTTTTCTTGTCATGCTCATCGAATCATCTAGTACACAGGCGTGGTGTAGTCTTGTGACTCCAACCAGATGAATGACCTGGTCACTGTCATCACCTTGGTAAGCCCAAATACCTCTTTAATGACATCTTCTGCTCGGCCCACCCATGATTTGCCTCTTATTAGCATGTCATCTTTCCCTGTGTCGAACTCCTGGTGTCAAGGATGGTCTTTACCTGCACTTATCTTCAGGTATACTGACGCCCTCGAGATCTTGATCCTGCCATCCATGGTTGGAACAGCAAGAGCATACCTCATTGCTATACAGCGAGTGTCCTTCGTACACCCCAAGATAATGCTCATAGCTTAATTCTGTAAATATTATAAAGCTTAATTCTTTCATAAATTAATTCTCCAGCCTGTTAATCTGTGTCCTACTGACAGTAAGAATACTAGGGCATACTCTATTGGTAAGAGGAGGAGCGAGCAGTGGATCTCTTTATCACAATAACGGTGGCTCCTTGGGTCTAGTTGCAACTCTCTGCTGAGTTGATTACTTTTGTGAGCCTGTTTTTTTCGGATGTTATTTTTGCCCAGTCCTGGTCAGCATTAATGTAATTCCGGTTGCACATTCTCCTTGTAGACTGTTCAGCATCTAGGATTATCCGAGCATGAGGTGCCTGCCCGGGTGTGTGTCCAATTTGCAATGCAAAGTGATGATTTATGTTACTTACCTCGTTCAAACAGGTCTAAGTGTGCGTCACTCCAATGTTCGAGAAGTCAAGTAGGCGCCTCATTAAACGAATATGTTTATTATTTGTTCAATTGCTTGCACGATGTAGGGTTTACTGTTTCTTTCCTACGCATGGTCTTTTTACCGAAACTTATCTTCTTTCTTTCATTCTAAAGCTCGTGCCGTGTAGCGTCCCTTAAAAATGTGTAATTTTCTGAAGTATATCAGCTGAAACCTGTATCGGTATCTAACGTCCACGAAGGGAGAAAACGTGGAAGTTACATCTGTACGTAGTTCAAAATGGACGATTTATCGATCTTCATTCCTAATTTAATCCTTTCTGTGTAATTTCAACAGGTCAGTTTAAAAATCTGCGGTGACTAATTTCCGTTTTTGGCTTGTCACATGTTACCAATAGAGGCAAGACTGAGATAAGATCAATACTGCAAAATTTCAAACCTGTGAAATGAAACTAAAAAAGGGGGACCAATAATGAGGACATTCAGACCAGATGATGGTGCTTTAGGGATACTCAATTAGAAAGAACCAATTACGAGTCATTTTCAAATGGGCTAGTCATTGACGTAAAGAAAAGGTACAAATCACCATGAACTATTAATGTAATACACTTGGAAATTTGGGATACAAGTGAAGGAGTTAGGTCAATTTAGAACATAAATGGAGTTTGTTGATTGCAACTGTGTGCAGTGCTAGGATTCATTGTGTTTTCACTTTTGTGGATATATCTTTTTTTTTCAAAGTACTCCAACGGTGTTCATGTTATTTCAAATCTCTTTCCTGATCACTAAGGCAGATCTGGACAGAACATGCTCCATAGCGTGATGATCCCTGATGTTATTTCAAGAAGCTAATTATTACATAACAAAGATGAGTTTGCTGCCCCTCTTTTTTGTTTACATTTTCATCTATCCATGGATATTTCACGTACTGAACTAAAAATGGGGCCTATGATTTTAGGGTCCGTATCCGGCAAGACTGGATCTCATTAAACCTTATATCATTCACAAACCTACAGCGATGCCAGTTTGACTCCTCGAATGGCGATGACAAATGAATGTGGGAAAATAAAGAGAGAAAACTCTAAACTCCTCTTTAGTGAACATCCATGGCAGGAAGAAGGTGACACTACTGCTAATACTGAATGAACACAACAAAAATTACGTAAGATCAAATGTTATGAATAAAAGGGAAAATAAAGACAAGTGATAATTAAACAGTTATCAAATATTTCGGAAATAAAAACGCCAATGAAAATATCATTTACAACCCTGATTCACAGACCAGTGATATCGCATTTTCTGCTCAATAACTCAAAGTATAACAACTGTAAGACTTTTATATTAACATTTCACATATATAGATTTCAAATCTATAATTGTGTGTGTATTTTGTATGAATAACATACACATGCATATCCTCAATCGGAGACACATATTGAGGTATGAGGTCCCTTTCGATAGACCGCTTACATTCTCTCAGGTCAAAGTCTCAAATCTTCAGGAATCTCCGGCATATTTATTCTTGGCACGAGCTGCATCGAAGAATAAAGGCCAGAATATCGATACGAGATTTCGGCAGAATCGAGAATTTCAGAAATCGAAACAGCACTGATTAACATCTGAGAGAAGCGGCATCCAATTCGTGATAACATCTTAGACATGAAGTGCCACTTTTTAAAATCAAAGATTGACGTTTCTGGTGTGAACGTTCAGTCACCTTCAACCTCTTTGAATCTCTGTATTACTTTGGACAACGTTCACAGACAGATCTCCCAGAGTTGATTCTCTGTGTGTTTATTCTCGCGTTTTCTCTGATCAGGAGAACATTTCTTAGACCTTTTAAGCTTCAATTCTTCTGATATTATTAAGATTATTTATTTTCCTTGTGCAGCGGGGATTCCATTTCCCAAATACGTTCAGATTAGATTTACTCAAATTTGTTCAAATTCCCTTAACTCTCCATCTCTTTAATATTATCCTCACTCATCTTTTGTTATTTTTATCGCCGGTTACATCAATTCATCTGTTTATGGGTACCTGCAAAGCAGATTAAAGGAATTTTAAAGCATCGATGAAAACTGTCTCGCCCATTCAGCTCTGACAGCTACCACAAAGCACATTGAGGAATGAACATCTTACAGCAGCGGTTTAATATTTTACAACATCATATTTATCCTCGTGAAAAGAATTGAGAAATGTTTTTAAATTACTCTCAGGAAAGAGAAAGTATTGCAAAACATGCATCTACAAAATGGAACTATTATGAAATGGCATTTATACAGGTAAAGGCGATTATGTCTCTCCACATATATTTATATCCACAGTTGTTTAATTAAAGTAAAGGTAAAGTGCGTGTCTTGAATCGGCATCATTAGCAAGCGAGTTTTCAACCATTATGTTCGACCGCCTGCCCAGAAGTGTTTGGAGACTTCAAAATAGTGGATAGATAGTCAAGAAGACCAGTGCATGTGACCAGCGAGCTATTTTGAACTAATTTTATGATAACACTTCACAGCTGTTTGCTTTTATCTGAAAGTAGCAATTTAGTTTTAATCTTGGACATTTTGCAGCATATACGAATCAAGATGCCATGAGGTTAGTACATTCCACTCATTCTTAAAACTGATGTTTTATGGAGGTGGTTCCACTTTGTGACATCACAAACAATACGTAAAGTATTTAGCAGTTACAGTCAATATTTTAATATAAATGACTAGTGGTTAATGCTGGCAATAAAAAGAGTATCGTCACATCTGAGAGTTTCGTTGCAATTTCACATTTTTTACCACAAATTTGTTAACATTTCCAGACTCAGCTTCTTCTAATCTCTTTGAATGCTTATCGAGTTAGCTTGTGTGGTTTATCTTTCTTTCTGGAAGGACACAAATAGGCAAATCAACTAAAGTATCACCAACAAACAGCTGTGTTCACCATATAGTGTATAAAACAGGTACTTGATGCAATGTCAAATGTGTATACAATTTCAAAAACGGCAACTGAGCATAGACGATCAGTAGGTTTGTTGTAAAAGTCATCGGCTCGAACTATAATAATGAATACATTGTGCTGTCTGTTGACAAATATGTAACACCTATGTGTGGACCCTGAGTGCTGTAAAGTGGATTCACTAAATGAGCGACTATAACCAATGAAATAATGTTACCCATATTCTTCACTAGAGTGAGATTAGAAAACGGTTGATGAATCAAACTGAGCCCTGGAACACTCTAATAGAAACAAGAAGCATGTACTTTAACGCTCTAATTGCTGATCAATCGAGAAGTAGCAGTCACACTCGTTAATCATTGACTCGTCAATTATGGCCTTATTGTTTGTACAAATGTATCGATAGCCGCCATTGTGTCCACGTGTGTGATATGTTTTGAGAATTCTGTCACAGAAATTGATCTTCCTCGTGAATTTCGCTACTATATTTTGATTATTTTGTGTCTGATCTTTTCTCTCTGCGTCATTTGCTTTTAATTGCTTTCTCTGTTATAAGATTTGCCAGACCCTCCTCATGATATTGTTTTGAGTTTTAAAATGAATATTTGCTATATTCTATGTGCTCCAACACTTAGCTATAGTCCCTGTGGACAGACTGTTCTGTCTCATCAAACTAATTGGTATCAAAGTGTATATTTATATATGCTGCATAAGCGTTATGTACAGCTAGGTTTTATTTTATTTACTCGCAGCGTAAATGAAAATTTGAATAATCCTAATCCTTGTAAATGTATCATCATCATCATCATCATCATCAAGTACCATGCCTGCTGGAGTAGGTGATCATGTCTCTCCACAACTCTCGATCTCGACAGTTATTTACTATTTTTGTTGTTGACCTTCTACCAAGGCATTCTCTTAACTTGTCTGGTATCTTTTTTCTCTTTGCTTCCCTCTATCTCCTCGTTCCTCAATTTTTCCAGTTGTCACAATATATTCCAGCTGTTACTTTCACTTTACAAGACCAAAAATGATTGTTTCTTCCTAATATTCTATATTCCCTCTCTTTTTGCTTTGGCCTCTTTCAGAACGTGTTCATTGTTCTTCTTGCTCCATGGTATTCTCAACATTCTTCTGTAAAACCAGATTTCTACAGCCTTCAGTGATTTTCTTGTCTGTTGTCCTATTATCCATGATGCACATCCATAAGCACATGTATATGTATATATAGGTTTAATGTGTGGCTTTATGGATGTATGGTATGTGTTACTTTGTAAATATATATGTACATGTGAATGGGCAAGCCTCTCAATATATGTGAACATACATGCACACATAGGCAGAAAGATCGTTTTCATTTGGTTTGAAGCTTTGGGTTAAGCATTTTATAGTCGAAAATATACATTTCTGCACGGTTTCGCCTTATGTCATTTTGGCGTGTGCTGAAACTGCTATGATAGGGATTACAGTTACCTTTCTTTGTTTGGAAGATGAGATTCGGATGATTACGCTGGCACGGGCGGTTGAGCAATTATGGTATGGAAAATTATTTAATTCGTTTACAGTGATACCGGGGCCTTCCATAACTAAATAACTAAATCGAAAATAATTTGTTTTTTCCCCACATTTATTAAGACTCTATATGTGTACATAAATTGACGTATTTAAAATCTCACATATAACGACATATAATAGAATTATAAATTATGAAACTGTTTCAACTGTCATGTCTATCTATTTATATTTGTTTAACACTTACGATGACATTAAAGGTGAATGGTAAAGAAAGGTACGGGAATTGAATTGGCGTCTTAGCAAGCGGGTTTTTACCCACATGTGTTCGGTCGCCTACAAAGAAGTCTTCGGAGACCTCTGTCTAATGTCGCCTCAAACATTGTAACTCACGAGCGAGGCGCTATTCCTCACCATCCCGGAGTACTACCCCTGGTAACCATTTCTTCAAGCGGCTGGGTCGACCGCGGAGGTATTTTTTTCCAAAACCAGTACAATTCACAAACTACTCCCAGCGGGAATCGAACGTCGGTAGCTAGTGGGGGCGGTTTTCCCAACTAGGTTACCGAAGACACCCCCCCCCCATGACTTTAAGCTTCAGCTTACTATTTAACAGAATGTATTTTCTTTAACTAAGAAATATATTTTTTTTAAAGTAAAGTGCCCCCGTCACGCCAAGTGGCGCATAGGGAGTATGGTGTTAGTGACCATACATTTTACAGACCTTCGGCACATGATTTTTAGGGTAATGTGGTCGGTATTACGCCCGTGCCGCTTTACTTGCCCAGAAAAAAATTTAATCTGGTACCCATTAAAGGCTGAGTGAACCGGAAGCCGTCGATTGGGATCGAACCATACCTCTTGTCCTTTGTAGTCCTGTTCACTAACCACTGAGCTATTGCTGCTCCCAATACTAAGAAATATACTCCATGAATTTACACAGAAGTCAGAAACTGGCATGTTAACTAAAGGTATTTGTAACTCTATTATGTGGTTTGTCAGAATAATGCTCCGAATTCCATGGATAGCAAATCTTACAAATAATGAATGCTTAAGAAATAACATCAGAATCATAAAAAAAACACAAGCTATATTTATTAAGCATGTTATGTGAAAAAAAGACATTGAGAATACAATAACAACGGACAGAATGAAAGAAATGAAGAGGAAATGAAAGTCAAGAGAAAAAAATATTGAACAGATTATCCAATTACATAATAAACCATCAGCGACTGAAATTATAACATGCATGAAGGATTGAGGGATGTGGAGGAAGATGATTGCTACGGCAACCGGCACGGCACCTGATTATGATAATTATTAAATGCTTTGATAAAAAGTAATCTAGAAAACTATGTTAAATGAAGTTATCAAAGTAGCGCAACAATAACATTTGTTGCTGTTATTGCCGACGTCATTTGCCTGACATTTCCTCATTTCTCCATTAAAAGGGATATAAGCAGACGTTGAAGCGTTGTGGTTTACACAAAGCTGCTAAGTCTCGGAATTTCGACCAAGTACATTCGACTTCAGTATGGTATTTTTTTTTTACCTGATGCCGTCCTCTTCGATCGCTATTCGCTTAGCCAGATCGGCTTGTTTGTTACCGAACCTACCTGTGAGGGTAGGAGTGGTGAATTAGAGACTTGATCAATTGTGGTTTAACATTCAGTGGCGCAAACATTCAGTGGCGCAAACATTCAGTGGCGCAAACGTTCAGTGGCGCAAACATTCAGTGGCGCAAACATTCAGTGGCGCAAACATTCAGTGACGCAAACATTCAGTGGCGCAAACATTCAGTGGCTCAAACATTCAGTGGCGCAAACATTCAGTGGCGCAAACATTCAGTGGCGCAAACATTCAGTGGCTCAAACATTCAGTGGCGCAAACATTCAGTGGCGCAAACATTCAGTTATGAGTAGTTGACTAAGTTAAGCCCACGCGCTTATCGGCCGTTGTTAGACCTGCGATATAGTTGACAAACATCAAAGTTCATAGTCAAATAGGTTTAAAACAAATATTCCAGGAAATAAAATGTGATGTAGTCACTGTAGTTGATATTTGTTGCTCTCTCGCTCGCTCACTCTCATAAGGACATAAAAATAGACACGAGTTGCATTATGTCGTTGTTTACAGCATATTACGATATCTGGTGGCTTTCAGTCCCAGACATTCGAGTGCAGCGTTGCATATTTTGTGTAACAGAAATGCGTTCCTCTTCGATCCATATTCACATGGTAAGTCTAGTTAATCTTTATTATGACTTGGAGTGGATGTAGTAGAGTAGAAAATTGAAAGAGACCGTGTATCGACAGTCAGTTATGAGTAGCTAACCGCTTTTAGCTTATCAACTTTTCAGTCTCGTTACAATGTCAAATTTCAACAACCAGTCACATTATCAAAACACATTACCAATTTCTAAGTTGTTCCAGCTAAAATAAACATTACCAGTTTCTAAGTTGTTCCAGCTAAAATAAACATTACCAATTTCTAAGTTGTTCCAGCTAAAATAAACATTACCAATTTCTAAGTTGTTCCAGCTAAAATAAACATTACCAATTTCTAAGTTGTTCCAGCTAAAACAAACATTACCAATTTCTAAGTTGTTCCAGCTAAAACAAACATTACCAATTTCTAAGTTGTTCCAGCTAAAACAAACATTACCAATTTCTAAGTTGTTCCAGCTAAAACAAACATTACCATTTTCTAAGTTGTTACAGCTAAAACAAACATTACCAATTTCTAAGTTGTTACAACTAAAACAAACATTACCAATTTCTAAGTTGTTACAACTAAAACAAACATTACCAATTTCTAAGTTGTTACAACTAAAACAAACATTACCCCTCACGCCATGTCATGTATGAGTAATAAGGTGGTTATAATCCGCTCCAAATATTATGCCCTCAAACCTCATCAAATTTCTCGGAAACCCATGGACAGATTACCATGATTTTTTGCATGTGGTCTTACATTGTCCATGACTGTTACAAATGTAAAATTTAAAATAATGTAGCTATTACAATTTTCTTGCAATCGCTGATTAATTTGATCTGTGACAGTGCAGAAATTTTATAGCGCCCATTTGAAAATAGAATTTACTGTAAGTGTAACGAACTTCATCTTTGCACTCATTGTAATTACTCCCAGTCCACAACCAATTGTTCTACGTCTTTGAATTTAATTAGAAAATGCAAGCAGTTTCCACTTCTCCAATCAATAAAAAGTGTCATGTCTTTAGTTCGCATGAATCCGTGCGAGAAATCCGTGCAAATTAAGTTTTTTTTCAAATAGCGTGAGCAATGTTGACCAGTAAAAGCTACAAACATTCTACTTGACTTGTACATCATGTACATTTGTTGTTATATACCGCTAGTAAGACAAAATAAAAACCATCTGTTTGATTCCAATGATTTGTATTTTTACAACGTCACGGAAACAGAAAAGTTACCAACATAAATAATTTCAATAACTGACATCAAACAGTTATTAAGTTATAGAATTTTGAAGCGTGGCATGAGTTTTAGAACGAACTATAGTGTAGCATTATTCTATGACTAATGGCACATACAACCGCCTTTGCTATTCTCTTTTCAGTATAAGGACGACGTATTTCATTATTTATGTATTAGGATAGAATTGAGAAATACATGCAACTTAAAGCTTTACAATTGATCTAATTATGTTGACCAGTAGAAACTGAAAATATTTTATTCGACTAGTGTCATTATGAATGTTTGTTTGTATATACTGTATACAAAGTCAAAGTAAAAACCACCTGTTTGTTTCAAATGAAATTTATTTTCATGTACTATCATAATGATTGACATGTTAAATGCAACAATTCAATAATTGAAACCACATTTTTGTTGAGTTATTGCATTTTGAAAAGCGTCACGACTTTTCAAACAGGGTAACTCGTCGGGTCTCTCACTCATAGCTAGCACAACTTTGTTGCAGTTAAACACAGAAAAAAAGTAAGTAAAGTCCCCCCCCCCCCCCCCGTCTCGCCAAGTGGCGGCATATAGGGAATATGGTGTTAGTGACCATAAATTTTACAGACCTTCGGCACATGATTATTGGGGTAATGTGGTCGGTATTACGCCCGTGCCGCTTTACGTTCCCAGAAAAAAAAATCCGGTACCCATTTAAGACTGGGTGAACCCGGAAACCGTCGGTTGGGATCGAACCCTACCCCTTGTCCTTTGTAGTCCAGTTCACTAACCACTGAGCTATCGCGGCTCCAGTTAAACACAGAACCAATATTATATTATTATATTTTGAAGCTTTAAAAATACAACATTCATCCATGGATTTGAACCTAACGGACCAGTAAACCTTCCTTTTAAAATGTAATTTTAATATTTTTTTTTCTATTCTCCTCATTTCAGTAAATTTTACATTTTCGACTTCGATAAAACTCTAAGAAAAATTGCGATTTTTTTTTATGTTCACTGAACACCATTTATTTGGTGAAATAATCATTGTTAAAGGTAAAGATAAAAGTACGAGACTTGAATCGGAGTCTTAGCTCGCGAGTTTTCACCCATATGTGCTCGGCCGCCTATCCAGAAGTGTTCGGAGACTTCTGGATAGTGTCGCTTCAAGCATCGAAATTCACGATGAGAGGTGACATTCCCAGAGTACTTACTACTCTGGTACCCATTTTTGCCAGCGAATACCGTGGGGGTATTTTTTTTTCCAACCACGAGTACAACTCACACTGCTTCCAACGAGAATCAAACACGGGTTGTCCAAATGTCGGTAGCCCAGTCAGGTGGTTTTCCTAACTAGGCTACCAGGCCCCAAAATTATTGTTATCTAAACTTGTAGTCCAATGAAGACGATCTTACATAAGACAAGAATCAGAAATTATGCTGGAACGAACATGTCACAAAAATGTTTTACTCGGGAAAGTTAAAGGTGTACGATTGATAATAACACAGATGAGGCATTTACATTGATGTTATCAAACACACTAGTGAAGGCAGTGTAGATGGCTTTACCTAATGTGCACACACTCAGTAGCACTAGTGGAAGACATTAACCCCAGCCTACTCAGTCACCTCTTGCGACAGGTGTGAAAGTGCCTCTACACTTCTCTCTCCTCAACGTAGGCAGGGCCCTGATAGGGATACAGACGTGGCAGGTAACAGTGGTTCTATCATTTTCTCTCCTCACAGTGGTCAGGACCTTAAGAGCAAAGCGGGCACATACTCACCTCTTCATCACCTCTAAAATGGTCTACCACGGTGATGTTTCATTCCTTACTTTCTTGCCACATTGCAATGTATCACGGGACAAAATGAAATCGACATAATGCAGCGTTAATTACGTCCTTAACTTAATGATCGTTAAATGAGTGTTCTTTTGGGGATATGTAAAATGCACATTCATCTTCGTTTAGTCTGTTAATTTTGTTACAATCAGGGGTTGCTAATTCCAAGCCAGGCATAGATAACTGTTAAGAGGAAGTGTAGAAGTATATTATCTTCATGGGCCTATCAGAATGTCTGTATCAGGTTAAGCAATAACTTTGGAGATAACGTTATGGTTATGGTTAATCGAAGGCCCCGGTATCACTGAAAATGAATTAAAATCCATAATTGCTCAACCGCCCGTGCTAGTGAAATCATCCGAATTAATTTCTCATCTCTCAACAAAAGAAAGGTAGCTGCATTCCCTATCATTGCAGTCTCGGCAACGCCAAAAGACATAAGACTAAACCGCACAAAAGTGAACACAGTCATCTGTTCCCAGTCATTCGATATCATCATTCATCATAAACAATCGGAATATCGAAACACGATAAAAATGGATGAAACGCACAGCTCACAGTGTGCACAGAGCACAGAACTCAGTAGCTCAGGCAACAAGCAGAACTGGGAATATGGGGAAACTGCAACAAGGAACACTTTAAAAAGATAGCCTTTAACAGATTCTGCCGCCTATCCGCCATATTGACCGGAAGTTCACACTTTACAGAAATTTTGAGATATTGCATTGTTTGTCATCGCTGATGTCGTACTTTCTATGGCCAGGTCTTAGTACATTTTTATGATCTGTGTTAGGACGATTTATGACCAGGTGTAAGTAAAATTTAATCATAAGGTGTTAATATATATTTATGACCTGATGGTAGTACACTCTTATGAACAGGTGTTAGTATATTTTTGACCAGGGTTTAAAACTATTTTATGAAAAGTTATTGGTATATACTTATGACCAGGCATTGGTATATTCTTATGACCAGGTATTGGTATATTCTTATGACCAGGTTTTAGTATATTTTTATGACCAGGTACAGTATTAGTATATTCTTATGACCAGGTGTTAGTATATTTTTTATGACCAGATATTAGTATATTCTGTTGACCAGGTGTTAGTATAATTTATGACTAGGTGTTAGTATATTCTATGACCAGGTGTTAGTATATTCTTAGGACCAGGTTTTAGTATATTTGTTATGACCAGGTATTAGTATATTCTTATGACCAGGTATTAGTATATTTTTTTTATGACCGGGTATTAGTATATTCTTTTGACCAGGTGTTAGTATAATTTATGACCAGGTGTTAGTATATTCTTATGACCAAGTGTTAGTATATTTTTATGACCGGGTGTTAGTATATTCTTATGGCCAGGTGTTAGTATATTTTTTTACCAGGTTTTAATAACATTTTATGAAAAGGTATGGTATATTCTTATGACCAGGTGTTAGTATATTTTTTTACCAGGTGTTAATACAATTTTATGAAAAGGTATAGTATATATAAAAGGTATAGTATGTTCTTATGACCAGGTGTTAGTATAATTTTATGACCAGGTATTGGTATATACTTATGACCACGTATTGGTATATTCTCATGACCATGTATTAGTATATTCTGATGTCCAGTTGTTACTATAATCTTATGACAAGGTATTAGTATATTCTTATAACCAGGTGTTAATATAATCTTATGACCAGGTGTTAGTATATTTTTATAACCATGTTTTTGTGTTTATTTCTTTGACTATCTGCATTTTTGGGTAATGCATTTAGTGGCCACAAAAGATATATTCCTCGAATTTCAAATTACAAAGTTAAATTCTGAAAACGCCAAATAAAAGATAAAAACACATAAATCTACATTACAAAATGACACGAATAAGTCAACGTTCTCTATTAATTTAAAACCTTTATTTAAAACACATTCTATCATATCTTTCTATCTATCTATTGTCCTTTCGAGCCGAAGACGGCACATAGAGCAGAACCACAATCTCAAAAAACAGAAACCTTACGTGCCAAAATGGCACATATTGCAGAGATCACTGCTTCTAAAATCTATGGCTGTTTCCATAACAATACTTTTTACAATGACAGCTTGTCAAGCCATCGATCAATCTCCTTAGTCGCCTCTTACGACATGCCTGGAAGGTCACAGTGTCACTATTCTTTACTTTCCTCATAATGAGGCCCCGGTAACACACAGGAGTTCTATCATATACACGTTCTATATTTGGGGGCCTCGGTAGCCTAGTTGGGATAACCACCCGACTGAACTACCGACGCTCCTAAGTCTCCTAACTCTTCTGGATAGGCGACCGAGCACATATGTGTGAAAACTCGACAGCAAAGACGCCGATTTAAGTCTCGTATTTTACTTACTTTACTTTACATTCTATCAGCTTTGTTTTTAATTATATTGTTTATTAGGCCTCTGGCTACTTTGTATTCGTTAAATTTGTTAATTTTCACAACTTTGTGCTGCATTTATTTAATTTATCCGTGTCCCATTTACAGAAAAGATGTTGTGCCTGAAGATCATTTCTTATATCCATCTTGTCATTACCTTGAAGTGTTGGTCATAACTCATTATCATCATGTGCCTGTGTAGGAGTTTTGTATCCAACAACTATTTGTCTATTTTGAAGATTTTGAAACAGGAAACACTCTTTCTATACGAATGTTATCTATTTGTCATTATCCTTTGCTCGCTGAAACTTTTCTGTTGACGCTTGCTTTTATTATAGTTATTATCATTACTTGTATAGTTAGTATTATTACTATTATAGTTATTATTATTACTATTATAGTTATTATTATTACGTTTATAGTTAGTATTATTACTATTATAGTTATTATTATTACTTGTATAGTTAGTATTATTACTATTATAGTTATTATATTTTATTGCTATAAGGTAAATATAGTAAATGATGTCTCGTTGTATTTTATTTTTGCATCAGAGTGGTGTATCATTCTATATCGCAGCAAGAACATAATTGTTTCATTGTTATTACCTTCTCCAGCACATTGAGTCTGTGAGCCTTTTCTCCTGGAGGTCTGGCTAAGCAACGTCAAGGACCCGACTGGCATTCACGTTATCGTCAAGCAGCAATGAAGACAAATATGAAGGAGCAGAGAATGCTAATAAAATTATGGTTAAAAAGAAAGCACAGAACAGAGAATTGAAGCCTTTGAAATGTGGATATATAGAAGAATAGGTAGAATTGGATGGAAGGAAAAGAAAACAAACGATGAAGTCTTAAAACAACTAAAAATGAAAATAGAACTACTAAACACAATTCAAACAAGACAATTGCTATTTTTGAGCCATGTTAAAAGACACAACAGCCTAATAAAAGTAATCCTGGAGGGGAAAATACAAGGTAAAAGAGGCAGAGGCAGACCAAGTCAAACATAGGCGAGTAACATCAAAAGATGGACACACCAGCCTATGACAACCTGCACCATCAAAACAAGAGACAGAATAAAATGGCGCTCCATGGCAGCCAACCTTCGTTGCGAAGATGGCACTTGATGATGATGATAAAAAAAGAAAGCATATGCCATCATTGCAGTAGGAAACATGCGGCAAGCCCAAGAAATTAGGTTCAACACAATAATAACAATGTTCAGCTCAAATGTTAAATCAATTACTTGACATGGTTGTGAAATAGGGAGAACTACACAAAGAGTATTCACGAAGACACACACTTTCATTAATGGATGTTTGCGCTAAATAAACGTATTGCAGATGGTAGAACAAAATAACTAACTTAGAACTATGGGATAGTACCAGACAAATGTCAGAGGACAAATAGGTTAGATAAAGATGATAGCGCTGGATGTGACATAAATTAAGAAAGTCAACTGAAAGTATTACACGACATGTCCTTTTGGGGAATACCCAGGAAAGGAAACATAGGGGAATTCCTTATATGCCTCTCGGCGTAACGGGACTCTTTACTTTATTTTTTTCTTTAGATATCACGTTACTAGAAATTAAACAAACACCGTTCTTCGGAATTTCAAATGCTCAGCCATAGAATCAGCACGGAGGCCATACAAATGTTTTTTTTTAAAACAATTTATTATTTATTATTTGCTTGAATAGTTGGAAAAATAGGCAACCCTTCGATTGTAAAACTCAGAGTGTTGCTGAGTCCCTTTTATCAAATGACAAAATGTGTTCACGGTGATTATTGTTGTAGCTCGCTGATTACACACACCATTTGCTCGCTCCCCCATTGTTCCGTCCTACTTGTAACAAACAAATGTTGTCTTGTGTTTCTTCTTTATTTTCTTGTTGCTTAGTTTGATAAAAAAAATGGAGACTATATTTGCCTTTCATAACAATTACATTTAATATGTGCATGTTGCAATATGTTAATAATTTTATGCATTTATGTTTTTTTTTTCACGTATGAACATATATATGAGTTTACAGTGATCTAGAGCTCTTTGATACGAAGAGTAATGTAAACCGCATTCTTTAAAAAAAAAAACTAAATAAAATTAAACATTAAAAGAAATGTTAAAATGTTTATATTATAAATGACTTGTTTCTTTTTGTGGTTAATTTATTTCTGGTCCTTCTTGGTTAATTTTATCTTCTTGACATTTTCTTACCCCCACTTGTGGGTTGGAATACATGTTCCCGGTTTTATCCAAAATGGAGGAATTATTTGTCTCCGGCTTGGTATAGAACCGTTGATCAGAGGTTTAACAAGCCGCTATCGTAAAAACGATTTTGTTAATGAAACGTAGACCTGATATAGAATGTGTAAATTAGTAGTAGATAATAGTGATAGTATTTTCGGCCCTAAAACAACAACAAAAATAGAAATCTGGAATGTGTTGAACTCATTCAAAAATAAATGTCTAAGGAAAATACTTCGTATAGCGCGGTACGAATTCAAAACAAACGAGGAAATTAGAGAAATCGCCAATCAAACACTAATATCTTCAGTAATAAAGAAAAAAACGATGGTCATATGTTGGACGTGTGATGAGAAGAGATAATAACCGAATAACAAAACAAGCCCTCATGTGGGAAACAACAGGAAAGAGAAAAAGAGGAAAACCCAGAAAGACACTGAGAAGAACATTGATGAGAGAGGCAAGAGCAGCAGGAATCGGCTCCCTCAGTGAGATAGCGCTGCTTGCACAGAACAGAGACAAATGGCGAGATTAGATAAAAATATCTCGAAAAGAATTGAAAACTGCTAGAATACAAATTTAGATAAGAGAAGGAGTATCTTGGTCTACAACCTATGGAACAGATCGAAAGATCAATCGATAGATAGATAGACTTGTGGGTTGGGGAATTTAGAGACGTCAGATACAGCTTGAAGGAGGTGGAAAGTTGTAGCAAAATCTCCATCGATAACTATGAGAATAGAACATAAGAAGGTTTGTACTTTTTAAGCTTTAAAGGTGACAACTATAAGAGGAAGAGTTGCAAGGAGAACATTATCTGAGGCAAAGATAATAGCAAAAACGATGAGGTCAAACATGAAAATTAAAAATGGCAAAGCGTCAAAATAAGGTATGTTCTAGAGTGCAGCATCAAACATTTCTTCTTCTTCTACCTTTCAGCTCCCTGTGGAGCATAGGTCTTCAACAAACACTTTCCAAGTCGTTGTGTTTCTTGCCATTCTTTTAGGATCATTCCATGTCTTCCCCATCAAATTCATCTCTGCTTCTGTCTGTCTTCTCCAAGAATTTCTTGATCTTCCTCTTTGTCTTTTCCCCTGGGGATTCCAAAAAAGGGCATGTTATGTAATACTCTCAGTTGGCTACCCCAGTGTGTGTCCTATCCAGCGCCATCGTCTTCGCTGTATCTCTTTATCCACTGGTATTTGACTGGTACATTTCCATAATTTTATGTTAGTGATTTTGTCCTGCAATTTCCATCCTTTTATTCTGCGTAATCATCCATTAATGAAAGTCTGTATCTTCATGATTTGTCAATTTTGTCAATTTCTCTCCAAGAATATTTTGGTCTTTCTCTATCACAACATTTAAAAATACAATAACAAAGAGACTAGCTGCTCAGTGACAGGGAAATCCTATAAACACGAGATACCAGTAATCCTTCTGTCGTACCTTCCTCCCTAACTTCATCATTATAACCCTAGGAGTGGATCGGGCACCACCGACATATCTCATCGATCGTCTTCATTTCTAAATATATCCAATCATTCTTCATTCCATTCATGTGTAATATCGATCAATGTGATTAAATATTACACACACACACCACGCACGTACACCACACACACACATACACCACACACACACATATATATGTATATACACTTCTGTGGAAATTTGGTTTTACAGAAGAATGTTGAGAATACCATGGACAGCTAAGAAGAGTAATGAAAACGTTCTGAAAGAGGCCAGAGCAAGGAGAGAGCTAATTTCCAAAATAAGGAAAAAATAAACATCATTTTTTTTACCATGCAATGAAAAGGGAATAAATGGAATATATTGTAACAACTGGGAAAATTGAGGAACGAAGAGATTGTGGGAAGCAGAGAGAAAAGATACCAGAGAGCTTAAGTGATTGGTTTGGCAGAAGGTCAAAACAAAAATTATAAATAACTGCCGAGATCTAAAGATGTGGAGAGACATGATCACCTACGCCAGCAGGCATGGTGCTCGATGATGATAATGATGATGATATACATATATATGCACATACTTAAAATAAAAACGAGAACTGTTCATAAATTGTAAAAATGAATGTTTCGTATCCGGTATTACATACTTCATAATCGTCACTTCAAATATCGTCATTTCATATATCGTCACTTCATATGAGACAGTGGAGTCGAAAATTACAGTCTGTGAGATTAAACATTTGACAAGACACTTATTTAAACTAAAAAAAAAAAAAAGCAAAACAATCAGAAAAGATGATACTATGACTATTTTTTTTAGAAGATTAAAGTAGACGTGAGTTGACTAACAGTCCACTTTATTCAAGACCTGTTCTCCTTGCTGTGTATCCGGCAGACATTTCAACATTATAACAGATACTGAGCTCACGTCTATTCTCTCTCATCTGATTTTTTGGATAATGTTCACAAGGATGTTTAGTTCACAGAGCTACATAACATCACACGTGAATGACCAAGGCCTATCAAGGTAATATAATAGCAGCTACTAATCAAGAAATCTATTCTATTCTATTCTATTCTATTCTATTCTATTCTATTCTATTCTATTCTATTCTATTCTATTCTATTAAGTTATTTAGTTACTAGCAGGTCATCATCATTGCACCCCGAACGTATCCATAGGTGCTCAGATCCCCTCCTCACCAAGTTCCGCAGTGTCCAGCGACTGACGTTCCAGTTCTGTGTTGGTTAATTAGTCTTCTTACACGCCCATTAAGTTTCTTGTTTCTGGCTGTGCACATCTTAATTCCCATCTCTTTCACCCAAAGGAGTGACGTGGACTCATGGTTTCTATTCTATTATATATATGGAATTAGTTTCAAATGGACCCATATCCGCTAAATCTTTAGTCATAACATCTCCGAAACGCTTCGGTAAATTCTGTTGAAAAACTCGACATTCATGCTTGTCTTCCTCGGCTGCACAGGAGAGAATTCCAAATGACTTTCATAGGAAAAAGAATATATGCACACAATTAAATCCACTACCAGTTCTCTTGGGATAAAAACACATATGAGAACAAACACAGCAACCGAAACTTTTAAAGCAAAGTAAACACCATTTGAAGGGAGCCGCGATAGCTCAGTGGTTAGTGAACTTGACTACAAAGGACAAGGGGTAGGGTTTGATCCCAACCGACGACTTCCGGGTTCAGCCAGCTTAAATGTGTACCGGATTTTTCTGGGAAAGTAAAGCGGCGCGGGCATTATACCGACCACATTACCCAGAAAATCATGTACCGAAGGTCTGTAAAATTTATGGTCACTAACACCATATTCCCTATACGCCACTTGGCGTGATGGGGGTAATTTACTTTTTTTTTTTAACACCATTTGACATGGGCAATCTTTGTCTGCGTTAGTTTAGCAAAGCTGAGCTCTGTGCAAACCATATTTGGCTATATCTGGCTACAGAAGCGACAAATTACAGAAAATAGAATACATGCAATCCTTTCCCTATTCTAATTCATTTCAACAAATCAAAAAAAAAATTCAGGAAAACTCAAAACAACCAAAAAAAAAAAACGGTATTAGTGTTTGCACTCAATAAGCCTTGTGATTATGACCGCCAGTATTTTGTTAGAAAACATGTTATAAATCACAACATAAACCTCTTTTGGGTTACTGAAAATATGAATTTATATATTGCTATTTCTATTAGTAACGCAACAATTAGGACAATTTTTTTTTCTCTTATTCTTTCTCCAAAGAATTTTGGCCAGTATCAGACAGAATTTTGCTAGTAAAATTGAGAGGTAGACCAATGGATCTCAACATAATTCAAATTTATGCACCAACAAGTAATAGCGAAGAAGAAGACATTGACACGTTTTACAATGATCTAGAAGTGACAATGGAACAGTGTAAATCCCAAGAAATAATTATTATATTAGGGGATTTCAATGCAAAGGTAGGAACAGCTAGAGTGCAAAATGTGACTGAATGGCATAGCCTTGGAGAGATGAATGATAGAGGGGATAGATTGGACAAAGACATATGAAATGAGTATAGGTAACACCTGGTTCAAACAACACCCTAGGCGACTATGGACATGGCAAATCCCAGACAAAAAAGTACACAATCAAATTGATTTTATACTGGTACAGAGAAGATTCAGGAATGGGCTAACATCGGTTAAAACAAGGCCAGGAGCAGATTGCAATAGTGACCATGTACCAGTAGTTGGAAAGATAAGAATAAAACTGCGGGAGGAACAGAAATCCCCAATAAATATAAAATTGGAACTAGATATGTTTAGATAGACAGATGAGTGATGAATACAGTACGATAGTACAAAATAGATATCCCCAATAAATATAAAATTGGAACTAGATATGTGTAGATAGACAGATGAGTGATGAATACAGTACGATAGTACAAAATAGATATAATGCTATTGAGAAAATACAGGACATCCAGGAACAGCGGGAAATTCTCAACAATCGATTCAACAAACATCGAAAGAAATAATACCAGTGATTAAAATAATCAACAACAAAAAATAGACTGACAGAAGAAATACTATAACTAATGGACGAAAGACGAAAACATAAGAAAGAAGAACGGACATACACAATATTGCACAAAGAGATCCAAAACAAATGCAGAGAAGTACAGGAACAATGGTTAAAGTAGAAATGTGAAGAAATGGGAAAACAAAAACAAAAAAAGACTCAAAATTTAAGCACAATAAATTTAATGAATTAACAGGAAGAAAAGAAGTCAAAGTTTCAGGGCGTGTGAAATCAAAGGAAGGAAATATAATAATGGGACAGGAGAAGACAATGGAAAGATGGACGGAATACATCAGTCAACTCTATGATGACTAAAGACCAGAGCTAAACAATTCAAACAAAGACACAGGGCCACCAATTAGGCAGAGTGAAGTGGAGGATGCAATTCAACACATGAAAAAAGGCAAAGGTCCAGCTCCCGACAATATAACAATCGTAGAGACAAATGCAGTAGGAGAGTTGGGAGTACAAGTCATAACAAAATTACTCAATGACATATATAACACTGGACACATACCCGAAGATCTACTAAACTCTATCTTTGTAGCCATACCGAAGAAGTCATGTGCACTGATTGTGAAGACCATCGCACTATTTTAGACGCGTAAGAAACAAAATAAAACCAGAAATAAGTGAGGAACAATGTGGATTTGTGGAAGGAAAGGGCACCAATAATACAATATACATCTTAAGAATATTGAAAAAAGATGTATAGAGGTAAAGAAAGATTTATATATGTGCTTTATAGACTAAACAAAAGAATTTGACAAAGTAAAGCAGGTGGAAATAATCAATATGCTGGAGAAATTAAACATTGTTTTAAACATTGAATTAAACATTAAACAAGGGTCTGCGAATCATAAAAAACATGTACTGCAACAAACAGCAGCTATACAAATTAACAACTAAACAGGACCATTCCATTATATAAAACAAGGAGTCAGACAAGGCTGTGTTCTGTCACCGGATTTGTTTTAACTTTACAGCGAGCATATTATGAGATCAATAGTAGAAAAAAATGGATTTGAAGTCAACGGTCAAGGCATAAATAATTTGTGATATGCGAACGACACAGTCTTAATAGCAGAGACAGAGAATGAACTACATGGAATGATAGACATAATGTAGAAGAAAGACACAAAAAGGGTATCAACATGAATAGTAAGAAAACAGAAGTAGTGGTCATATCAAAGAAACAACCATCACCATCATGCAGCATAAAAATAAGCAGGGCAAATCTGAAGGAAGTGCAACACGTCAAATACTTGGGCACAATAATAACATCAGACGGAAGATGCACCACATAAACAAAAAAACAGAATAGCTCAGGCCAAAATAGCATTTCAGAAAATGAAAAATATCTTATACAACAAATCTATATCAATAGAATTGAGAAACATAGTTCATCGGTGCTATATAGAACCAATTCTGACCTATGGAAGCGAATCATGGACAGTAGAAAAACAAATGAAAAGACGATTAGAGACCACAGAGATGGGATTTCTCAGATGAATATTGAAAGTTCCCTGGACAGGTAAAAATGTATCAGGAATAAAGCATTTTCGCATCATTTAGCACGTTAATGTATCACGATGAATATGTCAATGCATCAGGGCGAAAGCTCTTGAATCAGGAGGAATGTTTTACTTCAGGAAGAAGTATTTGATGTTGCTAATTTCACACGCTGACATCGACAGCTGGTTAATCAGGTGTGAATGAGCTGTTATAATCAGTTTCTCGCTGCTCTGGTCTCTGGCAGTGCAATATGACAGACAACACACTTGCGCATTGGCCCTGACCTTACTGACCTCCTGGATCTTGGTCAAGCACGAAATTCTCTCGTTTGGGAAACCCCGACACGTTATAACGTGTTCCGTGTTAGAGTATAGTGTTTTGTACTACGACTTGTTTTGTGCCTGCGACTTTTGGTTTCTTTTCTTTAACGTTCCCTAGTCTTTCATCGCCAGGCGTGATCTGCTAACTGTTGGACACACCAAATTAGAACACTTTTATGCAAACAGTCTTTATTTCACAGCCCAATCCATGGGCGACGTGTTTAACATGTTTCCATGATATTACATGACCAATGTTGGTTATATGGTCATTCACACGCTTCCCAGTAGCAATGTTGGTATAAGGTCATTCACACGCTGCCCAGAAGCAATGTTGGTAATAAGGTCATTCACACGCTGCCCAGTAGCAATGTTGGTAATAAGGTCATTCACACGCTGCCCAGTAGCAATGTTGGTAATAAGTCATTCACACGCTGCCCAGTAGCAATGTTGGTAATAAGGTCATTCACACGCTGCCCAGTAGCAATGTTGGTAATACGGTCATTCACACGCTGCCCAGTAGCAATGTTTGTAATAAGGTCATTCACACGCTGCCCAGTAGCAATGTTTGTAATAAGGCCATTCACACGCTGCCCAGTAGCAATGTTGATAATAAGGTCATTCACACGCTGCCCAGTAGCAATGTTGGTAATAAGGTCATTCACATGCTGCCCAGTAGCAATGTTGGTAATAAGGTCATTCACACCCTGCCCAGTAGCAATATTGGTAATAAGGTCATTCACACGCTGCCCAGTAGCAATGTTGGTAATAAGGTCATTCACACGCTGCCCAGTAGCAATGTTGGTAATAAGGTCATTCACACGCTGCCCAGTAGCAATGTTGGTAATAAGGTCATTCACACGCTGCCCAGTAGCAATGTTGGTAATAAGGTCATTCACACGCTGCCCAGTAGCAATGTTGGTAATAAGGTCATTCACACGCTGCCCAGTAGCAAAAAGGAAACTCTAAAAAACATCAGAAAGAAACAATCAACATTTTTTGGGCATGTCATGAGAAAATGAAAGTTGGAATACTTGGTTACAACTGGCAAAATAAAAGGAAAGAGAAATCGCGGACGAGAAAGAGAGAAAATACTGGATAGCTTGGTGTCATGGCATGGAAAACAGTCAACAGAGCTAATACGAACACTGTAGATAGAAGATTGTGGAAGTACATGATCGCCTACGCCAACCAGTATGACACATCATGATGATGATAATGATAATTCTTTCTCATCTCTTAATTAAAACCCTGTGGACAAAAAAAAGGAATTCGGTGCGTGATTGATTCAGATATTTATAGGAATCAAAGCGGGCAGATGTAATTTCAGAAACATGCCTTGTGAAGAGTTATTCAAATACGCGCGTCTATTCCATCAAAGCAAAACGGTTGATACAAATATGAGTTAGTAATTCGGATGATTCCACTGGCACGGGCGGTTGAGCAATTATGGATTTTAATTCGTTTGCTGTGAGACCGAGCGAGGCCTTCCATAGCCAATAACAATAGCCAATAACAACCTTTTCGTTTACAAGAGCGGGGGGGGGGGGGGGGAGGTGTCTTTATTCTCCAGTTTCTCAGAAAGCTTTCGGCACACCTCAGAAATTGAATAATATCCAAAACTTGTAATGTTATTTTCACCAGTAGCAATGTTGGCAATAAGGTCATTCACACGCTGCCCAGTAGCAATGTTGGTAATAAGGTCATTCACACGCTGCCCAGTAGCAATGTTGGTAATAAGGTCATTCACACGCTGCCCAGTAGCAATGTTGGTAATATGGTCATTCACACGCTGCCCAGTAGCAATGTTGGTAATAAGGCCATTCACACGCTGCCCAGTAGCAATGTTGGTAATAAGGTCATTCACACCCTGCCCAGTAGCAATGTTGGTAATAAGGTCATTCACACGTTGCCCAGTAGCAATGTTTGTAATAAGGTCATTCACACGCTGCCCAGTAGCAATGTTGGTAATAAGGCCATTCACACGCTGCCCAGTAGCAATGTTGATAATAAGGTCATTCACACGCTGCCCGATAGCAATGTTGGTAATAAGGTCATTCACACGCTGCCCAGTAGCAATGTTGGTAATAAGGTCATTCACACCCTGCCCAGTAGCAATGTTGGTAATAAGGTCATTCACACGCTGCCCAGTAGCAATGTTGGTATTAAGGTCATTCACACGCTGCCCAGTAGCAATGTTGGTAATAAGGTCATTCACACGCTGCCCAGTAGCAATGTTGGTAATAAGGTCATTCACACGCTGCCCAGTAGCAATGTTGGTAATAAGGTCATTCACACGCTGCCCAGTAGCAATGTTGGTAATAAGGTCATTCACACGCTGCCCAGTAGCAATGTTGGTAATAAGGTCATTCACACGCTGCCCAGTAGCAATGTTACTCGCCACTGGGCCTTAGGCGTCTACACACTTCTCTACTTATCTATTCATATGTAAGCGGAAAACCGTTCTCCATTGAATGGCCTCCTCAGGTCTAAGTCTAATATACTTATTCTACCAGTTTAGTGTGCTTCTATAGGAACTGTTCCCCATTGAACAGCCTCCTCTGCTCTAATGCTAACCTACTTATTCTATTCGTCTCGTGGACTCAACCCCCACGTCTACAGAAAGACCAATGAAGAAATTCTCAAAAAGGCCAACACAAAAAGGAAACTCTAAAAAACATCAGAAAGAAACAATCAACATTGTTTGGGCATGTCATGAGAAAATGAAAGTTGGAATACTTGGTTACAACTGGCAAAATAAAAGGAAAGAGAGATCGCGGACGACAAAGAGAGAAAATACTGGATAGCTTGGTGTCATGGCATGGAAAACAGTCAACAGAACTAATACGAACACTGTAGATAGAAGATTGTGGAAGGACATGATCGCCTACGCCAACCAGTATGACACATCATGATGATGATGATGATAATTCTTTCTCATCTCTTAATTAAAACCCTGTGGACAAAAAAAAGGAATTCGGTGCGTGATTGATTGAGACATTTATAGGAATCAAAGCGGGCAGATGTAATTTCAGAAACATGCCTTGTGAAGAGCTATTCAAATACGCGCGTCTATTCCATCAAAGCAAAACGGTTGATACAAATACAACCTTTTCGTTTACAAGAGGGGGCGGGGGGGGTGTCTTTATTCTCCAGTTTCTCGGAAAGCTTTCGGCACACCTCAGAAATTGGATAATATCCAAAACTTGTAATGTTATTTTCACCTTTCCTGTTAAATAGTAGATAACAAAGTAGTCTCTACATTTCGTAACGAAATGCAGTGTGGTGCATGAATGACAGATTACAGAAGCATTTGAAATAAGAACAGGAGTAAGGCAGGAATGCCTTCTGTCTCCATTTCTCTTTCTACTGGCCATAGATTGGATTATGAAAATAACTCAAAACAACAGAAATGGAATCCAGTGGTCACTGACCAAACAACTGGATGATTTAGACTTTGCTGATGACATAGCTCTCCTATCACACAGCCATCAACAGATGCAGGATAAAATGAGCATACTTGATGAGAGATCACAACAGCTAGGACTGAAGATTAATAGAGATAAGACCAACATTATGAGAATTAATACAGTTGCCAATAACCAAATAAAACTAGGAGAATAACCTCTATTAGATGTACAATCTTACATATATCTGGGCAGTAATATAGATAAAGAGGGAGGAACAGAAAATGATACCAAAATAAGGATATCAAAAACAAGAGGAGCTTTCTTTGCACTGGGAAACATATGGAAATCCAAAGAAATTAGGTTAAATACAAAATAAAAATTTTCAACTCAAATGTTAAGGCGGTCCTATTATATGGCTGTGAAACATGGAGAACAACAAAATTGACAACCACAAAGATACAGATGTTCTTTGATGGATGCTTACGCAGGATAAAAGGAAGGAAATGTTAGGACAAAATCACTAACATAGAATTATGGAAATGTACCAGTCAAACACCAGTGGATAAAGTGATACAGCGAAGACGATGGCGCTGGATAGGACACACACTACGGAAGCCAACTGAGAGTATTACACAACAGGCCCTTTTTGGAATCCCCAGGGGAAAAGATAAAGAGGAAGACCAAGGAATTCTTGGAGAAGACGGATAGAAGCAGAGATGAAGATGAAGGGGAAGACATGGAATGATCTTAAAAGAATGGCAAGAGACAGAACAACTTGGAAAGTGTTTGTTGAAGACCTATGTTCCACTGGGAGCTAAAAAATGTAGACACACACAAAGTAGTCTCTGTCGAATTTTTTTTTTTTTTCACGGCACATAAGCTGGCATTTTAAACGCTCTATGTTCGACTATCTTTGATATCAAGTGACAGACCTTGCACAGGACCCGCATTGTATCTTGTCACACGACCCTTTTCCAGGCGAGCGGCTTTGTCTCGGCATGGAGCTATTGCTTGCTGTGCCTCTCGCCTTAGTGTTGTTTTTTAATGTTTATTTACGTCTGCCTATTTTTCTTTCACCCTCTAGTTCCTATTTGAGAATCTTTCCTTGACTACGACACACATTTTTGATGATATGGTCTCATGCTAAGCTGCATGAGACCATTTAACTCCTCAGAAAAATTACTCGTACCAATTTGTAGAGACCTTGTCGGTTCGAAAATAGTCGTCATTTCTGGGAAATAAACGTGTGCTCTTCAGATGAGGAAGTGAGCCACTAACCATCTCAGCCAAAAAGGCACCAGCTACCATTACATGCGTGCATATTTCGATATTGAAAGTTGAAAAAACACCGAGTGCCAGATCGATGAGTTCTATCATAATTCCCTCAAGCATTAAGTAGAAACAACTACCAATGTGAAACATCTTATCTTCTCTTCTTTTACCTTTTAGCTCCTGGTGGAGCATAGGTCTTCAACAAACACTTTCCAAGTCGTTCTGTTTTTTGCCATTCTTTTAAGATCATTCCATGTCTTCCCCATCAAATTCATCTCTGCTTCTATCTGTCTTCTCCAAGAATTCCTTGGTCTTCCTCTTTGTCTTTTCCCCTGGGGATTCCAAAAAAGGGCCTGTTGTGTAATACTCTCAGTTGGCTTCCGTAGTGTGTGTCCTATCCATCGCCATCGTCTTCGCTGTATCTCTTTATCCACTGGTATTTGACCGGTACATTTCCATAATTCCACGTTAGTGACTTTGTCCTGCCATTTCCATCCCTTTATTCTGCGCAAGCATCCATTAATGAAAGTCTGTACTTTCGTGATTGTCAATTTTGTCATTCTCCATGTTTCACAGCCATATAATAGGACCGACTTAACATTTGAGTTGAAAATTTTTATTTTTGTATTTAGCCTAATTTCTTTGGATTTCCATATGTTTCCCAGTGCAATGAAAGCTCCTCTTGCTTTTGATATCCTTATTTTGGTCTCATTTTCTGTTCCTCCCTCTTTATCTATATTACTGCCCAGATATATATAAGATTGTACGTCTAGTAGAGGTATTTCTCCTAGTTTTATATGGTTATTGCCAACTGCATTAATTCTCATAATATTGGTCTTATCTCTATTAATCTTTAGTCCTAGCTGTTGTGATCTCTCATCTAATATACTCATTTTATCCTGCATCTGTTGATGGCTGTGTGATAGGAGAGCTATGTCATCAGCAAAGTCTAAATCATCAAGTTGTTTGGTCAGTGACCACTGGATCCCATTTCTGTTGTTTTGAGTTATTTTCATAATCCAATCTATGGCCAGTAGAAAGAGAAATGGAGACAGGAGGCATCCTTGCCTTACTCCTGTTCTTATTTCAAATGCTTCTGTAAGCTGTCCTTCATGCACCACACTACATTTTGTTCCTTCATACATTGTTTTTATCAGGTTAATAAACTTTATGGGGATTCCGTAATGACTCAGCAACTTCCAAAGCATTCTTCTGTCTAAACTATCAAATGCCTTTTCGTAATCTATGAATCCAATATATAGTGGGGATTTTAGTTCTAAACTTTGTTCAACTATTATACGTAGGGTAGTTATTTGATCAGCACATGATCTGTTCTTCCTAAAACCTGCTTGTTCATCTCTCAAGTGTTTCTCTATAGCCTCTTTTAGTCTCTCCAGAATGATTCTGCCTAATATTTTTCCTGGCACTGATAGTAGCATAATTCCCCTATAATTTGTGCACTCCTGTAAACTTCCTTTCTTTGGTAGTTTGATCATATAACCTTCTCTCCAGTCTTTAGGTATTTCTTCCCTCTCCCAAATTTTATCCAATAGATCCTGTAACGTCTTGGTAGAGGTGTTAATATCTGCTTTGATGGCTTCCGAAGGAATTTCATCTGGTCCTGTGGCTTTACCATCTTTTAATAATTTGATGGCTTTCATTATTTTTTCTTTGCTTGGTTTTCCGCAGTTAACGTGTAACTCTTCTTCTGCTGGTAGTATATCTGGAGGATTATTTGAGCCGGGTCTGTTCAAAAGTTCTTCAAAGTGTTCTTTCCATCTCTCCATTTGTTCCCTTATATTACTAAGCAGATTTCCTTTCTTGTCTTTGATAAAGACGTTGATCTGTTTGTATTTTCCACCTAATTTCTTTGTGCTGTTGTACAGTTCTTTCATATTCCCTTTATTTGCTGCTTCTTCTGCCTCTTTAGCTAGTTCATCTATATATTTCCTCTTATCCCTTTTAATGCATCTTCTCACTTCTTTGTTCACCTATGTGTAAGCTTCCTGTGTCTTGGCTTTATTACTTCTTGTTTTGCTTTTATTTATGTCTGCTTTCTTGTTCTTTCTTTCTTTAATTTTATCCAGGGTCTCTGCTGTCATCCATGCCTTATTCTGGCGTTCTCTTTTCCCCAGTGTTTCTTCGCATGTCTCTTTCCATATATGTTTTACCTGTTTCCAATGATCTGCTATATTTATTGTATTTTCTAGTTGTTGGAGGACTTGGTATTTGTTTGATATTGTGACTGCGAATTTATCTTTAATTCCTTGTTCTTTAAAAAACCCTACATTGAAATACTTTCTACCCTTATTCGTTGTATTATACCTTTTTAATTTAATTTTAAGTTTGGCTAACAGAAGATGATGATCAGAAGCTATATCTGCCCCTCTATATACTTTTACATCCTGTAAGGATGACTTAAACTTATTATTAATATTATTAATTAATAACTCCTCAGAAAAATTACTCGTACCAATTTGTAGAGACCTTGTCGGTTCGAAAATAGTCGTCATTTCTGGGAAATAAACGTGTGCTCTTCAGATGAGGAAGTGAGCCACTAACCATCTCAGCCAAAAAGGCACCAGCTACCATTACATGCGTGCATATTTCGATATTGAAAGTTGAAAAAACACCGAGTGCCAGATCGATGAGTTCTATCATAATTCCCTCAAGCATTAAGTAGAAACAACTACCAATGTGAAACATCTTATGCAGGATATGAAATGGCAGCACCTCGGAACGCTTTAGACATATGTAGAAATGTTAACTTGTGTTGACTGTTATGGACAATAGACAAACAAATGAAAAGACGATTAGAGGCCACAGAGATGGGATTTCTCAGAAGAATGTTGAAAGTTCCCTAGACATCTAAAAAGACCAATGAGGAAGTTCTGAAAGAGGCCAGCATAAAAAGAAGGCTCCTAATAGATATCAGAAAGAAACAATCAACATATTTCGGGCACATCATGACAAGAGGAAAGTTGGAATACTTGGTTACAACTGGCAAAATAAAAGGAAAGAGAGCTCGCGGACGTCAAAGAGAGAAAATACTGGATAGCTTGGTGTCATGGCATGGAAAACAATCAACAACAGAACTGATACGATGCACTGTAGATAGAATATTGTGGAAGGACATTATCGCCTACGCCAACCGGTATGACACATAATGATGATGATATATGTTAAAACAAGATCTTTGGTTTAAAACACACACAAAAAAACACACACAAAAGTTGTCTTAAATGACACACATATTGACTACAAACAGTATTTATATTTCAGTTCATATCCAAAAGCATCATCATCTTACCCTATACCGGCTGACGTAGACGATAATGTCCTCTGTCCTCATTGCATCAGATAAACTTAAATACTCAGGGGCGGGGGAATAGATGTAATAGAGTAAACTAGTGAAAGCATGGGGGCAGGTAACTTAGTCATTACCCGTTTCTTTAACGGACAATAGCAGTAACATATGGTTGCGACCATCAGTATTTTGGTCATATATTTGAAGTATTGAAAATTCCAGCCAGAATAACAAGTTAAGGGAATAAAAGTTTATAGTAGGGATAGGGACACCCACCGAGGAATTATACTCGGACATAACACAGACACCTACCTAGGTAAGGTGGGAAGGTCCAGAAATACTGGACACGATAATGAGTTAAAGAATGGAAATTTCTACTTCAACCAAGCTTGTGGAAGTAAGAGTAGGCGCATGACAATAGCATGCATTGACCCCATGACTTTGGCAGTTTGATAAATAAGTCGGAAGTCATCCAACTACCAGGAAAGGTCATTGTCATCAGGTAATCATTAATTTTGAATAGGGTATAGAGATTTCACGAAAACAAAGTGTTATCGCCAAATCTGGGGAATGGTTCAAGTTTCTGACACAGAGTGGTGACAGTTGACCGACTCCAAGTGATCAGAAAGGTTGCAATTTGTCACTTTGCGACAATTTAATTGGCTACAGATTTTCACGCGAAGAATTGTGGTTGAGTAAATATTCTTCAACACAATAAAATCAAAGCACTTTAGATTAGACACAGAGAGAGAGAGAAACCAGAATGTAGACTAAGTAAGCTTAGTCCGGCTTCAGCCAAACTGCCGAAGGCAGTTAGTAGAAGTTAAGTTGAGCTAGATAAGTTGAGCCAGTTAGTTAGGAAGTTAAGAATCGTCAAGTTGTAGTTTTAAGTCAGTTGAGAAGTTATTAAGTAAGTTGATAGAGAGTAGTACGGATAGCAATGAACATATGAACTTTAGTTGTGAAGTGTTTGAGAGTTTTCAATAACTATGTTTCACATTTCTGATAAACGAAGTAAGCGATAGAAAGATTGAATGCAAGATATGCACTTATGGACATTTCAAATATTTACCGCCGATTGTCTCTTGAGTGTCCAGAATTAACGAATATTAATTTAAGATAAGTGCATCCAATATAGTACGATCATGTGCCAAGAATAATAATAGAGATCAATAAACTGATTATGATTATAATAAATGAGAGAACTCTGTCATGATTGATGTTTGTGATCAATGTAATGTGATGTGCTGTCCTAGAACAATAATAAGAAAGATAATAAATAACATCAACCTACTATAACATAGAGAGCAACATTATTTACATTGTCGTCTGGGAGGTCTTGAAATAAATTGGTACATGTTTCAGTTCTGGGGAGCCGCGATAGCTCAGTGGTTAGTTAACTGGACTACAAAGGAAAAGATGTAGGGTTCGATCACAACCGACGGCTTCCTGGTTCACACAGCCTTAAATGGGTAGCGGATTTTTTTCCGGGAAAGTAAACGGCACGGGCGTAATACCGACTACAATACACCTAAAAAAAATCATATGCTGAAAGTCTGTAAAAATTATGGTCTCTAACATCATATTTCCTATACACCACTTGGCGTGACAGGGCTGGTTACTATGTTTCAGTGATACATACATTCACGTGCAGTTACACAGTTGGTGAGATTGCATATGTCATAATACAATCACAAATGGAGATTTATAGTGTCCTCTAATGAGTCAAAGTTCTGTTTGAACGCCAATGGTGGACGCTGATTGGTGTCAAGAAGAACGTTTTGCCTACAGTTGTGTGCTATAGAGAAACGGGATGAGAAGAGGCAGTGTAATGGTCTGGGACGGAACTTCTAAAACCGCTAGAATATACCTCGACATCATCAATGACGATGTGGCGGGCATTGGATAATGAGGTGAAGTTACAAACCATATTAAGAGCATATCCTCAATAAAAATGGTCCAAACATGATTTTACAGCAAACCAATACGGGGGTTATTCCTAGCTTTTTTTCTCAGCTCTTCTTTTCAGATCAGCCAGAGAGATAAGATCAGTAATGAAGAACTCAGAAAAAAAGGCTAGGGATAACGCCCGCCATAATAATACATAAAGAAAAAAACAGATACTATGGTTTACCCACATTACAGTGCAGAAAGATCAAAACGCAACACAATGAGCCTTCACTAAATGTAAGAACACCAGATCCAAGGGCCGACCACGAAAAAGATTAATTGACAGAATATTAGAAACACTAGGAAACATAACAGCAGCAGAGCCAAACAGAAGAGGAAAATACCGCAAATTATATCTACTGTTGACACTGAAAGGCAAATGAGGAAGGAAAGAGGAAGAAAAAGATTTCTAGTCCGCATATAGGACGTGTGATCATGGACCAGTTTCAACAACAACAACATCAGATTAATGACTTTACACGTCCTAATGTTTCTGCGGACCTTTCTCCCAATGAGCACATGTCGGTAGAACTTGAATGGAGGTTGATAAGAAGACAACATCGTCCTGAAACCCACCAGCAGTTAACACAAGCGTTGCGATAAGAAGACAACATCGTCCTGAAACCCACCAGCAGTTAACACAAGCGTTGCAAGGAGGATGAAATATCATGCCCCAGCAACAAATCCAACGATTTGGATCGACAAGAAGGCGAAGTCAGGCAGTGGTGTTTCAGGTGGATATACACGTTACATGAGATTTAACTTCTTTCTTATGAGTGCTACACTTCCTCTTTGGGTCGACGAGAAGGCGAAGTCAAGCAGTGGTGTTGCAGGTGTATATACACGTTACATGAGATTTAACTTCTTTCTTATGAGTGCTACACTTCCTCTTTGGGTCGACGAGAAGGCGAAGTCAAGCAGTGGTGTTGCAGGTGGATATACACGTTACATGAGATTTAACTTCTTTCTTATGAGTACTACACTTCCTCTTTGGGTCGACGAGAAGGCGAAGTCAAGCAGTGGTGTTGCAGGTGGATATACACGTTACATGAGATTTAACTTCTTTCTCATGAGTGCTACACTTCCTTTAGCTTATATCTTCTATTGTTTGTGTCACCTTCCCAAACATGAAAGTGGTCTTGGGCTCTGTTGTTCAAAATTCAACTTTAATAAAGTTCAATTTGATTTTATGTCGTCAAAGAAGTCATCCATTCCTTGCATCCAATACACTGGGACACATATGGGAATCCAAAGAAATAAGGTTAAAAACAAAAAATACAAATTTTCAACTCCAATGTTAAGTATGTATTAGTATATGGCTGTGAAACATGGAGAAAAACAAAAATGACAATCATGAATATACAGACCTTCATTAATGAATGCTTGCGCAGAAAAAAAAGAATGGAAATGGCAGGACAAAATCATTAGCATAGACTTACGGAAAAGTACCAGTCAGATACCAGTGGATAAAGAGGTACAGCGAAGACGATGGCGCTGGACAGAACACATAATGTGGAAGCCAACTGAGAGTATTACATAACATGCCCTTTTTTGGAATCCCAAAAGGAAAAGACAAAGAAGACCAAAATATTACTGGAGAAGACAGATGGAAGCAGAGATGAAGATGGTATGGAAGACATGAAATGATCTTAAATGAATGGCATGAAACAGAACACATTGGAAAGTGTTTGTTGAAGACCTATGCTCCTCAAGGAGTTGGAAAGAAGAAGTCACACACAATCAGCTATACAGAGCTAGACGACCACCTTTGTCAGTGACTATACAATATAATTTAAATGTGACTATGCTACTCATATTTACCCATCAAACAACTTCATTGGTCTATATCTCCTGCCGTTATCCAATCAGAAGTGTCGGCGTCATCAGAGCATGATATCAGTGTTGTTTACATGTGAATTATTCGAGAAACCCGGATGCCCTGTCGTTACGTAATTAGCAAATTAGGAACAACGGCATTTGAACATTTGAATGATTAATTGCTCTGCTGACAAAGAAATGTCTCATGTGTTTTCTTTAAACAAACATTTTTGGATAAATCACAAACAGAGCTGTAAAATAAAATACGCCTTAATGTTATTTTAGATAATTATATGTGCAGGGACGTGAACAAGGAAACAAGGGTTTGAAAAGAGAGAGCCATTACCTGTCCACCTCCACACACACTTCTACCTTAAGTATTTTTAAATGGATGAATTGTTTATGTCTCTTTGACAGTCTCAGACACAGGTTTCTTAATGTGACAAACCGATTGACGATCGTATTTTATGTTATTTACTTTTTTTTCTAAAAATTAAAATTAGGGCTTGCAAAATCTCAACTAATAATGAAATGATATGTCTTCTATATCCTCAATTCCTGTCTCTGTGGTGAACACCACGCATTCCTTCCTTTCCTTTCTTTCTCTTTCCTTCCCTTTTCTTTCCTTCCCTCCCTTCCTTCCTTTCCTCCTTTCCTTCCTTCCTTCCTTCCTTCCTTCCTTCCTTCCTTCCTTCCTTCCTTCCTTCCTTCCTTCCTTCCTTCCTTCCTTCCTTCCTTCCTTCCTTCCCTTCCTCCCCTCCTTCCCTTCCTCACTTCCTTCCTTCCCATCCCTTCCCTCCCCTTCCCTCCCTTCCCATGTACCGCTATCGCCTGGCACCTACCACCTGATACGATATTCGTTGAGTCTGTTCATGACTGCAGATTCAGGGTTACTTTATTTCTTTTTTTAGTCGTTTCTTCCAGGGACCCTGAGGGCATTCATAATGACTAGCAGTCCATTGACCTTCCGTACTCAACAACAGCCGAATTGACAAGTCTGTCAGCACGCTCATTTCCTTGTAATTACCGTCTTGGCTACACTTTTCCGTCTCTGCTGCTTTTAATCATCAAAAGAAAATACACTGTTAGGATCAGAGCTGGGTAATGTCTCCCATTCATGTTAATTATGTCTAGTATTTAAATAAACCATACAACTATTTTTTCTGGGTCGGCATTTGTCTGCATTTTACTTTTTTCGGTTGGTTCTCAGAGCCAATGAACTCGTGAAGTTGTTTGTGTGCTCATGACAGTTTTAAATGTGTCAACTTGAAAAAAAAATTTATTATTTTGGAGAGCTAAACTACTCGGGGTAAAAAAAATACAACGTTTCGGCCGACTGTTTTTCAAGTTTTTCAAACTATACTCGCGGCCCCACATGATTTTATATTTGTGTGCTTACACTAAATATTTCTTTTTCTGCTTTTCTGCTTCAATGTTTCAGTCCCGTGACCAACCGAACTTAACTCCTTGTCCTCTTTCATGATGGATGAATAAGAAAACATTATGACATACCATAATATAACGTAACAAAAAATAACATAACATACTTAAATATAATATAATATAATATAATATAATATAATATAATATAATATAATATAATATAATATAATATAATATAATATAATATAATATAATATAATATAATATAATATAATATAATATAATATAATATAATATAATATAATATAATATAATATAATATAATATAATATAATATAATATAATATAATATAATATAATATAATATAATATAATATAATATAATATAATATAATATAATATAATATAATATAATATAATATAATATAATATAATATAATATAATATAATATAATATAATATATCATCAACATCATCAAGTACATGGCCTACTGGCGTAGGTGATCATGTCTCTCCACAACAGCTGTTTATCATTTCTGTTGTTGACCTTCTGTCTGGTATTTATTCTCTTTGCTTCCCTCTATCTCTTCGTCCCTCAAATTTTCCAGCTGTTACAATATACTCCAGTTGTTCTATTCTCATTACATGGCCAAAAAATGATGATTGTTTCTTCTTAATATTTTAAACTAGCTCTCTTTTTGCTTTGGCCTCTCTCAGAACATCTTCATTACTCTTCCTAGCTGTCCATGGTACTCTCAATATTCTTCTGTAAAACCACATTTCTACAGACTCCAGCGATTTTCTTGTCTGTTGTCCTATTGTCCATGATTCGCATCCATATGTTAATATATTGTTATATGGCTCTACATAACATTTAAGAACTCTTTTTCTTGTTTCTATTGGCAAAAATGGATTGCATAATATCTTCCTCATTTTTTTGGAAAGCTGCTTTTGCCTGAGCCATTCTGCAACTCACCTCTTTTGTACATCTTCCATCTGAGGTTAACAAAGTTCCCAAATATTTTAAATTCATTTACCTGTTTTAATATTGATTTTGACGTCAAGTCAAGTATTTTTACCTGCTACTGTATGCAGTAAATAGTACAACCTGTGGCTGTCCTGCTGATTTGCAGATAAGCTCGGGAGAGTAAAAGGCTAAGGGAAGGTACCCTGAAGTAAAACATCCCCACTGCCTTGTGGGTGAGACTTTTTAGTCAAAGGCTAGTGGAGCCAACCGTAAACAAACCGACGGAAGGCAACAGAAAACCCCGGTCGTATTTTCTTTGTACAATCATGAATCGCCACAATAATATAATATAATACAATACAATACAATACAATACAATACAATACAATACAATACAATACAATACAATACAATGCAATGCAATGCAACGTAACGCAACACGACACAACACAACACAACATAACATAAAATAACACAACTTAACATAACATAACATAACACAACATTATATAACATAACTTAATATAACATAACTTAATATAACATAATATAACACAACATGAAAATAACGTAAAAAACACAACATAACTTAATATAACATAAAATAATATAACATAACAAATTATAACATAATACAACATATTATAACGTAGCATAATGTTACAACACATAGCATATTAAAATTTAGTCACCTGTAATTAGATTTCCAGTAAAAACACTCGCAATGTTTGACAAATACAGGCTTACCCCAGCAGGTGTTTCATTGAATTGTCTTTATTTCCACGTGAGTACTGGACCCAAGACCCACACATTTCATGGCGCCTCTTCAGGACAAGCAGTCTTTATTCTTCGGTTCCTGTATGTCCCTCCCCGCTATACCTAGGCAGATCCCAGACATGGGATAATGCCCTCAAGATAGTTTTCAAAAATAAAAATGTACCGAGAATAGAAAAACATTTGCGAACACCAACACGATATCTGGTACAAATCATAATCAATGCTTTCGGCTCAATGCATCCGACTTCAACACATAGTTGTTGGGTACCTGGTTGCCTTCCCTCTCGATCCCTACTCTCTTGGTCATAATGAACTGTTTTTCTGGGGGCACAGATGGAAGGTAAAGTATCATCTTGATTAGTTGTTGATGATGATCCTGACGCAGATAGTCAGCTATGAGTTTCTGACTCTTACAGTATAAGTGTTGATGAGTTTTATATCACCATTTTCACTGTACAAAATTTGATAACACGCCTCTGATCAAAGCTGACTTTCAGTTCAGTATCATGATTACATAGTAGGAGACGGTAAAGAGAAACACAAAAAAAAAAAAAAAACCAAACAAACAAAAAGATCAAGAAAGAAACGAGAAAGAGAAGGAACAAGATATAGAAGAAGACGATATCTTAAAAGTCTATAAAGCCAAAATAAATTACGATAATTAATTAAACATCTAGGCTTTGATCTAGAACGAGAATTACTGTCCTTCAGTCTGTTGTCTGTCTGTCTGTCTGTATGTCTGCCTGTCTGTCTGTCTGTATGTCCGCCTGTCTGTCTGTCTGTATGTCTGCCTGTATGTATGCCTGTCTGTCTGTATGTCTGTCTGTATGTCTGTCTGTCTGTCTGTATGTCTGCCTGTATGTATGCCTGTCTGTCTGTCTGTATGTCTGCCTGCCTGCCTTTCTGTCTGTATGCCTGTCTGTCTGTATGTCTGTCTGTATGCCTGCCTGTCTGTCTGTATGTCTGCCTGTATGTATGCCTGTCTGTCTGTCTGTATGCCTGCCTGCCTGCCTTTCTGTCTGTATGTATGCCTCTCTGTCTGTCTGTATGCCTGCCTGCCTGTCTGTCTGTCTGTATGCCTGCCTGCCTGTCTGTCTGTCTATCTGTTTGTCTGCCTGCCTTCCTATCTGTATGCCTGTCTGCCTGTCTGTCTGTCTGTATGCCTGCCTGTCTGTCTGTATGTCTGCCTGCCTGCCTGCCTTTCTGTCTGTATGTATGCCTCTCTGTCTGTCTGTATGCCTGCCTGCCTGTCTGTCTGTCTGTATGCCTGCCTGCCTGTCTGTCTGTCTATCTGTTTGTCTGCCTGCCTTCCTATCTGTATGCCTGTCTTTCTGTCTGTATGCATGCCTGCCTGTCTGTCTGTCTGTCTGTCTGCCTGCCTGTCTGTCTGTCTGTATGCCTGCCTGCCTGCCTGTCTGCCTGCTTGTCTGCCTGTTTGCCTGCCTGCCTGTCTGTCTGTCTGCCTGCTTGTCTGCCTGTCTGCCTGTCTGTCCGCCTGTCTGTTTGCCTGCCTGCCTACCTGCCTGCCTGTCTGTCTGTCTGTCTGTCGGCCTGCCTGTCTGACTGGCTGTCTATCTGTCTACTCTTTGACCATTTATGTTTTCTATTTCTGAAACTCACAAATTTCTACATATAATATAATGCCAATCTTAAAGAAGAAACAAAACCACAATAACTCGCAATCGCTCCAACCTACAACTACGATTAATACAGGCTTTGTGAAATAATCAACCCATTTACATGTACCGATTTACTCATGTTTATGTTCTATCCAAAAATACAAATTCAGAATGACAAGATATTAATTTAAACTAACAAAAAAATGCACCCACATAAAAATATCTCTTGTGACATTTAAGTATTCATGAAATTTAGAATTTTAAGCTTCCTAATGTCTAATGTCAGTCTTCATTTTTATTCTCCCTATTTGATGTATATTCTCCCTCTAATGCGATGTAAAACGGCTCTAATTTCCCTTCAGAATATATGTCCTTATAAGATACGATTTCCTTATCTGTCAAGATGGCTTTAAGTAGTTAAGGAGAGATAAATCTTCATCATACATAAATTATTTCCCTTACATTTCAAATTACATTTCAACATTTAACACATGACGTCATGGGAGATATTCGTTTCGTTTTTCTTTTCTAGAATGTCTGGAAACTTCCTGAATATCCGGTTTACTTTTCCAAGAAATAGCTTTGTGATTCTTACGATAACCGCCTACATGACAAGAGCAATAAATATGTAGGAAGTTTTAAATTGACGTCCTCCAGAAAGCGTTTTTTTTTTTTTTTTAATGAATAGGCTGACGTAACTGTCTTAGCGTTGAAATAAGATCTGTTTTATAGGCAATGCGAATAGAAAGTCAGTGACATGAACTTCCATTACAACCATTGATGGTTTCCATTTGATAGAACTTCCATTACAACCATTGATAGTTTCCATTTTATAGAACTTCCATTGCAACCATTGATGGTTTCCATTTGATAGAACTTCCATTACAACCATTGATAGTTTCCATTTTATAGAACTTCCATTACAACCATTGATAGTTTCTATTTTATAGAACTTCCATTACAACCATTGATAGTTTCTATTTTATAGAACTTCCATTACAACCATTGATTTTTATGTAATCGTTGCTTGTTTTATATTTTACTTGTTAAATGTGACACTATAGTGGCTACAATGAGACACACTCTACACGATAAAGTAGAGATCGCACACATCCCTCTATAAAAAAGTAGTGTCAGTGTGCAATTAGGAATTACCCAAATTGTGTGACGTTTTTAGCTTTGTTAGCAAAGGCGGTTGTTTGTAGAATGATGTTAGTCGTCTATTAAAAAAATGAATAAATAAAAAAATATTTAAAAAAAACTATCTTTACGACACATAGTACCATTGCTGGTGTATGTCGGGGGGCAACGATAGAACCCGAGGGATAAAGGCCGCTTGGTCAAGCAGTCGCCACGACGTGTGAGACTCAGGATTTTTATTCCACCCCCCGATAGAAAAAAATCCTTTCTGTCTACCGCGGGCTTCGAACACCGTACGCTGGTTTTCAGCCAGCGGAATAGTGGTTTTAGCCGCACGGCCACGCGCACCTCTCGTCTATAGCTTGCCGAAAATGTCATGATTGTGGGGGTTTCTGGGATAGAACATTTCCCCCTCTGTCGACTGGCCTTACTATTATAGATGGATGTGGACAGTACATCACCTGATTCATATATATGTGAACATAATAGGGTCGTCCAGAAGGGAGGGGGCAGGGTATGGTAGGAGTGCGTAAGGGACAGAACCTCACTGCAAGATAAAGGCTGCCACAACATACTGGATGGTCCTGGAGTCTATTTGCTTCCCCTGCTTCTATCCAGTCCACGTATGGTCCCTCGTAGTTGCTTGTGTACTGCAGCGCCACCCTACGGGCAACGGTTTTAACTGATTGGCTAAACACTACGTAGGACAAACTAAGGAAGAAAGTCCCCTTCCAAAGTACACACAGCTGCTGGCAGGAGAAAACAGCAAAAGAGGATCGACACGTTTGACGACAGTCTCGAATACAGGTGCTCGAACAGCCTGGTATCGAGCTTAGAGCACACCGGGTACCTCATGTGTTAAGTGGCCAGAACCAATCAGGAAGCATTGATAAACTACTGATTGTAGACTGGCAAGAGATCACACAGCCACACATAATAAATCAGGAAGCATTGATAAACTACTGATTGTAGACTGGCAAGAGATCACACAGCCACACATAATAAATCAGGAAGCATTGATAAACTACTGATTGTAGACCGGCAAGAGATCACACAGCCACACAGAATAAATCAGGAAGCATCGATAAACTACTGATTGTAGACTGGCAAGAGATCACACAGCCACACAAAATAAATCAGGAAGCATTGATAAACTACTGATTGTAGACTGGCAAGAGATCACACAGCCACACAGAATAAATCAGGAAGCATTGATAAACTACTGATTGTAGACTGGCAAGAGATCACACAGCCACACAGAATAAATCAGGAAGCATTGATAAACTACTGATTGTAGACCGGCAAGAGATCACACAGCCACAAAGAATAAATCAGAAAGAGCTGGTGGTGAGATCTCTAGGCCAAGTAGAGTGAAACATATTATAGTCCGTTCAGAAATTCATAACCACACTTGAATTAGCTTTACGTGATAACCGTTTGTTATTTTGCTTTCAACTTTTGCATGTAATCTTATAATATTGATGTCGTTATAGAAATATTTTTTGCTCTGAGAAATTTGATCTAGTTTAAAAGTTTTCTTCTTTAGGCTATATTAAATTCACCCTGTTCGAATTTGACACCATTTTAGGATATATACATTATTTGGTGCGGTCGTTCACGTAAAATAGTTTGGCTATTGCAGAAACACTAAGTTCAGGAAAATCCCGTGCACAAAACTGAATTGTTATTGAACGACATGACGCACCACGGCCTGGGCATTAATTACCGAAGGGAAGGCGTATCTTTATTAATTTTGTGAAGACTCAGTAGACAATTTGTTGACTTTAAATACCAACATTTATATCTAAATTACAATGAGTTTGAAATGCAAATTTATAACTATGCAAAAGGTTACTGTTTTCCTATATCAGCACTTCCTTAGGGAATTCAAGATGGGACAAAGTGCCTACTGCATCAAATACAAAAGAGCAAATTAGGACATGGCTTGCGAATGAAAATGTCAAATTTGACGACACATATTTAAAACCCGAATTGTTACAACTTGTGAAGAATACGAATAAGAAAAAGGTGTACCATGTTGACAAAATCATTGAGAAATACGGCCACACTAATTGTAACCAATTGAATTCATGTTTGCAAATACACATAACGAACAACACCCACAATTAAGCACTATGTAGATACGCTTCTATAGTCCGTTCAGATTCGTTTGCCTAGACATTAATTTATTTTTTTCAAAAACTTATTGTTCATTTGCATTGATCTTTTGAAGTTAGGTTTAGAATACTAATGTCGCTATAAAAATATTTTTTTATCAAAGAAATGTGATCCAGTTTCAAAGATGCCTTATTTAACCTATATTAAAAAAAAGTTAATCGATATTATAAACACCGGCGGGATTATGTAGATGCTTACATCTCACAGCTGATTCTTTAACATATAGGCATGACCTTCACGGCTGAATGCGCACCGTCCTAAAATAGTTATGTTTCCACTATAAATTTTTATAAAGAAATGTTACATATGAAATTTCCCGTTTAGCACAAAATGACATTTTAGCCGAAACCGGAAATTATGTGACGTCAAAATCACGGCCGTAGACTCGAGTTCGAGTCATAATTCAGATGCAAATCTCAATATTTACAGAAAGGAGGCGGCACTATCCATATTATCTTCTGCAAGTCTATGTGAGAATGAATATAAAGGCAAAATATTTTACTGAGCATAACATTGCTATAAAGATTTATCAATACTTCTGCAAAGAGCGTAAAAAGGGACATCTTTATTGTTCTTTATCAAACCCTGAGAAGAGAACAATGCATATTTTAGGTTTGTGTAAACGTTCATTTGATCGAATAGTTGAAGGAAGCGGATATTTATTGCCAACAAATGCAAGAAAGCAAGGAAGGAAAGAAACGTTAGACCATCGGTTCTCAATCTGTGGGTCGCGACCCCTTTGGGGGTCGAATGCCCATTTCCAGGGGGTCGCCAAAGGCCATCGAAAAACACATTTTTTTGCACATCAACACAAAATTTTCCATTTTCGTCAAAACTTATTTTGTTTTATTTATTAACATTTTTAATAATTATTTCACCAAATACTTGTTTATAAATAAAGCTAGCAATTCTAAACCACGTTTAATTAAATGTAAACTCAAGTTTCATTCACTAACACATTGAAGTTAAGGACTAATTTTTTAAAGTTACAGCGAATCACAAAGCAGCTTACAAATAGTTGCAAATTGTCAGAACTTTCAATTTGTAAACGATCGCATTGTGCATGTTTAACTTGTCTCGTGTTTACTGTGTACTTAACATTTTATAAACGTTTAAATTATCACATAAATTGTTGTGATTAATGCTTTTGAAGTACAGAGACTAATTATAAATAACTGTTAAAGATATTGAGGATATATTTATCAACTCAGCCAACTGAGTGTGTGTGTAGTCACATTAAATATTAAAGAGTGTGTTTACTTTCACTTTCACTTTTCCCAGTAAATGAGTAAAACATATCACACAGTTAAGTTACCCAATGACATGGATCGTGTTGACAAAAACGTTACCGGTAAGAAAAGAAAATATAGTGAGGATTTCTTACAATATGGGTTTACCTCAATTATTACAGCAGGAATTGAGAAACCGCAATGTGTTATTTGTTGTGAGTGTCTATCAGCTGAATCTATGAAGCCGAACAAACTAAAACGTCATTTTGATAGCAAACATCCGTCCTTTGTCGGCAAGGATATCAACTATTTTAGAAGTAAAGTTGATGGACTTAAGAAAGCCAGACTTGACACTGGTGGTAAGTGGCACAAACAAAACGTAGCAGCCGTTGAAGCTTCATATTTGGTGGCACTTAGAATCGCCAGAGCTATGAAACCTCACACAATTGCTGAGGATTTACTGCTGCCAGCGGCCAAAGACATTGTTCGAGTTATGATCGGAGACGAATATGTAACAAAACTGAGTGCAATTTCCTTATCTAATGACACTGTCCGCAGAAGAATAGATGACATGTCTGATGATATTCTTGAGCAGGTAATCCAGGAAATTAAATCTGCGCCAATTCCAATTTTTAGTATCCAAATTGATGAATCTACTGACGTTGCAAACTGTTCACAGTTATTGGTTTACGTGAGGTACATTTATGATGGCGACTTTAAAGATGAGTTTCTTTTTTGCAAACCTCTTGAAATGACAACAACTGCCCGTGATGTATTTGACACAGTTGTTTCATTTCTGAAAATGCATATGATTTCTTGGGAAAAAGTGTGTGGTGTTCGCACAGATGGAGCTCCGGCTATGCTAGGATGTCGATCAGGATTTCAACGTTTGGTACTGAATGAGTCACCAAAAGTCATCGGAACTCATTGTATGATTCATCGGCAAATATTAGCAACGAAGACGCTGCCACAAGAGTTACAGGAAATAATGAAAAGCGTCATAAGTTGTGTCAATTTTATAAAGGCGAGCACTTTAAACAGTCGACTATTTTCACAACTGTGCAACGAATTTGATGCGCCGTACAATACTTTGCTATTTCACACTGAAGTGAGATGGTTGTCGCGAGGAAAAGTTTTAAAGCGGGTTTTTGACCTGCGTGATGAACTCAAAACGTTTTTTAATCAGAAAGCAAGACCGCAGTTCGAAGCACTTTTCGTCGATAAAAATAAACTGCTTAAACTAGCTTATTTGGTTGACATCTTTGCCATCTTGAATGAGTTAAATTTATCACTGCAAGGACCAAATGCAACATGCCTTGATCTGTCTGAAAAGATCCGATCATTCCAAATGAAACTTCAGCTGTGGCAAAAAAAATTGGATGAAAATAAAATGTACATGTTGCCTACATTATCTGCTTTCTTTGAGGAACATGACATTGAACTAAACATAAGGATTACAATGATAATTTCTGTGAAACAACACATGCACATGCTTGATGACGAAATTTCATTGTACTTTCCAAATTTACCTGAAACCCCATTTGCTCTTGCCAGAAGACCTTTCACAGTCAAAGTTGAAGATGTTCCTGAGATAGCACAAGAGGAGTTTATCGAACTTATTAACAACGATGCAGCAAGAACTGATTTCTCTACAATGGCACTTACACAATTCTGGATCAAGTGTTTGCAGTCATACCCTGTTCTGTCTGAGACAGTGTTGCGTCTTCTTCTTCCATTTCCAACAACATACCTTTGCGAACAAGGATTTTCCAGTTTGTTAGCTATCAAGTCTAAATACAGAAGTAGACTTGTTGTGGAAGATGATCTCCGTTGTGCTCTAGCAAAGACTGCCCCGAGAATTTCTTATCTGGTGAGAAATAAGCAATCTCAACCTTCGCATTGACGTTGGCTTTTTACGCATACTTTCGCCAAATGTAGCAATAGTGTTATTAAAAATGCTGATAGTGATAGATTAGACTTAGTATCTGCCGATAGTGATAGATAAGACTTAGACTTATCTGTTTGATAACTTACTGTCGGAAGAAACTATCTGTGATAAGTGACAGTCTTACGTTTGATAACCAATAAAATAAAGTAAAAAATAATAAAAATTTTTTTTATGGTCAGTGTGATTATTGGTGACTAAAGCTTGTTAAATTGTTAGTTGCATCAGTGAAAATTTACAAACTGATTGGATAAACATTTAGTATTGTTTTCTACATAAAATAATTCAATTTGGATTACCGTGATGACATCTTCAGACTGGTAAGTTGGCCAGTATGATTTCAATTTTTACTTTAGCACTTTTGTTTTTGTTTTTTTTTTCATTTAACCTCATTTTATTTTCTACATAACTCCTAGCCTCTTTTTATGAACGAAATCTTATTTCCTGTTCAGTTCTGTACAAATTAATATGCCATTTGCCTATGTAATGCAAAAATTAGCATGTATGTTAATATTTATGTTTAATTAAGTCATTAAGTTCAATTTACAACAATGCAAAATCCTGCATATCAAATACATGCATTACGATTCATAAGTACCAAAATATCAGTTATAAAGTAGTTAGTAGCAAGAAAAATAATTGTATGGTTGGGGGTCGCCACAAAAATGAGGAACTGTATTAAGGGGTCGCGGCATTAGGAAGGTTGAGAACCGCTGCGTTAGACAGTTTTGATAAGGACCTAGCAAAAAGAGAAATCTGTCGAATGTTTGATATAAACGAAGAAGTGACACTTAGAAAGTTGAAGCTTTGGCTGAAAACTAACAACGACATTGAAATATCAAAAACTTCATTATGGAAAATATTAAGAAGTGCAGGCTTCACCTTTAGAAAGTATGCTGGTGGAAAAAACATTATTTGTGAGAAGCCACATCTAGTAGCTCTTAGAAGCAAGTATTTACGTGAAGTGAAGGAAATGCGCGAAAATGATTATGATATTGTTTATTTAGATGAAACTTGGATCAACGCTCATCATACAAATGAAAAGGAATGGCAGTTAGCAGATGGAAGTATTAAAAGATCAGTACCAAGCAGTAAAGGGCAACGTTTGATAGTTGCACATGCAAGTAGCAGACATAATGGGTTGTTGCAGAATGCTCATCTCGTTTTCATTTCAAAATCCATAGACAATAGAGACTACCACTCCGAAATGAATGGGCACATATTTAAAGACTGGATCGAGAAAAGTATCCTTCCAATATTAGATCGACCTTCTTGTCTGATAATGGACAATGCTTCATACCATAACGTAGTTAACGTAGAAGATAGAATCCCAACATCATCAAGTACAAAAGATGCAATCAAAACGTGGCTCATAAAAGAACACATACAAGTTAACGACAGCTACTTGAAACCCGAATTGCTTAGCCTTGTAAAACAGACACAACGTACAAAGATATTTAAAATAGACAAGTTAATTCAAGAACATGGCCATAGATGTTTGAGACTACCTCCATATCATGCACACTTAAATCCTATAGAACTAGTTTGGGCAAAAGTTAAAGGACACGTAGCATATACAAATAAAACTTTCAAATTATGCGATGTTGAGACACTTACAAATCAGGCTCTATCAAATATAAATAAAGACTACTGGGTAAAATGTGAGGATCATGTGTTACGACAAGAAGAGGAATATTGGAAAAAGGATGGTTTGTTGTTTGTTCAGCCGAAAGCAGTAATCGACCTATTTGACTCGTCTGATTCTGAATGATCATTACTCTGATTAAGTCTACAGATAAATAGTTTGATTTGCAAAATTTCCTAGTTGATTTGTTAAACAGTTTATTGTTCAAGACCACCCAAGCAATCAAAAATATGTTATAAGCAAACCAACAACCATTACTTTGAATGGAAGCCTGCTTGAGTCAGTACAGAAGTTCAGCTATCTTGGATCCACTATTACAGCCACACTTTCCTTAGATGAGGAACTAAATGTACGTATTTGAAAGGCAGCGACAACATTTGGGAAACTCACACCAAGAGCATGGAACTATATCAAATTGACTCTACGAACAAAAGTTCTATATATAATTTAAAATTTGTATACTTGCCACCCAGTAAAATTTTATGGACACGCCTATGGGTCATCGTTGCACTAGATTACTGTAAAACATTTTGATTAGGGTCAAAATAATAGTTACATGGGCAAAGATCAAAGGAATTCGCCGCTTTAAGAAAACCGTTATAGCTAGACATCGAGTAACACATATGTTCTCGTGACATGGACATTTTAACACCGTATGCCAAAAATCATGTGAAATCATCAAGAACTTTTTGAATTATAAATCATAACATCTCGGCAAACGAATCTGAACGGACTATAAAAGAAATAATTGATTGTTAAAAAACACAGTGAAGATCAAAACCTCTATCTAAACATACAGATAACCAAGAAAATGCCCATTGACAAGCTAAAAGCAAACATAAAATCATTGACAGTGAAGAACTTGAAATTGTTAGAAACTATGAATATATAGGATCTGTAGTAGCTATAAATGGAGAGTGCTAGATATAGTGAAAGAAGACTTGCAATGACAATATTTAACATGTTAATCGTACAATGTCAGCACGGTAGTACAATTAAAATTACTTATGTTTTACGTATGTATCTTCGTTGCTTAGTGGTTAGTCAACTGGACTACAAAGGACAAGGGGTAGGGTTCGATCCCAACCGACGGCTTCCGGGTTCACCCAGCCTTAAGTGGGTAACTGATTTTTCTGAGAAAGTAAAACGGCACGGACGTAATACCGATCACATTACCCAGAAAATCATGTGCTGAAGGTCTGTAAAATGTATGGTCACTAACACCATATCCCCTATACGCCACTTTGCGTGACAGGGGCTATTTACTTTACATTTTATGTATCTTCCCGACAGCAACATATAGTTGTAAATCATGGACAATCTCGCAAAAAGCAAGGAAGAAAGTCGACTTATTCGAAACAAATGATGATAAAGAGCGACGCATACATAAAAATTTAAACATTAAAAAAACTGGCTTATAAACACCATTCTACATAGGAAATGAAAATATTATGGCGGCGTCACATGACACAGCGGGCTGCTGGAAAGAACAATAATGGAAGACATGGTTCCCGTACGGCGCATTAGTGGCAGACCAAGAAGATAGTAGTTTCATGACATGCTGTGATTCTGCAAGGGACGACATAATGGTAATAGTATCGAACACTTCGGCTCCTGTATTATACAATTTACTTAACTCCATAATACTGATATAAGATTACCTTTCATTATATATCTTTATCAGTTAATAATATTAACTTTGGTTGACCTATCTTATGTAACTATATAGGATTTTAAATTAAAGGAAATTTAAAAATGCACAAAAATGCACCTTTCTTTTTTCAAACTAGAAAAAAATCGACATTTATATTAAAGCGATGGAACGAACAATCTGGAGAAATTTAAAAAAAAAACATACCGTCCCAGTGAAAACGGTTCGTCTTCCTTTACGTATTTTTCAACCATACTTTAATTCCTGGTCACTAAAAGACTACTATCATTCAACTCTAGAAGCAACGCCTCAACTCGTGAAGATGACGTGACCAATGTGATGAGCCCAGTTTACCAATTCTTATAACAGCTATCGATGCGATTTAAATTGTTCTCTCTAGCCATTTCTTCTATTGTGAAAGTCACTAAACCTCATAACAAGCTAACTGCCTCTTTGTTGATTACCATTTTATTAATATGACATAGGTTGATAAATATAATATCAAACCAACAAATGTAAGTGCACAAGAGTTTAATAAGCCTGGTATTTCACGACTTCTTCGTTATATGGATGGGATGGTAGAGTTGTAATAAACATTTCCTAGAAAGGAGTTCGGTCAATATGGCGGATAGGCGACAGGAACCATTGAGGCTCTGCCTGAAAAGTGTTCCTTGTGGCAGTTTCCTCATATTCCAAGTCCGGCTTGCTACTGGAGCTACTGTGGTTAGTGTTCTGTGCACACCGTGAGCTGTGTTTTTCACTAGGATCGTGTTTCGATATTCCGATTGCTTACCATGGATGATGTTATCGTATGACGAAGGAAAGTTCTGCTGCGTTCACTTTCGAGGCCGCGTGGCCTTATGTCTTTTGGCGTGTTCTGTAGCTGTTATGTTGGAGACTGTAGCCGCATTTCTTTGTTTGGATCCTTAAATGAGATCAGTTTTAATTCAGATGATTCCACTGGCACGGGCGGTTCAGCAATTTGGATTTTAATTCTCTTGCAGTGATACCGGGGCCTTCGACTAACCATAACCATTTCCTAGAAAGCAAAATATGTATATAAATAAATCTTGAATATAGTTTTACATATTTTGCTGGTAAATGTTGATAACATCGCAGACACCTACAATTAATAACGAGCATTTATTTCTTTGAAACATAAACATTTCAGCGTATGTTTGAGATCCTACGAAAGCATTTATTTTTAAAGCTACCTCGCTTGCATTCTATTTTTCTTCCCCAATTTACTACAATGTTTTCCAACCTGAACATTTTAATATTAACGAGACACATAATCCTTTGGAAGTTCAGTATAAGCTGAAACACCCCCCCCCCTCCCCCAACCGCTAATTTTAATATTCTAGGAATTTTCCTCAGGCAAATTCTGTGAAATAATGATATTTCTATTCCATTCACCTGACCTAGTGGCATTTATTTCATTAATTTAATCTGCAGTTTTTTGGTTAATTTAAAATATCGCTTTTCCTGTTTCAGGATAATAATAATAATCTCCCCTGATCCCTGATACTTTGTAAACAAGATGTTAATCAACATTCTAATAAAGAATTATAGATTACTAATTTTTTTTCTAGCTCAGTGGTTAGTTAACTGGACTACAAAGGACAAGGGGTAGGGTTCGATCCCAACCGACGGCTTCCGGGTTCACCCAGCCTTAAATGGGTACCGGATTTTTTTTTCTGGGAAAGTAAAGCGGCGCGGCCGTAGTACCGAAAACATTACCCAGAAATCATGTGCTGAAGATCTGTAAAATGTATGATCACTATAGCTTGTTTCATAACTCGTGCCCAACTTTTAAAATCGATAGCTTTTTAACCGCTTGTTGTAAGTTGTTCAAAATTTGCATGTAAAGTTATAATGAATAGAACCCAACAGGGAATTAATTTCATTTAAAAAAAACATTTGGTAATTATCGTTGCTTATTTGATTTATATAAATTTATAACGACCCATTGATGTAGTCAAAACTTAATGTTTACAGTATTTTAAGTTAAAAATAGCGAGTAAAAATCCATACACGATAAAATTGACGTGTTTGCACGCTTTCGCCGTGGTTTTTTTTAACACAATTAGACACTTGAGAAATTGTGTGTTCCATTTCCGTTCATTCATAGGTGTAGACGTGGTACGATAACATTTATCATGAGTCTTAAAATGAAATTCTGCAGTTTACAAAACATCGCAATAAAAATGTATGACTATTTTTGCCACGAGGCTAAACGAGGAAGATTATTTCATTCTTTAGAAAACCCTGAGAATAGGACAAGACACATTTTGGATTTATCTAAACGGTCATTTAATCGCTGGATTCAAGCACGTGACCGTCAATGTTCAAAATATACAAAATCACAAGGAAGAGCAAAAATGTTGGATAATTTCGACAGCGAACTTATTAGAAGTGAAATTCGCAAAATGTTGGGTATGAATGAAACTGTTACAATAAGAAAATTAAAAGTATCGCTGAAAAAGAACAACAATATTGAAATATCAAAGTCTACATTATGGAGGAACGTGAGAGCTGCAGGCTTTACATTCAGAAAGTATTCCAATGGACGAAACATCATCTGTGAGAAGCCACATATAGTAGTCATGAGAAGCAAGTACCTACGTGAAGTAAAAGAGGTGCGCAAGCAAGGTTATGATATTGTGTACTTGGGTGAAACATGGATCAATGCTCACCACACTAACCAAAGGGAATGGCAGTCATCAGATGGAAAGATTAACAGATTAATACCTAGCAGCAAAGGACAGCGCTTGATAATTGCTCATGCAGGTAGTCGACAACATGGACTAATACAGAATGCAGAGCTCATTTTTCTTTCAAAATCCATAGACAATCGGGATTATCACTCTGAGATGAATGGTCACATATTTAGACATTGGATTGAAAATTCTGTTCTCCTATCACTAGATCGACCATCTTGTCTAATAATGGACAATGCAGCGTACCACAACATTGTTGCACTTGAAGATAAAGTCCCGACGTCATCCAGTACAAAAGATGCTATTAAGATATGGCTCACAAAGGAGCACATACAATTTAATAACATGTACTTAAAACCTGAATTACTATCTCTAGTAAAGCAAAAACAAAGGACAAAGATTTTTCAAATAGATAAGATTATCCAAGATCACGGTCATATAAGTTTGAGGCTGCCACCTTACCATGCTCATTTAAATCCAATAGAACTAATCTGGGCAAAATTAAAATGACAAGTAGCAGATGAAAATACAACATTCAAAAAATGCGATGTAAAGACTCTTGCTAATCTTGCTTTATTAAATATAGACAAAGATTATTGGGCTAAATGTTAAGACCACGTCTTAAAACAGGAAGAGGAATATTGGAAAAATGATGGTTTGTGGAATGTTCAACCCCAAACAGTTATTAATCTTTTAGACTCGTCTGATTCAGAATGAAAGTATATAGCCCCCACAATGTTGGCCCCTATATTACCTTAAATTAGTTCAACAAACGGTCCTTATCAGGACCACACAACTATGAAAATTGGACATACAGGTATACCTTGATATTATCGTCCGACCTCGAACTGAGAAGCCAATAATTCTCCTTGTGTTTTGTCTTATTAGGTTATTTCCCCATTACGGCCATGCCTTTACCTAGTGAAAATTAATCATAGACCAGCAACTACGGTAATTTCTATTATTTAGGGGTTCACAATTTACAATTTTGACAAACATCAAAGAAATTCGCCGCTTTAAGAAAACTGCAGCTGCAAGATATTTGTTAAATATACATTTAAAGGGTCTTTTGCATTCTAATAACATTTGGAAAATTTCAACAGTTTTTAACAAACGGTTACTGAGCAATAGCGTTTTGAAGTTGGGCAAGTGATTTGAAAGGAGCTATAACACCATATTCCCTATACGCCACTTGCCGTGACGGGGGTACTTTACTTCTTTTTTTTTCATAGTTTATAATCGGGCGTTAATAAAAACCAGCAAAGATTGAGTTAAGTAACGTAACAGATAGCACGCTGGATTGAAGATAATGTGAATATGAGCTCAGTCAAAGTCCAGCGGTATCCAGTCGATTAAGCTGAAGAAAATAGAAGAATAGGTACGCATCCCCTTACCGCACTACTCCCAATCACAGCAATTCTCAAAGCCTATACAGACTGATTGTTCTTGTAATGTGTTGATTGTAGATACATCTGCTTTTCTCATTAACTCTTTCAGTACGGAAGGGTTTTCTCAATTTAGCGGTAGAGATGTCAGAGACACAATTTTTCATGTTTTTAAATATCAATCTACATGTTTATATTCATTTAATACTTAATATAGTATAATATGAGTTTTTAGATAATTAAACAAGGAATTAGATTTCACCAATACCAAGATGATAGAAGACTTATAAAGAGAATTTGGTTTGATGACAGTTTATACTAATCAAATTGAGAGTGACGCACTGTGCGGCTAAACGTACATGACCGAAATCTGCATGGCACATGAAACGTACGGAAAGAGTTAAATACTCTGTATAAATCAGATCGCTTTTCCATCTTTAGACTTGTCAATAGTTCACCGTTTACGTCATTGCCCTATCCATTCATTTCATCTTCTTGAAGAAATGAAGAACAAACTTATCGATGCCCTCTTTGTCAAGAGTAAGGCTGCACTCAGTAAAAGAGCTGCCATCGAACTTATCGTCTATTTCATTGCCACTTTGTACCCGAGCGTGCCCAGGGGAGTACAAACAGTTTAACACGCTCACTGTAGAGTCATCAAAGAGCTGCCATCGAACTTATCGTCAATTTCATTGCCACTTTGTACCCGAGCGTGCCCAGGGGAGTACAATAAGGTTAATGCGCTAACTATAGAGTCATCAAAGAGCTGCATCCACTACAGTCTTCTGTTGCATACTTTGCGAGTCAATCACTAAGACTGCCCATATTCTGTGCAAACAGCCATATTATCGCCGCCTTTGCTGCTTCCTTCTCCATTTTCTTGCTGGACACCGTAATGCTACCTTGCCAGATTCCCTAATGACGTCTCCACCATGTGGTGACCACAAAGCCCCAACCGTTGCGCTGTCCGTGGGATACAGAACCATCCGTGTAGATGACGGGGTCCTGGGGTAGCAAAACTTTTTCGATGGATTCCCTTATTAAGATTAGTTCTTTGTTTTGCAGACGTATACTATCACAAATACAGTTTTATTAGGCTTAACACTCTCAACAATTAGTTAATGAAATAAACATAACATGAACAAAAATATGGACTAGATATGAATATCAAAAAGACTGTAATTATGATCATAAACAAAGAAAATACTCAAAACCCACAAGTGGATATCAAAATTGAATGAATAGATCTGGAGACAGTTCAAAATTACAACTACCTTTGGACATACTATAACCAGTGATGGAAAATGTACAACTGAATAAGAAACACAAGCATAGAAATGGCAAAAAGTAATTTTAATGCCATGAAAAATATACTAACATCAAAATAAATAACACCAGGGCTAAAACATAATAGCAAAATATTATATCGTCTCAACATACATATATAGTGCAGAAACATGAACATTAGACAAGAAAACAGAATAAAGAATTGAAGCCTTTGAAATGTGGATTTATAGAAGAATAGGTTGAATTACATGGACGAAAAGAAAACAAATGATAAAGTCTTAAAACAACTAAAAATGAAAAGAGAACTACTAAACACAATTCAAACAAGACAAATGCGATTTTTGGGCCATGTTAAAAGACACAACATCCTACTAAAAGAAATCTTGGAAGTTAATATACAGGGAAAAAGAGGCAGAGGCAGCTCTCTGGACTAACATGGACGAGGAACATCAAAAGATGGACAAATCCGCCTATGACACCCTGCACCATCAAAGCAAGAGACAAAGCAGAATGGCGCTCCATGGTAGCCAACCTTCGTTGCGGAGATGGCACTCGAAGATGATGATGATGAACACTCTCAAATAGAGTTAAATTATTCCAGGCCCCGGTATCACTGCAAACGAATGAAAATCCATAACTTTTCATACTCCCGTGCTAGTCATCCACATTAAGGGATTAGGGCAAAGAATTGCAAATGAATGCATACAAATGCGAAGCTGCAGTAAAGCTGAATGCGAGGAAAAATTGAAAAAAAAGAAGAAAAAATGGTATGTTAGAAGCTTTACGGGATTAGTAGACGACACAAATTCGAACGACGTTTCGGCCCAATAGGCCTTCAGCAAGAACAAACAAAAAACACACACACACACACTCACGGATATGTAAGTAAAACTAATCCTACATAGATAACCAGTAACGAAACATCCAAAACAAAAATAATCGAATTTGTTAAAGAAAATAAAAATGACTTCCCTGTGTGTCCTGTGTTTCTCGGACCGAGGTCAGAGTGAAAAGGAAATAGTAACCCGTTCGTGTGTGTTTTTTGTTTGTTCCTGCTGAAGGCCTATTGGGCTGGAACGTCGTTCGAATTTGTGTTGTCTAAAAATCACGTAAAGCTTCTAACATACCATTTTTTCTTTTTTTTTCAATTTTTCATCCACATTAACATCTCATAGAATACCCAAACGAAGAAAGGCAGCTGCAGTTCCCATCGTAGCAGCTACAGCAACGCCAAAAGACATAAGGCTAAGCAGCACCGAAAGTGAACGTAGCTAAACTGTCCTGGATTTTTTTCTGGGAAAGTAAACGGCACGGGCGTAATACCGACAACATTACCCCAAAAATCATGTGCCGAAGTTCTATAAAATGTGTGGTCACTAACACCATAATCCCTATTATACGCCACTTGGCGTGACAGGGGCACTTAACTTTACCTTTTACGTGATAGAAATACTCATTTATTTTAAAACTGCCTTATTTTGCCTTATTCGCTTGTACTGTTGAGCTTTGTAGGAATCGACATATTAATTTCTTCTAAGTCGAGTGTCACGCATTGACAATTGTTAGCTAATACGGTTCCTGTATGTTTTATAATCTAACCAGCTAAAGCCACAATGACAGAGCGGTTTATGCGCTAGTCTTCTGATCGTAAAGGTCGGTGTTCCAATCCCAAATTTTACGAGTTAAAAAAAATTATTTTCAAGTCCACACAGTCTCTGGATTCACCCAGACTCTAAAAATATGAACCAAAAAAATTTTTATCTTGAAAAGTGAAACGGCCTGACATAACTCCATAAATATGTTGATGGTCTTCGAAAAAATACTGGCACCAACACCATATTCCTCATAGATACCAGCAGACGTAACGTAAACCCTAATTTATTTATAAATTCAGCTTTTGGCCTTTCTCGAGCGCAAAGAGAAAAGTCAGCTATTTAGGGTTTAGTGGTATTTGGTTAAACTTCATTTTCATGACATGGCCGAATCACTGTCGATTCTCTTTCTCTCTGTGTTTGATGCAGTATGTAAATCACACAATTATTTCATATGTCATCTTTCTCATTATACATTTCCCAGTTGTTTTTTTTTACTTTCAGTGACGTCATATTTTATAAAAAGTGATCTTGTTTTTGTTTCAGAAGAGTGGTTGTTAACATCATAAGTTTTACCACTCAGGGAATGTCTCCAAAACAATTTAGTTGTGGCATGGCAACATGGTACAATGTTTAGTGTTGATGATTAGTAATTTGCTTTGTATATTTGCACAATTTTAAAATAAAGAAAATGTCAACATATTATTTATCTTCTATAATTCGCAACATATTTTTTTTTAGAAAATGTTACAGGTTGACGCGTTCCTATGCAGGTTTTGGCCGTCTGGCATCGTGAGTCTTGATGCTTGAAGCTACACTATTAGGAGTAGTCTCCGAACACATCTGGATAGGCGGCTGATCATATATGAGTGACATCTCGCGTGCTAAGACGCCGATCCAAGTCTCGTACTTTACCTTTCCCTTTACCTTTCCCTTTACCTTAGGCTGCTTAAAACATTGTTATGTTTATTATGTTGATATGTAGATTATGTAGAAATAAAAGAGTTATAAATGTTATGTAGTGTCAGTCTTAACATATGAATCATATGTGAATCATGGACAATAGGAAAACAGACAAGAAAATCACTAGAGGCTGTAGAAATGTGGTTTTAAAGAAGAATGTTGAGAATACCATGGAAGCTAAGAAGAGTAATGAAAACTTTCTGAAAAAAGCCAAAGCAAAAAGAGAGTTAATTTCCAATATTAGGAAGAAACAATCATAATTTTTTGGCCGTGTTATGAGAAGAGAACAGGTGTAATATATTGTACCAACTGGGGAAAATGAGGGACAAAGATATAGAGGGAAGCAAAGAGAAAAGATGCCAGTCAGTGTAAGAGAATAACTTGGCAGAAGGTCAAACAACAGAAATGATAAATACATATCGAGATCGAAAGTTGTGGAGAGACATGATCACGTACGCCAGCGGTCGTACTTGATGATGATGGTGATGACGATGATCTAATCACACACAAGAGAAAACTTTTTTGTTCAAATAAACATTACCAAGAGTTCAAACAGAAACATTTTTTTTTCCACAATACCAGGACTGAATCAACAGCAGCGAGCTATAGCTGTTAGGATGTTTGATGTTGCAACGGCTATATCACGTGTAAAACAATATTTCAACATTCACAGGGACAATATATCCATTATATCACAATATTTCAACATTCACAGGGACACTATATCAATTAGATCACAATATTTCAACATTCACAGGGACACTATATCAATTATATCACAATATTTCAACATTCACAGGGACAATATATCCATTATATCACAATATTTCAACATTCACAGGGACACTTTATCAATTATATCACAATATTTCAACATTCACAGGGACAATATATCCATTATATCACAATATTTCAACATTCACAGGGACACTTTATCAATTATATCACAATATTTCAACATTCACAGGGACACTTTATCAATTATATCACAATATTTCAACATTCACAGGGACAATATATCCATTATATCACAATATTTCAACATCCACAGGGACACTTTATCAATTATATCACAATATTTCAACATTCACAGGGACAATATATCCATTATATCACAATATTTCAACATCCACAGGGACACTTTATCAATTATATCACAATATTTCAACATTCACAGGGACACTATATCAATTATATCACAATATTTCAACATTCACAGGGACACTATATCAATTATATCACAATATTTAAACATTCACAGGGACACTATATCAATTATATCACAATATTTCAACATTCACCAGAACACTATATGAACTCTATCACAATTTTTTCAACATTCATCAGAAGACTATATCAACCCTATCACACTATTTCAACATTCACTATATTATACTCTCTTATTATTATCATAAGCTTTTTATCACTGTACGCAATCCACTACTGATAGCCACATGTGACTAATACAGGTTACCACCACTGCACAAGACCGACTCATACGACCTTTGCATTTTCGTAAAACGGTTTATCCAGGATATGTTGGCTGTCAGGAAGATTTCATGGTGAAGATATATTTCGCACAGAACAGACTCAGAAAGACGTTAACTAACAGAGCTAGGTAGACCAGTACGACAATTCGCCATAGACAAGCTCGCTTGAATTTAGAATCTGACGGAGAACACAAAATACGTAGGGTCATCTTTGTTTGCGTCCCTGGACATGCGTGAGTACGGGGAAATGAAAGAGCGGACAGGTTGGCTAGCTGCGCTGTCGTTGAAGACGGTCAACCAATGGATCGGGCGGACTGAAAAAAATTAGTGGGCGTATAAAGAAGACTTATCAGCCAACACAGAACTGGAGTCGTCAGTCGCTGGACACTGCGGGACTTGCTGAGGACGGGATCTGAACACCTATGGACATGTTCATAGTGCAATAATGACGATCTGCAAATAACTCAATAAGTCACTTTGCCTGTTGTGTTTATACTCTATGTGTTCTTCCATCACTGTGCAGTTATGCTGAAGTCCTCTTCCTGCGTGTTAGATATTTTCTTGTCCGTCAGTGGAGCCATAATAGTTCAGTGGTAAGTGAATAGGACCATACAGAACAAGAGGTCGGGTTTAATCCTGATCGATGGCTTCCAGGTTCACCCTGTCTTTAATGTGTACTGGCTTTTTTTTCTGGGAAAGTAAAGTGGCACGGGCGTAATACTGACCATATTACCCAAAAAATCGTGTGCCGACGGTTTGCAAAAATATGTGATCACTAACATCATATTCCCTATACGCCATTTGGCGTGACGGGGCACTTAACTTGACTTACTCTCTTGTCCGTCAGTGTAGACGTAGATTCATTGGTATAGGTTGTAGTTTGTCATCTCTAGGTTCAATGTTTTCACCTCGACTGGATGGACTACTGCGGTATTTTACTTGATCTGGAGAAGACATCGAGCCCTCATCTGGTACATTGTTCGCCTCTTAGTTCTCTCCCCCATTACAATTGTATAAACTTTATGGTATTTTAAGTCAAATATGTTCAATATCAAATTAGTCTCTGTTGAACATATAATTGAATTGACTTTTCTTGATTTTTTTTAGATTAAAGACGAAAGTAAAAAAAAGTAAAGTACCCCCGTCACGCCAAGTGACGTATAGAGAATATGGTGTTAGTGACCATAAATTTTACAGACCTTCAGCACATGATTTTTGGGGTAATGTGGTCGGTACTACGCCCGTGCCGCTTTACTTTACCAGAAAAAATCCGGTACCCATTTAAGGCTGGGTGAACCTGGAAGCCGTCGATTGGGATCGAACCCTATCTCTTGTCCTTTGTAGTCCAGTTCACTAACCATTGAGCTATCACTACTCCCTTAAATTAAAGTCTAAAGCTGATTTTTTAAAATGTGAAAAGTACCATTGGTCAAATGATATTATCAAACACAAAACAATTGTTATGATTGGCAAAGCTCTCTCTTAATTGTTATTTTAACTTTGACAAATCTTGATTAGCTGCATAACATATACAGAAGAATGAACGTGATGGGAGTGTAGTTCCTGAATTAGCGTCATATAATTCGGTTCAGTATAGGATAATAATTTCGGAATTTTAAAATGTTGATTTAGAAAATCTTTAACAAAAAATATTCCAAATTGACATCAATCATTTCTACTTTATTACGCCTCTTTCAATTATTTCTATTCTATAACGTCATTTTCAATTATTTCTATTTTATCACGCCTCTTTCTGACAAAATACCATCACACCTGTCGCATAACATTTCTCTACGATATTATTCCAGTTTTTTTCCATGTTCCCTTCTAGCATATTAATCAGTCTACACAGAAAACAGCATTCTAGTTGTTTTAAAAGTTTAATGAGTTACTTCATTGGTTAAGAATCACAAAGAAACAGCGTTAATGGCTGCAACCACAGGAAAACATATCTCCATACATTCATTGTTTAGCTGGTCTATTATTCATTCATGTCTATTATTATGCTTGGAATAATGAACAAGGAAATTACATCTTAATCTGTGTCATTAATCACACAGAATTAAATATGCCACTCAGAATAACAGCCGCTTTAATTAAATTATATTAAATTGAAACTTTTGTTCGTTTTATTTCTATGAAATTTTTTTTTACATATTAAAGCTTCTGTTTGTGCTCTTTCTCTTAATGAGGTCAAGGTTGCTGGAATTTGTCCTCGACCAGAAACAGCCATTGAACTTTGTGTTATTGATAAAAGATAATGTTTGTCATAGTGCAGATTCTCAAGCTTGAACACGGTATGCGCATGTCCTGACGTACGAAGCGGTTTCCTGGGTTTCAAAACGATGTCGCTTAGAAGCAAACGGATAATGCGAAGAAACCAACTTAATATCAGGATAATGTGTGCAATTATATAACGTAAATGATATTGAGACAAGTGCATTATTGCCTTCTTTCTCCACTCAGTCGTCCTGCTTTTTTAATGTGCTAAATGCCTAATAGTTTTTCCCTTTTTTTTTGCGTTTAGATTTTTTTATTTTCCTGGCATGTGATAAGCCTTTTAAATGTGGGTCTATTGAAGAATAGGTAGAATTGGATGAAAAGAAAGGAGAACAAATGATGAAGTTTTAAAACAACTAAAAATTAAATGAGAACTACTAAACACAATTAGAACAAGACATGGAATTTTTTGGGGCATGTTAAATGACACAACAGCCTACTAAAAGTAATATTGAAAGGGAAAATACAGGGTAATAGATGCAGACCAAGACTAACATGGACGAGTAACATCAAAAGATAGACAGGTCAGCTTATGACAATGTGCACCATCAAAGCAAGAGACAGAGCTGGATGGCGCTCCATAGTAGCCAACCTTTGATGCGGAGACGGCATTCGATGATGATGATGATGATGTCATGTACATGTAATTGCTTGTGACACACATTATATTGTAATATAATGGCAGTCACATTTTTTGCAACACGGCACACTCATAGAGGCAATAAAATAATAAAATCTATGTGTCCATAAGTCAATTGGTATCTCCGCCTATTAACAGTTGTTTCCACATAAAATCACGGGTAGGGTTCGATCCCAACCGACGGCTTCCAGGTTAACCCAGCCTTAAATGGGTACCGGATTTGTTTCTGGGAAAGTAAAGCAGCACGGGCGTAATACCGACCACATTACCCCAAAAATCATGTGCTGAAGGTCTGTAAAATATAGGGTCACTAACACCTTATTTCCCTATACGCCACTTGGCGTGACGGAGGTACATTACTTTTTTTTTCCACATAAAATAATTGTCGCCCTCTTTAGTAAACCAAACTCGCGCAGCGATGGCTACCGTCCATAAGTATTTGATAGTAATTTTGAGTCTATCCGTACCAGTATTTTTTATTCAATTACTTTCATCAGTATAGCAATACAACAATTAAGCGTCATGAACAACATACGGCACAATACTAGCAAGGCAGTACAATTAAAATTCATGGAGACATGTATTTTCTCGATAGGAACTAGGGGCAACAAGCAAGAAAATCGATTCATTCGAAACAAAATGTCACATAAAAAATATAAGATACCTTGGACAATGAAAAAGAGCAATGAAGAAAAATTAAAAGGTTGAAAGATTAAAATGAACTGGGTTACATCATCAGTGTAGGCACGTACTCAGGACATAGTTGAGCTCTTCCATCAGTTTAGGCACGTACTCAGGACATAGTGTAGCTCCTCCATCAGTGTAGGCAACCTCTCAGTATATAGTGTAGCTCCTCCATTAGTGTAGGCAACTACTCAGTATATAGTGCAGCTCCTCCATCAGTGTAGGCAACTACTCAGTACATAGTGTAGCTCCTCCATTAGTGTAGGCAACTACTCAGTATATAGTGTAGCTCCTCCATCAGTGTAGGCAACTACTCAGTACATAGTGTAGCTCCTCCATCAGTGTAGGCAACTACTCAGTATATAGTGCAGCTCCTCCATCAGTGTAGGCAACCTCTCAGTATATAGTGTAGCTCCTCCATCAGTGTAGGCAACTACTCAGTACATAGTGTAGCTCCTCCATCAGTGTAGGCAACTACTCAGTATATAGTGTAGCTCCTCCATCAGTGTAGGCAACTACTCAGTACATAGTGTAGCTCCTCCATCAGTGTAGGCAACTACTCAGTATATAGTGTAGCTCCTCCATCAGTGTAATCAACTACTCAGTATATAGTGTAGCTCCTCCATCAGTGTAATCAACTACTCAGTATATAGTGTAGCTCCTCCATCAGTGTAATCAACTACTCAGTATATAGTGTAGCTCCTCCATCAGTGTAGGCAACTACTCAGTATATAGTGTAGCTCCTCCATCAGTGTAGGCAACTACTCAGTATATAGTGTAGCTCCTCCATCAGTGTAGGCAACTACTCAGTATATAGTGTAGCTCCTCCATCAGTGTAGGCAACTACTCAGTATATAGTGTAGCTCCTCCATCAGTGTAATCAACTACTCAGTATATAGTGTAGCTCCTCCATCAGTGTAGGTAACTACTCAGTATATAGTGTAGCTACTCCATCAGTGTAGGCAACTACTCAGTATATAGTGTAGCTCATCCATCATTGTAGGCAACTACTCAGTATATAGTGTAGCTCCTCCATCATTGTAGGCAACTACTCAGTATATAGTGTAGCTCCTCCATCAGTGTAGGCAACTACTCAGGATATAGTGTTTCTCCTCCATCAGTGTAGACAACTACTCCCTATATAGTATTGCTCTTCCATCCGTGTAGGCAACTATTCAGGATATAGTTTTTCTCTTCCATCAGTGTAGTTAACTACTCAATATATAGTGTTGCTCTTCCATCAGTGTAGGCAACTACTCAGGATATAGTGTTGATCTTCCATCAGTGTAGTTAACTAATCAGTATATAGTGTATTGTTGCAGGCTTCATCTATCACTGTGCGAACTCTATTAGTCAAACTCCTGGTTTCCCTACTCTAACTTCGGGCAGGTTCACTACTTTCTCCTGTTCATCTGACTGGTTTCCACCCGCGCGATGCCTGGGTGGAAGTAGAAGCAAAAAGACGACCGTTTTAATCTGCCTGACTCTTAATTCTATCTTCTGCCTTGAGGCAGGTATCTAATCCCCTTTGGTCTCGTTTACTATTTCTGTCTAGTATCTGCCCTCATCTGGCTTCGTGGGCGAAAAAGATTAACCGTCTGCAAGTGCTGCGTCTAGAGTCTAAGTTATCCTTGTTTAAGTCGAAGTTCTGTTCTGTGTGTTCGCCTAAGTCTTCTTCGGGTCTTTTTGTGTCCATCTTAGCCACTCCCATCTGGCTAAAGATCATGGGAATCTAATCTATACACGGTTTATCCTTCGTCCGCCCCAGTCACTATTTCTTTAACTCCGCTTTTTAATTGTGTCCAGTCTTATTGCTTTAGGAGTCCTGTCGCCACCTGTCAATCTTCCTAAACTTCGTTCCCTCACAACTAAAGCTTATGTCGATGATTTTTTTTATCTCAAAGTCAGAGAGAACTCAAAGCTTTTCCCACCGCTGAACATAAAGATGTCCCGGCGTCGGCGAGTCTCGCCCCTTGGCGGATTAACTCAGAATGTTTCAGGGTTGGACTAGCTATCTCATATCAGCAGGTGTCGGAGTCCATCGGCCGCTTCCTTGCGTTATGTAACTTTCTCGGCAAGCATAGACAACTGACTGGGTTTCCACGTTCAGGTTGAACATCTGTACGTACTTTCTTGCAGTCTTATAGTCGGTTACGCCACAGCGTCTGGGTTCGGTAGACTAACGTCTCCTTGCTAATCAATAAGGCTAAATTTTCATTCTACACCGCCTAAAACTATTGTACCTCTTATCATCGTCGTATCATTCTATTCTTCCTCTGTCGATCGTCATTTTCTTCTACTCTTACCATTATCATTCATGCTGAGTCACACTGTAACAGTAGCTCCTCCATCAGTGTAGGCAAGTACTCAGGGTATATAGTCTCTCCTTGACCAGTGTAGGAAATTACTCAGAGTATTGTGCTATTATTTTAAAAAAATAATTTCCCCTATTTTCTCTCAATCATTCAAACATCTTTCATTATAAGAGTACTCGCTGTTTGTATATATATATATATATATATATATATATATATATATATATATATATATATATATATTTGCTTAAAATAATATTTAAAATCAACTAGAAATCCCATAATAGAACTAAACGAAAAATACCTTATTCATCCGTGAGCGTCATCTACGTAGGGAGGTCAAAAAGTAATGCACACCCATTTTTTTCTCGGCTAATAATAAAGATAGGAATATGAAATTTTGCACACTTGGAATATGACATGTTCCAATTATGTGCACCAAATTGCACAGCATTCTGATAAATATTACGCAATCTATGAACCGTTAAAATGGAGCTTGTCAACAATGTCCGTTACAAACAGCGAATTGTCATAGAATTTCTGGTTGCGGAAAAAGAAACTGTGGCAAACATTCATAAACGACTGTATGCAGTGACAAATGTTCTGCAGTCGATAGGAGCACAGTTAGTCGCTGGGTTCAGAGAATTAAAGCTGCAGAAAGTGTACGATTGGAGCTGCATGATTTACCGCGTTCTGGACGTGTTGCCTCGGCTACCAGCACAGACATGTTAAACCGGGCTGATGCCATTATTCGTAAGGATAGGCGTATCACTAGTCAGCAATTGGCATTGCAGCTTACAGTCAACAAGGGAAGTGCAATCGCAATTTTTAAAACTCTCGGATATTCAAAGATTTGCGCTCGATGGGTTCCTCGGTGCCTAACAAATGATCACAGAGTTCAAAGGAAAACATTCTGTTCTGAATTGTTGGAGCGTTTCGGTGTTGAAGGAGAAATGTTTTTGCAAAAATTGTTACCGGTGACGAAACGTGGGCACATTATTATGAGCCTGAAACAAAAATGCAGTCAATGGAATGGCATCATCCGCAGTCACCAAAAAGAAAAAAATTCAAAACATCTCCATCAGCCGGAAAGGTGATGATCACTGTCTTCTGGGACATTGATGGTGTGATTCTTGTTGATGTAATGACAAGAGATGAGACAATCAACTCGACAGCTTACATCAATACACTGACAAAACTCAAAAATCGGTTCCACAGAGTTCGGCCTAATAAGCCATCTGCAGATTTGTTGCTTCAACATGACAATGCACGCCCTCACACAAGTCTGGTAACACGGGAAGCAATCAACAAATTTGGTTGGACTGTACTGCCCCATCCTCCTTACAGCCCTGATCTGGCTCCCTCAGATTTCCATCTGTTTGGACCACTCAAAAAATTCCTGCGTGGGAAACACTTTGACAATGATGAGGATGTGATCCGTGCAGTTAAAAAATGGCTACGCGAGCAGGACAAAACTTGGTACAAACGAGGCATTCATGACTTAGTTTCGCGTTGGCGTAAGGCAATACGTTTGGACGGAGATTATGTTGAAAAATAGGTAGTGTAAAGGGGATGTTCAGCTACAATCTGTGAAAATTTCACACATTTTGCCCGAATAGTTCCCGAGAAAAAAATTGGTGTGCATTACTTTTTGACCTCCCTTCAGTATGATAAAGGTTTTTGAATCTTGTTTGTGATTTGTTATGAGAAAGACCGTTTAATACAGACTGGAGATACTGATATTAGCCTATTAGAACAATGCACAATAAACCGGTCTGGACCCATGTATAGGATCAAGACGAGCAAAACGTAAGCTAAATAATTGTTTTAAAAATGTAGATGGCGTATTCAACAAAGAAAACTCTCAAGACATAGATTAAATATCACAGTTGAAGGAATACATCTGGAGACAGTTCAGAGCTACAACTAACTTGGACATACTATAACCAGTGATGGAAAATGTAAAATTGAAATAAACAAAAGAATAGGTATGGCAAAAAGTAATTTTAATGCCATGAAAAATATACTAACAAAAAAATAATAATAGCAGGGCTGAAACTAAGAATAGCAAAAGGTTACATCTTTTTAATATTCCTGTATGGTGCAGAAACATGGACATTAGACAAGAAAACAGAACAGAAAATTGAAGCGTTTTTATGTGGATTTATAGAAGATTAGGTAGAATTTGATGGAAAGAAAAGAGAACAAACGATGAAGTTTTAAAACAACTAAAAATAAAAAGAGAACTACTAAATACAATTAAGACAAGACACATTTTTAAAACAAGAAAAAAAAAAGAAATTTTTGGGGCATTTTAAAAGACACAACAGCCTACTAAAAGTAATATTGGAAGGGTAAAAGAGCAGAGGCAGACCAAGACTATCATAGACGAGTAACATCAAAAGATGGACAAGTCATCTATGACAACCTGCACCATCAAAGCAAGAAACAGATTGGAATGGCGATCCATGGTAGCCAACCATCGTTGCGGAGACGGCACTCGTAAATGATGATGATGAGATAGCGCATTCGTTCAATTGTTGCTGACAGCAATTCTCTCGTCTCTCTCTCTCTCACTCTCATTCTCTCTTGCTCTCTCTCTTTCTATATATATATATATATATTGTATATCTCCCCTCTCCATCAATTCAAATTCAATCTCTCCCTGTCTGTTTGGGATCTCTCACTTTTCTTCTCATCTCTTTACTATTTTACTCTCATCCTCTATATTCACTCCAATTCTATCAAATTTAAACAAACATATTAGAATAAAAAATTAAATCCTTAACATCAGTTTCTTATTTCCGTTAACCCCTGATATTTCTATATGCATTGAGTTTAATACTTTCCTCTTAATTTGCTTAGTCTTGTGTTAATACTCCATTTTTATTCTTTTTAACCTCTTGTATCTTATTTTCACTTGTGATGAACTTGAAATAACTGTATTTATTGAAGCATCGATTTTATTTTTTCTTCTTAAACGTTTATGTGAAAGTGCTTAACACTTTTTTATGTTTTCTTTCATTCACCTCGTTTCAATTAATGGAAGCTCAATTAAAGATATATAATGGATTTCTATGAAACTATTCGGTTCGTTTAGTTTAAACTTGTATTTAATTAATATTTGTTGTTATTAAAACAAGTTAATTAATTTAAATATCTGGGAACAACTACCTCCAATAGCAGATAAATACCAGAAGCAAAGGTTGCATTTAAAAGATTTAAAATAATGTTAGATATCTTACTTTGATAACATTAGTAGGGAAAATAGTTCCCTGCTGTTAATCTTTGATCTACATTTGACAATGCAATGAAATATATTACAAAGCTTTGAACAACAATACAGCGCCAGTCTCGGATGTTTGCTTTCATCTCAAATTGGCCATTTAGTTCTAATCTTGGAAATTTGGCAACGTTTTTGGCTGAATCCTGAATCAAGAACATCCCCTTTATTATTAAAATATAAATATTTTATGGAAGTGGTTTAAATTTGTGACATCACAGATATATTGTCAAATGTTTAGCTAAAGTCAGTAGTTATGTGTGAATGATATTTAAGTAGTTAATGGTTGTAACAAGAACATCAAAGATTAATAATTTATGAGTTAAATAAGCTGCATTGTGTAATGTTTAGCTACAAAAGGTTTACAATTCTAAGACACATACTTTTTTTCTAGCAACTCACAATCTTGACTATAGATGAAAAGACA